>CM018690.1:45942255-46542255 GCA_009363875.1 Mikania micrantha
ACTAGATATGTATCATAAGCACAGCCTGAATACAAGTTTGAATAAATTGAATGAATGAATAACAATTGCTTGTGTCCAAACTAGTATCCTTACAACATGTTAATTCAAGTATGGCCATACTATAAATTAACAGTTATAATTCAACCAGTTTGCTAGTGTACTTTTCACCCTTTTCACACAAAGGCAAAAGCCCTTTTGCGAAGATAGTATCTAACCTTCTTTGGCTACTAGTACTAGATTGCTTGACTGGCAACACACACAATAGAATCAACACATTGTATAAGCCTAGCCTCTAACACAATAAGCTAACTAGGTCTAAGGCTTGCATCATGGATTGAATGAATAGTAGAATGAATAATGTTTGAATAAGATATGTGTAACATCCCAAAAACAAGAAGTAAAAGGGAGTGTGAAGAACTCACAGTTAAGATGCTTAGCTAGTTTCAATTCCTTGAATAATAATTGAGAAGCAAGCTATCTACTCAACCTAAAGTTTGAGTAACAAGTCTTAGCATTCTATAATTCAAGTTCAAGATCCTAATACTATGGCATCCTAATGGAAGTCCTAATTGAATAAATCTAAGTTTGAATGGCTTTCATTTAGGGTTATTTATTTATTTATTAAATTAAATAAATAAATATAATAATTGATATTGAATAATCATTTATTTGATCTTGAATAATCAAATAAATAAATATCTTAATTAATTTAGAATAATCATTTATTTATTTGAATAACCAAATAAATAATTATCCTAATTGATTTTTGAATAATCATTTGAATAACACATGATGTTTGAATTAACCTAATTTCCATCCTTTGCATTTGATTTATTGTTTAATGTTTTAAAAATTTTTTTTTTAAAAGAATGTATCCTAAATTAATAATTGTGTTAAGGAAATTGTATGTTTAATATAAAAGATTTATGTTTACTTTTAAACAAAAGCCTTTTTATTTATTTTAAAATAATTTTATGCCTTTGTTTATAAAATTTTTCTTTTTTAGAAAAATGATGTTTTGTTTGTTTAATAGATTTTTAGTTTTATAAAACAAATATTTAACATTACAAAGTTTGAATAAAAAATTGATTTAAACATCTTCTTATTATAAAAGATAAATGTATTTTTTTATAAATTATTTTAAAGTATTTAAAATAATAAAAGGTTAATTATTAAGAAACTTAATGAATATATATGTATTTATAAAGAATAATAAAAGATTAACTTAGAGTTTTTAATTTAATTTATGTTTTAAAAATAGGAGTTAATTGGTTAAAATATCTTTAAAAAAATTCTGAAATAAAACAATTATTACAGAATTAAATAGAATTATCATTTTAGGATTTTTAGACTTTCTTTTATAAAAAAAAATGGATGGAAATAGGCCCAAAGGAAAAGAAAACCGGTTCTGGATCTCCCGAGAGGTTTCGAACCCGGGTCTCGGGCGCCCAAGGGTGCTTGTCTAACTGCTAGGCTGAGTGGTTTTTCCTTGCTCCTTACTGTTTCGATTTAGCTTTAAACATGTTTGAATTTGGTTCCCAAAAACTGTATGAATCCTAGATGGGGTTTCCATTCAATTCGTCCGATACAAGCTTTAATCGATTTGGGAACCATGGGGCTTTTGATCTACATCTAAAACCGATTGAAATAGTGTACTTACCACCGACCTGAAATGATTAGAAAACGAAGGTGCTCGAGTCGGTTGCAGGTTCGGCCGGCCTTGAGTCTTCAAATCCGACTTCAGAGCTCTTGGGAATCGATTTGTGATGTTCAGAAAGGTTCGGGAGGAGTAGGGTGAGCTATTACAACCGATGGGATTGGGTTTTATACTAGTTTAGTTTAAAATCTAATTTTGGTTTTTGTTCGGTTTTTATGAGTTTCAAATCCTCACGATTCGTAATGATTTCGTTTAATTAATGGTTTGATATGATTCGTGCATTCGTATCCTCCCCGAATCCATCCCCGATTTGAATTAGAACCGCGTGAATGGCTGATTAGATGAAACGGGTCGCGATCGGGTCGGTGGGTTGGGTATCTAGGCGAAAGAGAAAGGAGGTGGGGATTTTCAGTTTTGGCCCTTGAACTTTCTACTTTGAATTATAATTTCCTACACTCACATATTAGTTTATATGATTTACAATTTCAGCCCCTTTAACTTTTTATTAATTTTATAAAATAATTTTTAAGGGTTTTAAAAAATTTGTAAATCTAAAGGTTTATAAAACATAAACTTTATGAGTTCTTAATTATTTATTTTATTTTCATTTATAATTGTATTATTATTATTATTATTATTAATTTGTTTTAATCTTATTATTATTATTTTTATACTTGTATGTCTACATAGATTTATAATATAGGTTTTATATATATGCTTATAATATACATATATGTATACATATAATGATTTCTTTTTGAATGATTTAATACTAAACAAATATATATCTATATATATTTATTTATTTATTTAAAAAATGTTTTTTTTTATTTTCTTTTGAGATGATTTGTTTGATATTGTTGTTATCATAATAAATCTAATTATTTGTCGAATATATCTTTGTGCGTATACACGAATGTAATTGTTTCAAAGAATTCCAATATCTTTGTTTTATTATAAATTTTCGAACACGATTAAAATTTAAAAATCGTCATAGAAAACCCTAGGGATTACATTGGGCCTATCAAATGGGCCAGGCGCAACGCCTGACCCGAAGCCTTGACCCTTGGCGATCCGCGCGGAAGGCACAAAGGGCGCCTCATCCGGCGCACCAGAATTGCAAAACACCTTTTTAAACTTCCAAAACCCATCATTACACCTAAACACTAATTTTAACCGATCCTACACTCAATATCTCGGCCACTCTACTTCCCAAACAGCTGATACCCACTGATTTGACCTCTTCGAAGCCATTGGAGCTCATATTGAAGCTTTGGAGCTCATATTGAAGCTTTAGAGCTTGGAGGTAACCAAGAAGCTTGAAGAAAGCCATTGTCGGAGATCGAACACCACCGTTTCCTTCTTGTTCCCACTCAAACCTGCAGTCCAGGAACATTAGAAGCTGTTTGGAGCATCATCTCAGGGATTTGGAGGCATTAGAAGGTAGTTCTAGCACCCTTGTAGCTTAAAAACACTATTACACACACATGCAAGCTCTCTAGCTTTGCATGCACGAATTTTGTGATGTTTGAATCTGGGTTTAATGTTATTTCAACTGTTAATAATGATCTAAGATGGTTTGATGACGTTTCATGATGATCTATGAGGATGTGTAGAATGCATGATTTGGTCATATAAAGGTGATATACTTGCATGCATGTATGATCTAAAGTAATTTTTATGGTTTTGACTACACAGTGATGATTCTTGATAATGTTTAAGTACATTTGCAATGTTAAAACATGATTTTTATGGTTAAAATGGATTATTTGTGATTCTTTCTATTTTTAGAAACTTTTAAGTTACAACATGATGATATGGGATGAAATATGAACATGCATGTGTATAGTTTTGTTATTTGGATTATAATATGATGATATTATGTGCAAGAAATCGATTTAGAATTAATTTGGGTCATTTAGGGCCAAGTTGCTAAATATAGTAAGTTTGGTGACCTGATTATTAGTAGATGATGATTTTGACTAGATAAGCATGTTTAGATGATGTTAAATGATGTTATATGATGATTTGGTCATATAAAATGGCTTAGATGTGCTTAGGATGATCATTTGGATGAGATTGTTGTCACACCCCAACCGACGGCGGAACACGTCGGGGCGCGAGCTCGACTGTTCATTAGCTCATGGTGCTATTAATATGTTTCAATAGTTAATGCAACAATATTAAAGATTTAACATACATTAACTCATATTGAATTAAACATTGATTACATTGTTTACAAAACGAAAATACATAAGTTGTATAAGTATACATTGTTTAAATTTAAAACTAGGTCTACTAGCATAAACCTATCCTATGTCTTCGCCAAAGCATCCTCTTAACCTGTTACATATGTAAAATAAAGATTTTGTCAACTATTTGCATAGTTGGTGAGTTACCCATACAGTTTATATAGTATACGTAAGAAAACTGATGCAATTCAATTAGACTATAAAGTTTAAACTCTAGCATGCATATCCTACTAGTTTGCAATCAAGTTTATAGAATATCTCGTCTCCAAACTCGTATCAATACTTAGCTAAAAAGCTTAGTATATCTACAAGTCTGCAATAGTTTATATCGTCTCCAAACTCGTTCCAATACAAAGCACAAAGCTACGTATTTTCACAAGTCTACCCATGATTGTACTTTTCGCCCTTTTGACACATTTGACCTAAGTCAAAGCGAAGGTGGTATCTAACACACCTTAGGCTACTCGGTATCGAATAACATTGAATAACATAGAATAACATAGTATCACAAAGCAAGTAGTAACACATAACAAAGATTCAAACCCCATAGGCTAAAAGGCATTGCATCTATAAATTTTGACTCTAGAATACTTGAATTTTGAATACAGCATATGTAACATCCCAAAAGTACAAAAATGTAAAAGAGTGAGTATATAATTACTCACTTGTTTGAATTGGTTAGCTAGTTCCCAAGTTCTTGAATAGTGAATGTGGAAGCAAGCTTATCTACTCACCTTAAAGTTTAAGTAACAAGTCTTAGCATCCTAAAGTTCAAGGTTTAATATCTTAGAACTATGTCATGCTAATGGAAGTCCTAATTGAATACATCTAAGTTTGAATGGATGGCATAGAATAAGTATTCACAAAATATTGAACAATAACAACATAGAATATAAGATACTCTTTTGCCTATTTTATCAACATTACTGTGTAAACAAGCTAGAATAAATGTTTTAAGATTATTTAATAATATTCTCATAAATTTGTATAATAGATAGAATACTAAGTATTCTATTTATTCATTATTTGTATTGAAAATTCTAAGAATCATTGTTTGAATAATTAACCATAAGTTTGTAGAATAAATAGAATATTAAGTATCTTATTTATTTATTATTTTGTATTGGAATTTCTAAGAATAATTGTTTGATTAATATTCCATCCATTTTGTTTTTGTTTACATTTGGCTTAACAAGTTTAGTCATTTACTAATAACATTTAAGAAATTTGTTTTAAAAGTATTTGTTTCTAGTTATTATTTATTTGAATATTTCTTATATAAATGTTTACTTTAGAATAGTTATTGAAAATATTTTATGTAAATATTATTCATTTGAAATAATCTTTAGCTTTTTATTTAAACAAACAAATGGTTTAAAACTTAGATTATTTACTTTCATTTATAAAAACTTAGTAGTAATTATTTTTATTTTATTTATTTTTTTCAATATAAAATGAATTGTCTTAAAAATAACTTATTTTGTCATCTAAATCCTTTATAGATTTATATCAACTTATAGTTAAATAGAATTCCTTAAAGTTTGATAATAGAATTAGAAAACGAGAAAGATTTATAAATCATTCTTAGTTTGTCTTGAATGGATAAAATAATCTAAATATTAAGTTTAAATAACAATATTATATATATATGCTTTTATAACAGTATACAAATGGGAAAAAAATGAATTCTAAAATGATTTTGATTTCTCTTTTTTTTATTATTTTTTTTATAATTTTAATAATAAAAATGGATGGAATAATCAAAAGAAATCGTAAAAACCCAGTTCCAGGGGCCAATCCCGGGTTTTGAACCGGATCTACCGAGACCAAGACATCATGTTTACCAGCGAGCTTGGGCTGAGATTTGCTGATGAGTTTAGAAACCATTTATACTTGTACTCATTTCCTACTCGTTTCCTCATCAACATAAACCCTAATCCGAATTAGATCACACTCGTCGAACCTGTTAATCTTGAGTGATCAAAAGCTTAGGGCTTTTGATCCTCACCTGATAAAGAGTTAGTTGATATATAGATTTACCTTGATAGTAATCGTATTGAAAGCGTTCGAATAGAAGGCCCCGACGTCTGTTCCAAGCTTCGATCCGTGTTCCACAATGTTGATGAGAGTGGGTTCGCGACTCAGAAAGGTTCACAAGAAGCTAGGAAAAACTATACGATCCTTTGATTTCAGTTTTATAATGATATGATTTGAATTTGAATCCCGATACGATTGTGTATTTTAGGAATCAATTTTACGCGTGATTTGGGGTCAATCTCATAAATTTTTGGTTTGAGGATTAGCCGTAAGCTCAAATCCTTGCTAAAATTATGGTTGATTGAGCTGGCATCGTGGTGAATTTAAGCTGGCAAGCTTTTTGGGTCGCTCAAGCCGGGTATGGGTCGGGTGGTTTGGTACCGGGTGAAGAAGAATAGAAATAGGTTGGGTTTTTAACTCTTTTGATCCCTCTACTTTGAAATCTCTTCCTTTTTGTCTTAATCTTACTCTACACAGCTTTTTTTTAGTCTCGAAATTTACAATTTTAACACTTTGAGTTCAAAACATTATCATTTTAGGTGATAAGTCTTTTATAAAAGTTTTTAAATCATTTACAAAATGTTTAACTTGGTTATTTTCTAATAATACACTTTATAAGTTTTGTTAAAATAGAATAAAATGAATAATTAAAGTAACATTACTGCTTTTATTATAAAGTCCTATACAATGTAAACCTTATCATAAAAATGGTTTATTTATCAAAAGTTAACTTGTTTATCTCCATTCATATTTACAATATATATATATATATATATATATATATATATATATATATATATATATATATATATATATATATATATATAGGGAGGTTCAAACGAAAACTCTTTTTTTTAAGAAAACCAAGGAAACCAAGATCTACCAATCACATAATTCCTTTTTGTTTATTTATTTTAATTGTTAAAAGGGTATTAGAGTAATCTTACACCCATTGATTTAGGCAATTAAATCTTTTTCATTGAAATCCCTAAAATCTCTCATTTCTTAAAACTGATCGTACCAGAATCCATAAAACATGGAAGGAGGATGAAGATCCAAGATGGCGATTGAAGGAGGAGCAAGATCGAATATGGTCAACGTCCACCACTAACTGTCACCAGGTAACCCAATCCTACTCCGCCACTTTCTTTCTTCCCCTTTCCTTCTTTTGCCCCTTTCTTCCCATGTCCGGTGACACCCACACCCGCTCTCGACACAGCCGGAAAGACATCACTACCCACCTGAAACTACCGCCCATCACCACCTTGTATCTACTTTTTGATCAGGTAGTTGTCTAGTTTGAATCAGATTTGATTTGTTGAACCTTCAAGTTACAGGTATACCTAAATCATAATAGAAGATGTTAATATCACTTATTGCAGTCGTCATCTATATTTGACTCTTGTTGAAAATCAAGGTATGAAATTCACACATTAATTCTTTTTTTTAAACAATTTAAGTAAGTGATTACGCACATGTAATCAAAGTTCGAATTTTATTTTTTGAGGTTGTATTTTTTGTTATAGGATTAGTTATATGTAGTCGATTTTTACATGTAATCAAACTTCAACATACAAGACGATCTTTATATGTAGTCGATTTTTACATGTAATCAAACTCATCTGATGACCCATCAACATACAAGACGATCTGGATTCTAGGGTTCAAGACAAGGATGACAAAGGAGTAACTTCGTCTTTGTTACCATTATCTACTTCTGCATCAGCTTCAACCACCACCATTTTGACCAACTAATCTGGTGTTTGTCATGTATATTTTCTGATACACGCCAACTGCTTGATGAAATGTCACAATGATAAAAAGTTCAAAATTTCAAAGTCTTCAAGGTTGTGTTTATCTACTAGTTTGCATATATTGTTTTTTAGTAGTTACATGCTTTCAAAATGTAATTGGGTCTGCTTGTGTTTATATATATATATATATATATATATATATATATATATATATATATATATGCAAGTTGCATATGCATTTGCACATACTGTTTTTTCATTATTGTCTTCACACCATGTATGATTACATATATGTAATCAAATCATTTTTTAATATTTCATTTGCATATTCATCTTTTTCATCTTCATATATGCTTTGGTGTTTTTAGTGATTGTTACGTATATGTAACTTATGAGGTTATATACTTGATTACATATACGTAATCAGGTATTTGTAACCAATTATGTTATTACATATATGTAATCAGGTTTAACCTGTTAGATGATTACATATATGTAGTCTAGTATTTGTAAAATCAATGTGATATGATTGTATGTATAAAATCGGTTTTGGATCATTTTGTTATTCATGTTCATCTTCATATTTCATTATTTTTCTTTCTTGATATTTCAAAATGCACTTTTGTTTAGTTGATTACATATATGTAATCATATATATTATTACACATGTAATCATGTATTTATGAAAACAAGTATATGATTACGTATATGTAATCAGATATATATATATATATATATATAAGGTTTGAATCCTTTGAAAACCTGATTTTAAAGAGAAAACCCTTAAACCCTACATGGACCGTTAGATCAAAGTTAGTTTAGATTTTAATTAATTAATCAGAAAAAACATGTGGTCCACAATTAAAAGTGAATATTTTATTGAGGTTTTTAAGAGTAAATTTACTCTTTTACCCTTTGAGGGGTATAATTGACTTTGTCTTTTCTCTTCTCTCTCCTCTCTCCTCCCTCCTATATATATAATTTATATATTTGATTTTTCAGAATACTACACATGTGTAGTGTTTTATTTTTTGGTTAAAAACTTTTTTTAAAATATTACAACTACAAAAGTGTATAATTTTCATACAAAAAAAGTCATATTTTTTAGAAAACAAAAGAAATGGGCATGTGTATCAACCATGTTCTTAACCATAATAAAACTTGTACATTTTTTTGTACACATGTGTAGTTTTCAGATTTTATGGGTATTGCTTGACAAGGTGTACTTTATGCACTAAAAGTAGTTCATTTTTTATACTACACATGTGTACTTTTTCAGATTTTATAGGTGTTGCTTGACAATGTGTACTTTAGGCAGTAAAATTTGTACATTTTTAATACTACACATGTGTAGTTTTCAGATATCATAGATGTTTGCTTGACGAAGTGTACTTTACGTAGTAAACTTGTACATGTTTATTACTACACATGTGTAGTTTTTCAGATCTTATAGTAGTGTTTAGATCAAGTGTATTGTTTGTTGTAAAATTTGTACATTTTTATTTTACACATGTGTAGTGTGCTTTTGGTAATTTTGATATTCAGTATAAAATTACACATGTGTAATGTATGTTTTATGTGTAAAATACACATGTTTAATGTTTTTATTATGGTTGAAAATATGGTTGATACACATGTCCATATTTTTTGTTTTTAAAAAGAAATATGACTTTTTTTTGAATGAAAATATACATTTTTGTAGTTATAATATTTTAAAAAATATTTTTTTAACCAAAAAATAAAACATTTTTATAGTTGTAATATTTTAAAAAATATTTTTTAACCAAAAAATAAAACACCTATAAAATATGCGCAAGTTTTATTGCATATTTTTTTTTAAAAAAAATATGACTTTTTTTTATATGAAAATATACATTTTTGTAGTTGTAATATTTTAAAAAATATTTTTTAACCAAAAAAATAAAACACTACACGTGTGTAGTATTCTGGAAAATAAAATATATAAATTATATATAGAGAGAGAGAGGAGAGAGGAGAGAGGAGAGATGAGAGAGGAGAGAGAAGAAAAAGAAAAGAGAGGAGAGAGAATCTGGTTAATTAATGAAGAGAGAGGATAGTTAGTGAAAATACCATTATACCCTTTTTATTTTATTAATTGAAAAATAAAATAAGTTTGATCTAAGGGTTGAGATTGAGTTTAAGGGTTTTCTCTTTAAGATCGGGTTTTCATTTGATTTAAATCCTATATATATATATATATAGGGTTTGAATCCTTTGAAAACCCGATCTTAAAGAGAAAACCCTTAAACCCTACGTGGACCGTTAGATCAAAGTTATTTTAGATTTTAATTAATTAATCAGAAAAAACATGTGGTCTACAATTAAAGATGAATATTTTATTGGGGTTTTTAAGAGTAAATTTCATCTTTCACCCTTTGAGGGGTATAATTGACTTTTTCTTTTTTTTCTCCTCTCTCCTCTCTCTATATATATAATTTATATATTTTATTTTTCAGAATACTACACATGTGTACTGTTTTATTTTTTTGGTTAAAAAATATTTTTTAAATATTACAACTACAAAAATGTATATTTTCATACAAAAAAAAGTCATTATTTTTTTTAAAAAACAAAAAATAAAAATGTGGACCACATGTATTTAAAAAAGTCATTATATAAAATAAAACACTACACATGTGTAAAATAAAAATGTACAAATTTTACAACAAACAATACACTTGATCTAAACACTACTATAAGATCTGAAAAACTACACATGTGTAGTTTTCAGATATCATAGGTGTACTTTAGGCAGTAAAATTTGTACATTTTTAAAACTACACATGTGTACATTTTTAAAACTACACATGTGTAGTTTTCAGATATCATAGATGTTTGCTTGACGAAGTGTACTTTACATAGTAAAACTTGTACATGTTTATTGCTACACATGTGTAGTTTTTCAGATCTTATAGTAGTGTTTAGATCAAGTGTATTGTTTGTTGTAAAATTTGTACATTTTTATTTTAAACATGTGTAGTGTTTTATTTTATATAATGACTTTTTTAAAAACATGTGGTCCACATTTTTATTTTTTGTTTTTTAAAAAAAATAATGACTTTTTTTTGTATGAAAATATACATTTTTGTAGTTGTAATATTTTAAAAAATATTTTTTAACCAAAAAAATAAAACACTACACATGTGTAGTATTCTGGAAAATAAAATATATAAATTATATATATAGAGAGAGGAGAGAGGAGAGAGAAGAAGAAAAAGAGAGAGGAGAGAGGAGAGAAAATCTGGTTAATTAATGAAGAGAGAGGAGAGAGGAGAGAGAATCTGGTTAATTAATGAAGAGAGAGGAGAGATGAGAGAGAATCTGGTTAATTAATGAAGAGAGAGGATAGTTAGTGAAAATACCATTATACCCTTTTTATTTTATTAATTGAAATGTAAAATAAGTTTGATCTAAGGGTTGAGATTGAGTTTAAGGGTTTTCTCTTTAAGATCGAGTTTTCATTTGATTCAAATCCTATATATATATATATATATATATATATATATATGAAGCCTATCATATGATTACATATATGTAATCAGAAAACTTAGTTGAAAAAATTACGATTTTTTTATTCAAAAAAATACAGATTGCTAATCAGAAAAAATATCTTTTTAGATTTAATTTA
Source organism: Mikania micrantha (assembly GCA_009363875.1). Classification (NCBI taxonomy): domain Eukaryota; kingdom Viridiplantae; phylum Streptophyta; class Magnoliopsida; order Asterales; family Asteraceae; genus Mikania; species Mikania micrantha. The sequence continues at coordinate 45,953,605 of CM018690.1, forward strand.
TTATTATATAATTTAAGAGAGAGAAGAAAGGAGAGAGAATAGAGGAGAGAGGGGAGTGATTTTAGGAATTGCTTAAATACAGGAAAGATAATAATTTTTTTTGATTAATCTACCCTTATAATCATATAATTTAATCTTTTGATTGTAATTTATTTACAATCTTGCCACTAATGATTTCAACCATTGATTATATTAATCAATGGTAGATAAAAAGTTTTCTTAAAAATGAAGATTTTCAATGAAACCCTCTTCTATATATATATATATATATATATATATATATATATATATATATATAGGATTTGGTTCAAATAAGAACCCACCACTATTAACCCATTTAAGCCAATCATATTCACCCACATCATAGATTCCTTTTTGCTTTAATGAGGGTATTATGGACTTTTTATTTTTAACCATATCACACTCTTGAAAATCTATCCATTTTCCTTTTTTTAAATCAAAGTTTCCCATTGATTTTTATACACTTATAACTTTTTTATACTATGTTATTTTTTTATAAAACTTACTTTGTTAAACTCGTTATATTTTTCTCGTTAATTCCATAATAGTCATGCCAATTTTTTTTTGAATTTTTTCAAGCGTTCGTAATTACACCAACGTAACGAACAATAAATACAATAATTTTCTCTCGTTTTTTCAAAATCTTTCCATCTTTAAAATGTTTTACAAATTATTTTGAGCGTTCGTAATTTTCTCTCATTTTTTCGAGCATTTGCAATGACACCAACGTAAAATCTTTCCATCTTGTTACAAATTATTTTTTATTACAAAAATTAGTTCATTAATATTCTAAAAAATTAAGAACACTTTGAAAAAATTCAGCTCCTTACATCAGTGTAATTATGAAAATTTTGTAAAAATTCAGCTCGTTACATCATTGTGATTACATTAGTGTAAAAAATGCATTTCGTTACGTCAGTGCAAAACGTCGTTGCATCAGTGTAAAACGTCGTTGCATCAGTGTAAAACGTCGTTGCATCAGTGTAAAACGTCGCTGCATTAGTGCAAATTACGAAAATTTAAAAAAAATTAACAAAATTATACTTAAATTAAAGATAAAAAAGTGACAAATTTAATGGGGAAATTTTTATAAAAAATAATAATGTATATATTTAAAGGGGAAATTTTTATAAAAAAATAATAATGTATATAAAAGTTATGAATGTTTAAAAAATTAGGGGGTAAACTTTTTTAAAAAAAGGAATCATGTACACCCCATCAAATGTCTAATCAGTGTAAAAAAATGCATTTCGTTACGTCAGTGTAAAACGTCGTTGCATCAGTATAAAACGTCGCTTCATCAGTGCAAATTACGAAAATTTTAAAAAATTTTGACAAAATTATACTTGAATTAAAGATAAAAAAGTGACAAATTTAATAGTGAAATTTTTATAAAAAAATAATAATGTATATAAAATTTATGAGTGTTTAAAAAATTGGGGGGTAAACTTTTTTTAAAAAAGAAATCAAGTACACCCCACCAAATGTCAAAAATACCCTTAAATAAATCTCATCCACATATTTTTTCCAGATTTAATATGGACCACTCATTTTAAAACACATTATTTCAAGAACCAATCAAATGTAGTTAAATGGTTACCACACTTGGAGTGGGTTACCAATGGAACCTTTCCATATATATATGGAGATTAATAAAATGAAAACCTTGTTTTAGTTAGAAAATCATGAAAACTCATGTAAAACGAACGTATTTTTTTTGAAATTTTTTTTACAGCTTTGTAACATTATTTGGCACATTTTTATAAAAAAAATAAAAAAAGCGCCGAAGAAATATTTAAAAAAAATATTTTATAAGTTTTTTTTACGTTGTAAAACATACGTAACATTGAGTCAGATCTGACGTAATTTTTGTACGTTTTTACGTATGTTTTACAAATTTTCTTTTTTTAGTTGTGTTACGTATGTTTTACACAGCGGTTTGCTGAGTTTTCACAATAAAAAGTGGTTTTCAAATTATCCCTACCCTATATATATGTATGTATATATATGTATATTCATATGAACTTTTATTAAGTATAATTTTATTCGTATGGGATTAGTTCTTTAATTAATTTATTTATTTATCTTGTTTATCTATGTATTTTTCTTAATTTTATAATTATTATATATAGATTATAATCAATATATATATGTGTATATATATATATGGATATATAGGGGAAGAGTATTTTGGAAACCCACTTGAGTTGAAGAAACTTTGGAATCTTTGAAAAAAACAATGTAAACAAACCCAAAAATTTTTTATTTTTTTTATAGTTTTGTAACATCATTAGGGTCAATTTTATAAAAAAATGAAAAAAGCGCCGAGTCATTTGTTTTAAAAAAATTAATTTGTCGACGATGTAACAAAGACGTAACACAGCTGTAACACAGACGTAACACGATGTACACAACTGTATAGCTGTGTTACGTCTTTGTTACATCGTCGACAAATTATTTTTTTTTTAAAAAATGGCTCGGCGCTTTTTTCATTTTTTTTATAAAATTGATCCTAATGATGTTACAAAACTATAAAAAAAAATAAAAATTTTTTGGGTTTGTTTACATTGTTTTTTTCAAAGTTTCCAAAGTTTCTTCAACTCAAGTGGGTTTTCAATTTATACATGCCCTATATATATGTGTGTATATATATGTGGGTATATATAGATTAAAATCGTTTTACTTTGCTTAAGTATGTACTGTTGTACAAAGATTTATGAAGTATACTCATCATTTCATTAAAGGAATATATTAAATTTGGTTGTTGAGTATATTTATATATGAAATATATGCATAAACGTATATCAATAGGTTTATGGACACAAATGTCTCAAAGAGTTCCAAAGGCTTTGTTTTATTATATATCGAACATGATTTCAATACTAGAATTCGTAACAGAAAACTCTAAGGATTACAATTGTCATAGTTACTATTTATAGTAACTTTATATTATGAACAATCGATTTAGGGATGCTTTGTATGTTTTGAACATGCTAAATGACTTAATATGTTTTGATGTAATGATTGTATACTAAGTTAGATGGTTTCCGATGATGAGCATGCTAGATACGGAAACTTTCCATTTTAGGAAACTTTGATATGCAAAGGTGACTTGTATGCTTAATTGACTACTTCTGATAATGTGCAATGTGTTAACATGATCACGTAGGACAAACGAGCATGCTAGAACTTTAAAAACGATAGGTGTTGTGAAACTTACTATAAATGGAAACTTACTATATATAGTAAGTTGTCCAAGGACGTAACTTGCGTGTTTTGCACACCACGAGCACGATCACGAATGTTACACGATTCACAACCGACACATGGTTCACCAATGGGTCGTTGACTTGACACGGTCAAACACAGTCAAACACGGTCAATGTGGACCAACATGAGCAAACAAGGTCAATGTGGACCGAGACGGACAAACATAACAACCAAGGGTTGTTGAGCACAAACACGAGCACGAACACGAAACACGGTCACCTACACGAACTCACATATGGTATACGATATAGGTAGCCGGTGACCGACTACTCGACGACGCAGGAGCTTACGCTTGCATTATCACATTTTCACTAAGGTGAGTTTACGGCCCCTTTTTACTCTTTTACAAACTTTTCAAATAGGGGGAGAATACTTGTTGCATCGAGTCAAACATTTACGGTAATACAAACATTATGTGTATGCTGGTTTATTAGACAAACATTAAGTGTTGTAATCGTAACAAGCCCTCACAAAGTCTTACCGTTAATGTACGAACAACGAGGTGAGTTTGAATGGATTTGTTTAGGTGTGACAAACCCCACGTGGCACAATACTGACTGGAGGTCGGGACACGTGAAATTTCGACCTATCTTGCTATGTTATTACGAGACATAGCGGAGGCAAGGACTAACAAGTCTAGTTAGGTATTGACGCACTGACACTTGGAGCCTAGGGCTCGGTACTAACTTTATAATAAACAACATGACACGTGTTTTCTTACTATTATGTATATCAAAACCTGTGAACTCACCAACCATTGTGTTGACACTTTTTCTTAAACTTGTATTCTCAGGTAACTGACAGGATCATGGAACCAGGAATGCACTTAGGGAACCGAGCATTAGGATCCGCATGCATTTCAAATTATGTCTTCAAATTATGTCTTTTGAACAAACAATTTAGATTATTGTCATGTGTTAAACAATGATGTAATGTCTGACATCTTATTTTCCGCCGCATGTTAAAACAATTATATTTTCGGCTGCATGTATTAAACTTATTACTTTTCGCTGCTATGATATATGTATTTTCCGCTGCAATTATTTTGTTAACTTGTATGACAAGCATTGTGTCTGAAAACGCATATAGATTTGTTCTATATGACCATGAGCTGTGATTCTGGCCACGTCACACCCATGTGGACTGACACCACACGTAGGAATTTGAGAGTGTGACAAGAATACATCTACATTAAGAAAAAAAACTTTATGTCACAAAAATTGAAATCGTAAATAAACCATAACTAAAACTGTAGATAATCAGAATTTACAATCAACATACATACCGGTTTTTTATCTTTCTTGTCTGTCCTCCCAACATTATTTTGTGAATCACTCATTAGATATATTCAAACTGAAAAGCAAAAGGTAAACTACTAACACACGGTTTAAACTTTCCTTAAAACCTAATTTTATGTTAACTGACTAACTATGTTGACATGTTGTACCTTACACTTGGAGCCTTGGATGGAGACCGAGACCTAGAGACGCTGTCGAAGAGGAGTTGTTGAAAATCTAGCTGAAGAGGAGTTGTTGAAGACCGAGACCGAGAGCTAGATACCTGGTTGAAGAGGCGGAGATAGTGCAGCGGGACGGAGGACGAAGAGGCGGAGACCGGAGGCTTGATACGCGGAGACCAGAGGCTGGAGATGCGGAGACCGGATGCGAGAGACGGGAGACGCAAAACCCCCAAACCAATGGAAACCCTAGTTTGAGGGAAGTGCTCGCCTCTTTTTGCAGTTTACGGGGAAGCAAGAAATCTTAGAAATGAATTATAGAAATTAGAATTCAAATGAATTCGAAATTTTGAGGTGGGTTGTTAGCTGGGCCGACGCATTAGATTTTAGACGTAGAGTGGGCTATTGGGCTGCCAATTTGCCATATAACTTTCCTTTTTATTTATAAAATATTTAAATTTTAAATAATAAACAGGTTCTAACAGGTTAACGGGTTTTTACATGTTAAGACACGAAAATTAACAGGTTTTAACGTGTCGACTGTTTTAGACACGAAACATGTTAAGGGTAAACACGAAACATGTTAAATTCGTGTCGTGTTAACGTGTTCGTGTCTGAAATTGCCAGCCTGATCGATGTGTCGTAGGTCAAAGGTCGTCTCTATAGGGAATAAGTGGAAAGTACTAATCTTGACTACAAACTGATTAAACTAAGAAAAATGAAAACTTTGGATTGAATTGAATTAAAAGAATCGTTTAAAAGAAACAAACTTTAACTTTTGATTTGAAAACAATTAATGAAAAAGGTAATCACTTCCGGTTTTTAGGTTGCAAGATCCGTAATGAATGTAAGTTAAATCTAGATTGAAATCATATAAAATTGATGTTGTCAATCAATTCGATTAAAGTGATAAAGATGGAACAAACGTTTAAGACTTGCTCATCCACAAAATTACCAATAGACATACGCAACGCATCACACGACCACCAATGAGTAAACGATGCAAGAAAACCGAATCACTGATGGTAACGCAACAATACGAAAACATAAATCTATTGTTTAAATCAACCAAAAAGAAATCGTATCAAGTTTACAATAAAAAACGTATATTCAACATTCAAACATTGTTTCACTTACAACCCTAATCAACCAGAAGCGATTACGAATAAACTAGCCTTGCCTTCTTATGATTTAATCTTCAATCGTTGATTCCATGGATGAATTCTCGAATCGAATCGTAATCTGGAGTGTTGGATCCATCCCAAAACCTTCAATTTTCGTCCCCTAATAGCCCCAAAACGCTTAACTTTCGACATGGATGGAATACGGCTTGAAAATAGGCAAAATAAGGTTAAAATCCCGTTTTTCGCGTTTTGGGCGTAGCCTACGTTGAGCACATCTGAATGGTGGGAATTTTCTGCCAACGCTGAAATTTTGGGCGTAGCCTACGCTCGGGTGTAGCCTACGGTGACTTGGGCGTAGTCTGCGCCCAGTCTGACTTCACCTACAGCTTCGTCTCGTCGAGAAACTCAGTTTTCATATATTATGAATTCCGTAAATCTTCCTCTAGCTCAAGATATGCGCTTCCGAAGTTCTGAGCTTTTCTTGACTGTTTCTGATCCATCTGTGCATCTTTTCACCTCGTTAACACCCTCGGACATCCATCTAACGTGTTTTTACCTGCAAATAATAATTTTATATCAAAGTCTCATTGTTCCACATAAAACGCACATAAAAATGCAACTTTAAACTGTTAAAGCACCTGAAAATCAAACACACATCACAGCCCTACAGCTTATACTCAACCCACCCCACTGGCCCCTCCCTCTCCCGTTCCCTTGGTCCTGAAGTTACCCAGTCGGTTTCTTCCACTACACCCCTCACCAAATGACTACGAGATCTAAAAACGGTAGATTCAAAACTAAGCATCATGCCGATTTAGCTCATACTAATCACGGTCTTCATTCTGCCTTATTTTCCAACACCACCACTGTGCCAAAAGGTTTCATGTCTGCTGCCAAACATGCCCATTGGATGGAAGCTATGCGCACCGAGTTAGCAGCCCTCCATAAAAACAACACCTGGTCCCTCGTTCCTCGGCCAGCTAGTCACAATGTTGTTGGCTCCAAATGGATTTTTCGTACCAAGTACCATGCTAATGGGTCAGTTGATCGTCACAAAGCTCGTCTTATGGCTCAAGGCTTTACTCAAATTCCCGGTCTTGACTATTCTCATACCTTTAGTCCGGTAGTGAAAGTCTCTACTGTCCGAATAGTGCTTTCCCTAGCTGTTATTAATGGTTGGAACCTTCATCAATTAGATGTAAACAACGCTTTTCTGCATGGGCATCTTGAGGAACTTGTGTATATGGAGCAACCGCCCGGGTTTCCTGATCCTTCATTCCCGAATCATGTTTGAAAACTCAATAAAGCTCTTTACGGACTTAAGCAGGCCCCTCGTGCTTGGTTTTACAAGCTTAGTACATTTGTCCTTCAAAATGGATTTTCGTGTAGCAAAGCCGATACTTCACTTTTTGTGTTCAAACGTGACTCCTGCATCATGTACCTCTTAGTGTATGTTGATGATCTGATTTTGACGGGTAATCACAACCACATCATCTCTACTTTTATTAAGTGCTTAAACTCGGAATTTGAAATTAAAGATCTTGGTCGTCTAAACTATTTCCTTGGCTTAGATGTTACCTACACTCTTGATGGAATCCACTTATGTCAGTCAAAATATGCTCATGACATTCTTCTTCGGGCTTCTTTACTTGAATCCAAACCCGTTCATACTCCACTCGCTGCAAATGTGTCACTTCTTGCTACAGGAGACCTCCATGACAATCCCACTTATTACCGCTCACTTGTCGACACCCTTCAATACTTAACTATTACAAGACCTGATATTTCGTATGCCGTCAATCAGCTTAGCCAATTCTTACAAGCCCCCACTACAATTCATTTTCAACATGTAAAACGCATTCTTTGTTATATCAAAGGAACGCTCGGCTACGGCCTCACGTTCAGTCTATAACATTTATGGTTTTCAAAAAACGCATCGTGTCAAAAATTTAACGTTGAGCACAATTTAATTAGCTTATAAGACTTGAAATGATTAAAGAATTAATAACACAAAACAAAGTATATATTTATAAATATATAAGTATGTACGTATATCATTTGATAAAATAAGAAGGTTATTTATATATGTATAATTATATGCTAATAACTAAATTTTGTTATCTTTAATATAATTATAATCATGGTTATATAACTTATATATATATATATATATATATATATATATATATAACTTTACAAATAAATATACAACTTTTATAAATAAATTGATTTTCTAAGTGTTTAAAACTAATTAAATTTATTTTATAAGGTTTTAAATTAAAAATATCAATTAATTAAAATTGATGGCAAAATGGTGATTTTCTTTAAAGTGAATTCAATTACCCAGCCAAATTCCCGTCACCACCCTCGTAATTCCGGCCACCATTTCTGGCCAATATCCGGATAGCTCCGGCGACCACTCCCACACGCGAACCGACCCATTTCGGACCCCAAACGAGCGGTTTTTCGATGCTCCATGACACAAACGAGATTTCTAACGTTTCTAAAACATTAAAACGCAATAATAACATCGTTTAATTCATCGTTGTAACATCACTGTATTTCAGGTTGTCCGTACATGTACGACTGTACTGTTACGACCTGATATGATATTTATTAATGATAATGAATTTTTGGATGTTATTACTGATATTGGTATACATAATGAGAACATATATTTATATGCATAAACCATGGGAAGTTTAGTTGAAACACAACTAAACAGAACCAGAGAGTTTATCGCAGTTGAATTCACAGATTATGGATTTTGGTTTGGAATGGAAAGGGATTAGAAGTTTGTTATTGTTGGGTTGCTAAACATAGTCAAGGACACATGGTCATGGTTTATCGAAATAGCGGTGGGACGGTGTTGGGGAGGTTGCGATCTACCCCTGCATATGCCCTATACATATGCATATTTCGGTCTATCATGGATGTGTCAGTGATATGGTTTAGTGGGATTTGGATTGGGAATTTATAATATTAAAGATAATAAAATAATGAAAACGATATGGGAATTTATTACGCGATGGTGATGGTTACGATTATAAATTAAACGTGAATGTTATTTTAGAAATATTAACTTAATAATGTATTCGCGTGGGTGACGATTCACACGAATATAATTATTAAGAATAATATTCTGAAACGATATTCCATAAACCGTAAATCAAATCGAAATACGATACGAGCGTTGGATTCGGAAAGATGATGATCTTTACGAATACGTACGTAAGTAACGCGTTTCGATGAGATAACGATATAATATTTAACGATATTAAATTAATAAATGGAAATCTAAAAACGTTTATTAGGAATTACAACCTATGACGTATCCGAACAAGTGGTTTTATTTAATAAATAATTTAACGAAAATAAAACGGAATCGTTTTTACGAAGCAATTTAATTAAAAGCAACTTATTATTTTGAAATAAAATATTTAAATGTTTTATGTTTTAAATACGATTTAAGAAAAAAACCGAGCATTTAATAAAAGATATCGCGAAAGAGACGAGACCGAGCACGCGGGGAGATCCCGGGCTATAAAAGCCCATATTTCCTTCTTTCTCTTCATTTTGCAAGACTTCCCTCTCTCTCTAACCCTTCATTCACGAACCTATTCTCTCTCTACATTCTCTCTAGATTTTTGTGAGGCCCCGTTTTCGGGCGACCCCACGTACGTTGGTCTCGTCATAACACATAGCTCTTAAACTAAAAACTTTCATAATCATGCAGCGGAAATTTGAACATCGTTTGATAAACAAAATACAATAAAGTATCTGTATCAAAAACATATCGAATTGCCAAAACCATCAAACTCTCTATCTGGATACCCGAGCTCCTTGCCTTCTCTGACCATAGCTTAACCTGACATACATGCTAAATCAAGTCAGCTTACGCTGGTGAGTTCTAGTTTTCATAAAACATCATAACCATTTTGTTAAGTTAAAACATGTTTAACATAAAACATCCTTTCATTCACATAATCCAAAACATTGTCACATAAACATCCTAGTCATCATCATCATCATACAACCACTGCTACTAAGCGTAACAGTGGGCTTATGCCGGCACAAGGCTCCATAACCATTGATCTGACCCGCCTAAGCGTTTTGCAGATCCATACTTACCCAGTAACAAGTACTGGAGCAACCATACTTACTTCATACTTACCCCATACGAATATGGGAGCAACGTCATACTTACTTCATACTTACCTCGTAACACATACGGGAGCAACCATACTTACCCAGTAACGAGTACTGGAGCAATGTCATACTTTCCCCATACGAATATGGGAGCAATGTCATACTTACCCCATAACAAGTACGGGAGCAACCATACCCAGTTATAGTCGTGGTTGACTATCATTCATACATTTTCCTATAACACGTATAGGAACATCATTCCCAGTTATAGTCGTGGTTGACTATCATTCATACATTTTCCTATAACACGTATAGGACATCATTCTTTCATCGTATATGATATACTAGCATTATATCATCTTTTCCTCATAACCATGAAGGCATCATATCCTTCATGCTTACATCATAATCATCATCATAATCATCATAACAACACGGACATATCATGCTAGCATCGTTTCATCGTATCTTTATCCTAATAACTTAGGAATCATCATAACATGTTATGCTAGCATCATGTGTTCGTGTCATCATAACATCCTAGCATCATATACATATCATCATATCATTACATCGTACATCATGTCATCATACACATGTCATACTAGCATTATATTCATAACATTCCACTTTCATCCTAGTAACCTAGGATCTTATCATAACATTTTGTAACTATCATCATAGTTACCATCTTAATGCATGTTATCATACAATCATCATATCATATCTTCACACCTTTCATCGTCATAATTCATTTTTCATGCATTCATCATACTTAACATGTTCTCATGCATGCTTCATTTCACATTAAACATTCATTCATCATAACATATAAACGTGCATTCGTAATTATAGCATATCATTATCCATTTATCATCATCTTAAACACATAACATCATGAACATAACATTAAGCATGTATGCCAGCCCAAAACATTAAACATTAAAATAGGGCGTCTAGAACTCACCTGATATCTCACGGTCGCGAGATTACTCACAATTTGTGCTAATGCTATAAATCTGCATTGGTTTACGTTTAATACGTTATTTCCATATTAACTTCCTGATTAAATCTTTCTGAACGTCTAATGTCAAAGACCTTGCCTTAATAGCCATCAAATAGTTAATGTTGTTGATTATCATACTAAAACAGGTTCCTAGACAGGTTAATGGCTTAGAACTGATCAATCCTTGTTATTGATTACTCAGATATCATGGAATATCACAATGTAACATTAGAATAGGTTTAATAACCATATTTAACATACTGATATGTCTGTTATCATAAACATCAGATAATCCTTCCAATGAGTATGTTAATGATTGTGATTAGTTTGAAACACTTGGAATTAACCTTGTGTGTCCAAATATTAATCAAACTAATCCCCTACCTTGTCATAATCAAATGGTTTAAACCACTATAACCATTGTTATGATTCCATGCAAATCGGGCATTACAACGGCTCAAAACAAGGATTTACCAGTTAACAGTTCGAGTTCTTCACTTAAAATCAATCCTAGCCATCATCTAGGCAATAATCAACAACCCTAACTATATCATCACGTTCAGAAACAATATTTAATCATTCATTATCAGTCTAGAAGGTTAGAATGAACCGTTACCTCTTCAGACGGAGTTCTGCGGGTAAAAAGACGATCAGAACTTGTAAATACGATCCCTGGTATGATCGGTGACTTCTGGTGGCTTCAAATTGAAGATTAGATGATGAAAAACTCGTCTGATGTTCGTCTGGTGGCGTTCTTGTTCGAGATATGAAGATTAGATAAAATTTCATGAAATCTGATGAAAATATCAACTTATTCCACCGCCCCACCCGTCGCGTACCGCGACGAGGGGCCAAATAAGGCTTCGCGTACCGCGAAGATTTCCGGAGGATTTTAGATATTTTAGGTTCATTGCGTACCGCGAAGGGTCCTCAAATCTCCGTCGCGTACCGTGACGAGTCCAAAAGTTCAATACTTTGAAATTTTTCTTCGTTTCACGATTCCGAACAATCCGTAACTCCGTTTCGCGCACGGTTTTCACCCACGTTCACCATTTCTCGCGTACTATCATCCTGTAATAATATCGATTGTCAAATCGTCGTGGATTTCAAGCACGATCAAATGTGCTTATTTCTTTGACAACGCAATTCTTCGAACATAAACAGTTACCGAAATCTCGCACGTTTATCATTAAGATACTAAATTTTCAGGTGTTACAAATCTACCCTCCTTACAATAGGTTTCGTCCTCGAAACCTGTTACGTCTCAAACAAATGTGGGTAGAGTCGTTTCATCTCGTATTCCAAGTTCTTGACTTGTCCTCAGACACGTTCAAACTCACATTCTCTTCTTTCAATCCTTCCTGTTGCGCCTGCTTAAGTTCGTACAGAGAGTTTGGCGTGAAGCATAAGCTATGTTGTGATGCATTAGCCTACACTACAGGATCATCATTTCCATCCGGCAGTGCTAAGACAGGAGCTTGGGTAAGTTTCTCTTTTAGCACTGTAAACGCTTGTTCTTGGTTCGGGCCCCATTTGTACTTTCATCTTTCTTCGTGAGCTTCATCAGTGGTGTCGCTATCTTGGAGAAGTCTTGAATAAATCTCCGATAGTAATCAGCAAAACCAAGAAAACTGCGTACTTCCGTAGGTGACTTCAAAAGCTCTATTTCATAACTGTTTCAACTTTAGCTGAATCTACCATAATGCCTTCTGGGTTCCCCACGTGACCCAGAAATTGTAACTCTCATAACCAGAAAACACATTTGGAGAATTTAGCATAAAGTTTCTCTTTCCTCAGGATCTCCAATACCTCACATAGGTGGCAAGCATGGTCTCCCGTGTTCTTTGAATAAATCAAAGTATCGTCAATAAATACTATCACCGATCAGTCCAACATCGGTCGACATACTCTGTTCATCAAATCCATAAATGCTGCAGGAGCATTCGTCAATCCAAATGACATAACGAGAAACTCGTCGTGTCCATATCGCGTTCGGAATGCAGTCTTTAGAATATCCTGCTCTCGAACTTTCAATATGGTAACCAGATCGGGGAACTATCTTTGAGAACCAGCTTGCACCTTGAAATTGATCGAACAAATCATCAATTCTAGGTAAAGGATACCTGTTCTTTACGGTCAACTTATTCAGTTCCCTGTAGTCGATGCATATTCGCATGCTACCATCATTCTTCTTCACAAACAGCACCGGGGTTCCCCAAGGAGAGACACTCGGTCATATAAAACCTTTATCAAGGAGTTCTTGTAGCTGGGCCATCATTTCCATCATTTCGGTGGGAGCTAAACGGTAAGGTGTTTTGGCAACGGGTTGCGCCCCCGGCACTAAGTCGATTTGGAACTCCATTTCCCATTCCGGTGGTAATTCAGGAAATTCCTCAAGGAATACATCAAGGAAGTTACGCACCACGGGTACATCATCAATCGTGCTCATATCCGTATGTTCCTCAATCACCTAGGCCAAGTAGGCTACACACCCTCGCCTCATCATAACATCAGCCTAGATCATCGAAATGATCTTCGGCGCATACATCGCTTTATCACCATAAATCGTTACGGAGCTCCCATCCATCGCACATAAACATATCAACTTACGTCGACATACAATGTTAGCCTCGTATTTGGCTAACCAGTCTATGCCCAAGACTACATCGAAAACTCTCAAGGTTATAAAAAAAACAATTATACTGGGAACTTATGACCTCCTATCTTAACATAACAACCATCTATAGCCTCAGTCACCCTGGTTATCTTACCAATAGCCGTCTCTACATCAAATACCCAATCTATCTTCTTAACCTTCCCAGACAATCCCTCCCAGAAAGTAGAAGATACAAAAATCATACTGGCACCCGAATCAAACAATACAGAAGCAGTAATATTGTTGATATAAAAGGTACCTGTCCACGTCCGAGTCCTCAACAGCATCATCCCTTGACAACGTGAAGGCTCGTGCTTTAGCCTTCTGCTTTTCCTTTCCCTTTATCCTCTTTCTTACCCGAGCCCGAAACATTAGCCCGTGGTTTCTTGCAATCCTTGGACATGTGTCCTAACCCATTGCAGTTAAAACAGCGAGTAACATTCGTGCAACTGTTAGAAAAATGTCCCGTCTTTCCGCACCTGAAGCATAAATTAGTGCCTAGCAGGCACTGTCCCGTGTGGTTTTTTCCACACTTGTTACATCGGCTCATCTCCTCTCGCTTCACTTTCTTGCTTGAGAACTTTTGTTGGTCTGTTCGATCCCTCTTAGTCCCGGAGGATTCTTTCATCTTTGTTTCCTCTTGTATTGGCTCATCAGCCATCACATCATCCCATACAATACCGCTGAGTTCCACCGTGGAGTCAAAGGTATTGGGAGCATGGGCCTTCACATGAATCCGCACCTTTGGAGGCAAACCCTCCATATACAGTTTCACCCTGCGTTCCTCTGAACCAATCAGGTGAGGAACTAATCTTGCCATTTCATTGAATTTTGATGTATACTGTCGATGATTCATACTCCCAGCTTTCAGAACCAGAAACTCTCTTTCAACTTTATCCAGCTCATTCTTGGGACAGAACTGTTTAGCGACCAGCTCCTTGAGATCATCCCAAGTCATCTTCTCCATATCAGCAGCAGACTTGGACTGCTTAATGGTGTTCCACCAATGTAGAGCTTCCTCAGTAAATGAATGGGCTGCAAACTTAACAGCTTGATCAACTCGGCATTCACTGATGGAGATAACAGCCTCCATCGCAGATATCCAGTGACATGTGGCCACAACATCCTTCTTTCCATCGAAGGTCGGTGGGTTACATCCTTTGAAGGCCTTGTAGTCACAACCCTTCAGTTTCCCTGACATAGAATCACCGCTTTTATTTTCGATGATCACAACTTCATCATCTCCCTTGGTGCTTTCATTGGTTCCTTCAGACTTATCTTTTAGAGCATCCTTCAGTGCCTTAGCAATCATTGCCGGCATTTTCTCATCCATGATTTTGCAGACTTCATCAGAAATAGCCTTTACCACAATCGGCTCTAGCGTAAAATCGTCTTCACTTTCCGGTTGTTCGTTGTGCTCGTAGTCATCTTCGTGGACGGATTCTTCATTCTCAATACACGGTTCTTCAGGTTCCTGTGGTTGCTTACGTGGCCTACCCTCTTGTCCAGCCATCTAACTATCTACATAATGCAACAATTGATGAGTCAGTACAGGATCAGTTTAGCACGAAATAAGCTTTGTAAATCGTTAATGACGTTGATCAGGTGTTATTAACCATTTACCCAACTCATAAGCTCTAAACGTTTCCCATCCCATCTCCTCAACTTGCATGACACTAACTATCTTTCTAACATTGCACCTACATCTTAACTCATATATAACATTCAGCTCGTGGCATCCGTTCATCCGTGGTTGGCAATCCGCATCACTTAATCCCATTTTCAGTTTAAGTCTTGGCATTTGGGATGCCAAGATCTCTCAAACCTGGCTCTGATACCAACTTGTGAGGCCCCGTTTTCGGGCGACCCCACGTACGTTGGTCTCGTCATAACACATAGCTCTTAAACTAAAAACTTTCATAATCATGCAGCGGAAATTTGAACATCGTTTGATAAACAAAATACAATAAAGTATCTGTATCAAAAACATATCGAATTGCCAAAACCATCAAACTCTCTATCTGGATACCCGAGCTCCTTGCCTTCTCTGACCATAGCTTAACCTGACATACATGCTAAATCAAGTCAGCTTACGCTGGTGAGTTCTAGTTTTCATAAAACATCATAACCATTTTGTTAAGTTAAAACATGTTTAACATAAAACATCCTTTCATTCACATAATCCAAAACATTGTCACATAAACATCCTAGTCATCATCATCATCATACAACCACTGCTACTAAGCGTAACAGTGGGCTTATGCCGGCACAAGGCTCCATAACCATTGATCTGACCCGCCTAAGCGTTTTGCAGATCCATACTTACCCAGTAACAAGTACTGGAGCAACCATACTTACTTCATACTTACCCCATACGAATATGGGAGCAAGGTCATACTTACTTCATACTTACCTCGTAACACATACGGGAGCAACCATACTTACCCAGTAACGAGTACTGGAGCAATGTCATACTTTCCCCATACGAATATGGGAGCAATGTCATACTTACCCCATAACAAGTACGGGAGAAACCATACCCAGTTATAGTCGTGGTTGACTATCATTCATACATTTTCCCATAACACGTATAGGAACATCATTCCCAGTTATAGTCGTGGTTGACTATCATTCATACATTTTCCTATAACACGTATAGGACATCATTCTTTCATCGTATATGATATACTAGCATTATATCATCTTTTCCTCATAACCATGAAGGCATCATATCCTTCATGCTTACATCATAATCATCATCATAATCATCATAACAACACGGACATATCATGCTAGCATCGTTTCATCGTATCTTTATCCTAATAACTTAGGAATCATCATAACATGTTATGCTAGCATCATGTGTTCGTGTCATCATAACATCCTAGCATCATATACATATCATCATATCATTACATCGTACATCATGTCATCATACACATGTCATACTAGCATTATATTCATAACATTCCACTTTCATCCTAGTAACCTAGGATCTTATCATAACATTTTGTAACTATCATCATAGTTACCATCTTAATGCATGTTATCATACAATCATCATATCATATCTTCACACCTTTCATCGTCATAATTCATTTTTCATGCATTCATCATACTTAACATGTTCTCATGCATGCTTCATTTCACATTAAACATTCATTCATCATAACATATAAACGTGCATTCGTAATTATAGCATATCATTATCCATTTATCATCATCTTAAACACATAACATCATGAACATAACATTAAGCATGTATGCCAGCCCAAAACATTAAACATTAAAATAGGGCGTCTAGAACTCACCTGATATCTCACGGTCGCGAGATTACTCACAATTTGTGCTAATGCTATAAATCTGCATTGGTTTACGTTTAATACGTTATTTCCATATTAACTTCCTGATTAAATCTTTTTGAAAGTCTAATGTCAAAGACCTTGCCTTAATAGCCATCAAATAGTTAATGTTGTTGATTATCATACTAAAACAGGTTCCTAGACAGGTTAATGGCTTAGAACTGATCAATCCTTGTTATTGATTACTCAGATATCATGGAATATCACAATGTAACATTAGAATAGGTTTAATAACCATATTTAACATACTGATATGTCTGTTATCATAAACATCAGATAATCCTTCCAATGAGTATGTTAATGATTGTGAATAGTTTGAAACACTTGGAATTAACCTTGTGTGTCCAAATATTAATCAAACTAATCCCCTACCTTGTCATAATCAAATGGTTTAAACCACTATAACCATTGTTATGATTCCATGCAAATCGGGCATTACAACGGCTCAAAACAAGGATTTACCAGTTAACAGTTCGAGTTCTTCACTTAAAATCAATCCTAGCCATCATCTAGGCAATAATCAACAACCCTAACTATATCATCACGTTCAGAAACAATATTTAATCATTCATTATCAGTCTAGAAGGTTAGAATGAACCGTTACCTCTTCAGACGGAGTTCTGCGGGTAAAAAGACGATCAAAACTTGTAAATACGATCCCTGGTATGATCGGTGACTTCTGGTGGCTTCAAATTGAAGATTAGATGATGAAAAACTCGTCTGATGTTCGTCTGGTGGCGTTCTTGTTCGAGATATGAAGATTAGATAAAATTTCATGAAATCTGATGAAAATATCAACTTATTCCACCGCCCCACCCGTCGCGTACCGCGACGAGGGGCCAAATAAGGCTTCGCGTATCGCGAAGATTTCCGGAGGATTTTAGATATTTTAGGTTCATTGCGTACCGCGAAGGGTCCTCAAATCTCCGTCGCGTACCGCGACGAGTCCAAAAGTTCAATACTTTGAAATTTTTCTTCGTTTCACGATTCCGGACAATCCGTAACTCCGTTTCGCGCACGGTTTTCACCCACGTTCACCATTTCTCGCGTACTATCATCCTGTAATAATATCGATTGTCAAATCGTCGTGGATTTCAAGCACGATCAAATGTGCTTATTTCTTTGACAACGCAATTCTTCGAACATAAACAGTTACCGAAATCTCGCACGTTTATCATTAAGATACTAAATTTTCAGGTGTTACAAATCTACCCTCCTTACAATAGGTTTCGTCCTCGAAACCTGTTACGTCTCAAACAAATGTGGGTAGAGTCGTTTCATCTCGTATTCCAAGTTCTTGACTTGTCCTCAGACACGTTCAAACTCACATTCTCTTCTTTCAATCCTTCCTGTTGCGCCTGCTTAAGTTCGTACAGAGAGTTTGGCGTAAAGCATAAGCTATGTTGTGATGCATCAGCCTACACTACAGGATCATCATTTCCATCCGGCAGTGCTAAGACAGGAGCTTGGGTAAGTTTCTCTTTTAGCACTGTAAACGCTTGTTCTTGGTTCGGGCCCCATTTGTACTTTCATCTTTCTTCGTGAGCTTCATCAGTGGTGTCGCTATCTTGGAGAAGTCTTGAATAAATCTCCGATAGTAATCAGCAAAACCAAGAAAACTGCGTACTTCCGTAGGTGACTTCAAAAGCTCTATTTCATAACTGTTTCAACTTTAGCTGAATCTACCATAATGCCTTCTGGGTTCCCCACGTGACCCAGAAATTGTAACTCTCATAACCAGAAAACACATTTGGAGAATTTAGCATAAAGTTTCTCTTTCCTCAGGATCTCCAATACCTCACATAGGTGGCAAGCATGGTCTCCCGCGTTCTTTGAATAAATCAAAGTATCGTCAATAAATACTATCACCGATCAGTCCAACATCGGTCGACATACTCTGTTCATCAAATCCATAAATGCTGCAGGAGCATTCGTCAATCCAAATGACATAACGAGAAACTCGTCGTGTCCATATCGCGTTCGGAATGCAGTCTTTAGAATATCCTGCTCTCGAACTTTCAATATGGTAACCAGATCGGGGAACTATCTTTGAGAACCAGCTTGCACCTTGAAATTGATCGAACAAATCATCAATTCTAGGTAAAGGATACCTGTTCTTTACGGTCAACTTATTCAGTTCCCTGTAGTCGATGCATATTCGCATGCTACCATCATTCTTCTTCACAAACAGCACCGGGGTTCCCCAAGGAGAGACACTCGGTCATATAAAACCTTTATCAAGGAGTTCTTGTAGCTGGGCCATCATTTCCATCATTTCGGTGGGAGCTAAACGGTAAGGTGTTTTGGCAACGGGTTGCGCCCCCGGCACTAAGTCGATTTGGAACTCCATTTCCCATTCCGGTGGTAATTCAGGAAATTCCTCAAGGAATACATCAAGGAAGTTACGCACCACGGGTACATCATCAATCGTGCTCATATCCGTATGTTCCTCAATCACCTAGGCCAAGTAGGCTACACACCCTCGCCTCATCATAACATCAGCCTAGATCATCGAAATGATCTTCGGCGCATACATCGCTTTATCACCATAAATCGTTACGGAGCTCCCATCCATCGCACATAAACATATCAACTTACGTCGACATACAATGTTAGCCTCGTATTTGGCTAACCAGTCTATGCCCAAGACTACATCGAAAACTCTCAAGGTTATAAAAAAAACAATTATACTGGGAACTTATGACCTCCTATCTTAACATAACAACCATCTATAGCCTCAGTCACCCTGGTTATCTTACCAATAGCCGTCTCTACATCAAATACCCAATCTATCTTCTTAACCTTCCCAGACAATCCCTCCCAGAAAGTAGAAGATACAAAAATCATACTGGCACCCGAATCAAACAATACAGAAGCAGTAATATTGTTGATATAAAAGGTACCTGTCCACGTCCGAGTCCTCAACAGCATCATCCCTTGACAACGTGAAGGCTCGTGCTTTAGCCTTCTGCTTTTCCTTTCCCTTTATCCTCTTTCTTACCCGAGCCCGAAACATTAGCCCGTGGTTTCTTGCAATCCTTGGACATGTGTCCTAACCCATTGCAGTTAAAACAGCGAGTAACATTCGTGCAACTGTTAGAAAAATGTCCCGTCTTTCCGCACCTGAAGCATAAATTAGTGCCTAGCAGGCACTGTCCCGTGTGGTTTTTTCCACACTTGTTACATCGGCTCATCTCCTCTCGCTTCACTTTCTTGCTTGAGAACTTTTGTTGGTCTGTTCGATCCCTCTTAGTCCCGGAGGATTCTTTCATCTTTGTTTCCTCTTGTATTGGCTCATCAGCCATCACATCATCCCATACAATACCGCTGAGTTCCACCGTGGAGTCAAAGGTATTGGGAGCATGGGCCTTCACATGAATCCTCACCTTTGGAGGCAAACCCTCCGTATACAGTTTCACCCTGCGTTCCTCTGAACCAATCAGATAATCCTTCCAATGAGTATGTTAATGATTGTGATTAGTTTGAAACACTTGGAATTAACCTTGTGTGGCCAAATATTAATCAAACTAATCCCCTACCTTGTCATAATCAAATGGTTTAAACCACTATAACCATTGTTATGATTCCATGCAAATCGGGCATTACAACGGCTCAAAACAAGGATTTACCAGTTAACAGTTCGAGTTCTTCACTTAAAATCAATCCTAGCCATCATCTAGGCAATAATCAACAACCCTAACTATATCATCACGTTCAGAAACAATATTTAATCATTCATTATCAGTCTAGAAGGTTAGAATGAACCGTTACCTCTTCAGACGGAGTTCTGCGGGTAAAAAGACGATCAGAACTTGTAAATACGATCCCTGGTATGATCGGTGACTTCTGGTGGCTTCAAATTGAAGATTAGATGATGAAAAACTCGTCTGATGTTCGTCTGGTGGCGTTCTTGTTCGAGATATGAAGATTAGATAAAATTTCATGAAATCTGATGAAAATATCAACTTATTCCACCGCCCCACCCGTCGCGTACCGCGACGAGGGGCCAAATAAGGCTTCGCGTACCGCGAAGATTTCCGGAGGATTTTAGATATTTTAGGTTCATTGCGTACCGCGAAGGGTCCTCAAATCTCCGTCGCGTACCGTGACGAGTCCAAAAGTTCAATACTTTGAAATTTTTCTTCGTTTCACGATTCCGGACAATCCGTAACTCCGTTTCGCGCACGGTTTTCACCCACGTTCACCATTTCTCGCGTACTATCATCCTGTAATAATATCGATTGTCAAATCGTCGTGGATTTCAAGCACGATCAAATGTGCTTATTTCTTTGACAACGCAATTCTTCGAACATAAACAGTTACCGAAATCTCGCACGTTTATCATTAAGTTACTAAATTTTCAGGTGTTACAATTTTCTTCTCCAAATCTTCATCATTTCAAGGAATCTTGGTGCCAAATCGTTTGTATGATCGAGGAGAACAAGAGAGCACGAAGGAACCTCGTTTTTTATCAAGATTAGAAGGTAAACTTTGAGTTTTACTTTTGTTTTTGCATTTATACATAACCGGTTTGTGTATCTACACTAGAAACGAATAATACACAATGAAAACTCTAACACGAACTAATCTGAGCTTGGGGAAGCCACGAATAAATCTGAGACAAGAAGAATCCGACAGTGGTGATGAAGAACAGGTTCAGTTCGTGGAAGAGGAAAAGAAAGCAGGTCGGCGAACCTGTTGGCAACAACCAGGAAGAGCCGAACCTATCCTGCTACACGAACCTATCTGGATCGAACCTCCGTGATGTAGCCGAACCATCAAGGCCACGAACCTAGAAGTCTAAACGAACCTTCTGCTCAATGAACCGGGAGTCAAGCGAACCTAAGGGTTCGTTGAGCTGAACTTAGACTCAACCGAACCCACATGCAGCGAACCTCATTCAAGCAGCCCAACATAACCATCTAGCAGAACCTTTCCTCGATATTGGCCGAACCCTAGGGGGGTTAGAACACTGGGCAGTGAACCTAAAGGTTTAGGCGAACCTTTGGGCTGTTAAGCCTAAACCTTGTCAAATTAGGGTTAAACAAAAAGGGTTGGAACTAAATACACTCATGCATGCATGGATACCTTGGATCACCACCTTTTATAATATACATAAAGCTTAAAATTATGAACTTGCATGGTTTGAACTTTTTATGAGAATAAACTAAATATGAGTTCATTAAACTTAAAGTGAATTTTATAATTTGGAAAATGGTGGTGGATGTAAGTAATCATGCATATGTGTATATAGGTGTACGAACAAGATTATTACCTTTAGCATATGTATCTATGGGAAGTAAAACACGAGAATGCATAACTAATTATCATCAATAGATAATTAAAAACCAACAAGTTTAAATTATATTTCGTTGATGATTAGTAATGAAACCTTAGGTATTACACTATAACTTAGATTGAATAACTAAGTTAAAAAGACATCTAATGATAAAGAGTATATACTAAGGACACTTGATTGAAATAAAAACGCGTATACTTATGAATATGAAACACATTATAATTACAGATTGTTGAAGTATCTTTGATTTCTTATACATGAGCGCGCATTCTGCTGAAATATTGATTCTAAGGACTCAGGTGAGTTCTCATAACCTCCTTTTAAACTATTTTGTTTTAAACTCGGAGGTGGAACATGTATACCAATATTTAAAATATCATGTTGATAACACATGGGTGACACATGGTGTATCATTATGATATTCACATTATGGGATTATCTTTGTTCATAGATTATCACGGGTTATCACAACTCCATGGGTCGTTGTCGTTGACTTCGGTCATATACAATGATTTCATGTATTGTCACTATTCCATGAGTCGTTGTTTTTGACTTCAGTCATTGTAACATCTGTGCCGGAAACGTCGCCGGAACAGTGAGCTGAACAGTAAACGCACAGTAACTCAGGTACAAACTACGTAAACTATTGTTATGCTACTAATATCATGATGCTTGATATTAAACTATTATGGTATTGTTTCTGTAATCTGATTAAACTTAACAGTTTAACAGTTAGTAACATGTCAGACAACACAGTGTTGAAACATAGGTACTTGATATGATGCTATAGTGTATAAACGTATGCGAGGTTAAACAAAACAAACACATAATGGTTGTTGTTACGGAATGCTAAACAGACGAGTTATTCGTATAGGTGACGATCTGTACGAATGATTATAATAGTTTAACGTTCTGAAATAATGACTGAAAAGTAGAAAACAAAAGTCTGAAAGCAAAACCATCGTCATGTTCGTTCGAATGACGATTCGAACGAATACGCGCGATGGTGACGCGTTCTGACGAAACGAAAACGAAGAACGATACGAACGGTAATAATTTTAAGGAAATAAAATATTTCCTATTTTACAATTTCGAAACTCATCACAAATGAAATTAAACAAAACTATTTTAATAAATCGTGAACAAATTCGTTAAACGCGTAAAGATGGTATAATTCGATAAATAAATAAATACAATGATATTTAAAATGATTTCTAACAATAATTTTATTTTAAAACATCATAAAATAATCCTTTTATTTAAAAACCGAAAACACGCGCGTTACGTTCCGGAAACGTAACGAAAACGCGAACCGAGCAACCGAGACGAACCCGAATACTCACGGGGTATTTAAAGGCTTAAAATGAGGCTTTCCCTCATTTTTAAGTTCATCTTCCCCACTTCTAAACCCTAATCCCGGATTCTAGCTCCCACCACCATTTTTAAAGCTTAAAACCTTCATATCTTGGTCATTACTCCACCAAATCGTCTCATTTTTGAACCCACACGAAGCTCTCATCATCCTCTACACGAAAGTACAACCGATCTAATCCAAACTCTACTGAAATCCGAGGTATGAGGCTGAGAATGTAGCGATTTTTAGGGTTTTGTGAACCCTTTTCTCGAACCTTAACCTAACCGGCTAACCCCTTTCGAAACCCACACTCCATGACCACGATGACCAGCTCTAGTGTCCACCATCTTCGAATACACCTTAGCCTCTTGAGATGAGGGCGACTTTGGGTCAAATCCTTGCTGTGGCCAAATGAAGGGTCCAGATGACCGAATGAACAACTCCTTGACCGAATCAACTAGCCGGCCGAATGGCCTTATTCGCCACCCCACTCAATCGGTCGGCACACCTATTCGTCCCCAGTCTTTCGGCCTAAACCCACCTCATTCGCCTGCCATTCGCAGGTCATGCCACTCGATTTCCCCATTCGTGGATCCATGTCATTCGGACAAAATTCATGCCGACTAACACATTTCATTCGGTCAAAACCCAGCAGAAATTCCTTCGGCCTAATCATGGAACAACCCCATTCGACCAACAGTTCCTATTCGGCCAGTTTGGCCCATGGCCACTTGTTCGGCCCACTTGAATGATGAGGCCCAAATTAGTTTAAGACAGTCGGATCATATAACCACATTCTGGCCCAATCAGCTTGACAGTTGACCCAGACATTTTGTTTCGGCCCACTGATACTAATTCGGCCCAAGTAGCATCTAGTCGGCCCAAATTTACTTGGTCCGCATAATTATTCGGCCCAAACAATGGAATAGGATCTAAGGCGTGGAGACAGCTAGACTAAAAGAACATACATGAAATTCATGAGGTTTACCACAAAAGTGATGAATTTTACTAATGAATTTTACTAACTATAAAGCAACTATGTCAAAGTCAATAATGAATGAGAGAAATGTTTGAACTATAAATCTAAGTGTATACTTAGGTTGGTTTTGCAAAGTTTATAACCAATTCGTCTAACTAAAATGTTAGAACAAAATGTTTGGATTTTAAGATTTGATTAAAGCTAAAAGTATAACATAAAGGCATGTAATATTAATGACCGATAACCAATGAACCAAGGGCCGAATAATGACCGAGACGCATGAGTGTTAGTCAATGTTAAGGCTAACACCTACACGAACACATACACAAATCTTTACAACACACACTTACAAGTGCAAACAACGTGAAATCAATACAGGATCGTGAAAACAATATCAATTACAACAAAAAGCGCGTGCATTCTTGTTTTAGGCTAAAGTCAACTACAACAACTACAGGTGAGTTCATCGTCCCTTTTCAAACTATTTTGAGTTTTACTTCGGAACTGAGAAGCATGTTAAACCTTTTAAAACAAATGTTTAACTGTTGCAAATATGCTTTTAAACTTATTCAAACTATTAATGCTAAATGCTAAAGCTACGGGTTATGCTACAAACTAATGCTATGGGTTTATGCTTCAAACTAATGCTATGGGTTTATGCTACAAACTAATGCTATGGGTTTATGCTACAAACTAATGCTATGGGTTTATGCTACAAACTAATGCTATGTGTTTATGCTACAAACTAATGCTATGGGTTTATGCTACAAACTAATGCTACGGGTTTAAGCTACAAACTAATGCTACGGGTTTATGCTACAAACTAATGCTACGGGTTTATGCTACAAACTAATGCTACGGGTTTATGCTACAAACTAATGCTATGGGTTTATGCTACAAACTAATACTACGGGTTATGCTAAATGCTAATACTACGGGATATGCTAAATGCTAATGCTACGTGTGACACCCCGTATTTTCCAGGTCAGCTTTATATTTATTTAAATGATTATTTAAATGCTTTATGTACACGTGGCACTAGACTTAGATTAATTTAGTGTGACACGTGGCACGACAGTACGAACACCGACACATGACTAGATAATTCGTGGGATTATCGACAAACAGCACACACGTGTCAAAACACACGAACGTTGGTGAACGTCAAGCACATTGTGTAGCACAACACTCGAACCCTCACGAAACACTCACACATTGAACTAGGAAGTTCAAACGAGGCCAAACGATAGTTTGGAAGCGTGAAAACGACGACGAACGGATCAAACCCATCAAAAAGGGCTTATTGGGCTCTTCAGGGGCCCACCGCGGTACGCGGTGGCCCAACAAGAGACCCAATCGCGATACGCGACATACATCGCGGGGATTGACTCCCGAAATCCTCCGCGGTACGCGGAGAACCTTTTTGAATCCTCTCCGCGGTACGCGACACCGCCCAGTCGACAAAATCTTTATAAATCCAAGATTATTATGGCTAGCCTACACCTTTCAATCATTTTACTTAATCCTTCACGCCATATCTCGACCAGGCTCACCTTCAACCTTCTGTTAACACCATTTTTCCACCATTGAAGCACCTTTGAAGCTCCACACTTGAACATTCAAGCTCGTTGACCACCAAGAAGCTCGAAGAATCATCGTCACCTCCTTGTTCCTGTCAAGACTCACGAGTCAGAAGGTCTTGGAGCTGCCCTTTACCATTATCTCAAGATCTTGAAGCTTTGAAAGGTAGTTCTACACTCCTTGAAGCTTAAAACCACCACTACACTCACATGCAAGTGAAAAATCGCACATGCAAGCACTTATAATCCACATGCACGAGATTAGCTTCTGGGTTTGATGATTTTAGCATGATTATTAATGATCTATGATGATGTAATGGGGATTTGTAATGATCTAAGTTGTTATACACATGTGACTATGCTTGAAATGAGGATTTATGGCATTTTGAATGCATGCATGTATGATCCACGATGGTTAGAATGATTTTGAGTATATGGATATGTTTCTTGATGATATTGGATGATTAGTACATGTCTAGATGATGTTGAAAAGATTAAAATGATGTTTTTTGGTAATCTTCCTATTAATAGAAACTTTATTTTGTCAAAATGGTGATTTGGCATAGTTGATGAGCATGCATGTATGTAGAATTGCCCTTAGGTTGATAATATGATGATTTGAATGTTTAGATTATGATTTTTAATGATGATTATGATCATATGTGATGAGTTACTATTTTTAGTAACTTTATTTGTTGAAATAATGTTAAGTGATGATTTGGACTATATTGTCATGTTTAAAGTGATGCTAGATTGGTTATGATGATGTTTGAGGATATGAAGATTGGTTTAGAAAGGTTGAAATGGTCATTTTCATGAAAAACTAGAAAGTTACTATATTTAGTAACTTTATTGTTACAAAACCGATTTGTCAACGTGTTGAATGATTTGAGCATGCTAAATGACTTAATATGTTTTAATATGATGTTTAGATGCTAAGTTAGATGGTTTCCGATGTCACGTATGCTAAAAATGGAAACTTTCCATTTTAGGAAACTTTTATGTGCTAACATGTTATAAACGATTTATGTGAACCCGTATGATGATGTGCTATGTGTTAACATGATCACGTAGGACTAATGAGCATGCTAGAACTCTAAAATCGATATGCTTTGTGAACTTTCCAAAAATGGAAACTTACTATAATTAGTAAGTTGTCCATAGACGCGACTTACGCGTTTTGCACACAACGAGCACTTACACGATTGCTACACGATTCACAAACCGTCACACGGTTCACCAACGGGTCGTTGACGTGACACGGTCAACTCTGGTCAAACACGGTCAATATGGACCAACACTGTCAAACACGGTCATTGTGGACCAACACAGTCAAACACGGTCAATGTGGACCAACACGAGCAAACACGGTCATTGTGGACCGACACGGACAAACATGAACAACCAAGGGTTGTTGGCACAAACACGAGCACTAACACAAACACTGGCACGGCCACTTACACGAACTCACGTACGGTATACGATGTAGGTTGCCGGTGACCAACACGTGCTACTACATCAGGAGCTTACGCTTACTTGCTACTTTTATCACTAAGGTGAGCTTACGGCCCCTCTTTACTCTTTTTCAAACGCTTTTAAATAGGGGGAGAATACTAGTTGCATCGAGTCAAACATTACTACTATTACAAACATTTTTGTGTATGCTGGTTTATTGGACAAACATTAAGTGTTGAACTCGTAACAAGTCCTCACAAAGTCTTACCGTTAATGTACGAACAACGTGGTAGATTTGGATGGATCCATTAGGGAATGACTAACCCCACGGGGCACTATGTTGACTGGATGTCATAACCCGTGCAAACTCTGACCTAACTTGCTATGCATACGAGGCATAGCGGAGGCAAGGACAAACAAGTCTAGTTCGGTAGTGACGCACTGACACTTTGGGCCTAGGGCTTGGTACTAACATTGATAAACAGCATGACACACTTTCTTACTATATGTATATCAAAACCTATGAACTCACCAACCATTGTGTTGACACTTTTTCTAACTTGTATTCTCAGGTAACTAGCTGACTATGGAGCAGGAATGCACATTAGGGACTATGAGCATAGGACCCCGCATTCATGTTCTCAGTCTTTTGAAAATCAATTACTTTTGGGTTATGCTTAGACAATGTTGTGTTTGACAAATTCATTTCCGCTGTGTAAACAACTATCTTTCCGCGGCATGTTATGTTAACTTTATTTTCCGCTGCAAACTATTTTGTTAAGTGTATGTGTTAAACGTGTGAATTGTAAACGCATATAGAGGTGTTCTATATGACCTTGAGCTGTGATTCTGGACACGTCACATCCACGTGGACATGAGCCACGAGTGGGAATTTGGGGGTGTGACAGACTGGTATCAGAGCCTTGGTTATAGAGAACTAGGTTTGCGTGTAGTAAACTTAGACTATAGCCATTGCTCAAACTTTAGACACTACACGTAGAACTTGCACACTGATGATGTTATTGTTTATGTTATTACTATTGATTACTAACTTGAGACTTACAGGATGGCCAACAACGACGATACCGGCAGAGGTTCAGACAGACTTCCGACCACTGAAGGTATGGCTGCTGAGAGTCGACGACGGGTCCATGACATAGTGGCACAGGTAGATGCCGAGATGGATAGACGGGCTCGACATGCGGCACGAGCTCGACACTGGGGATGGTTACCCACTATGATACAGGAGTGGATCATCGGAGAGAGGGTACCTCCATACCGTTTCCCTGGCGATACCACTCCACGACACCGACTACCATCACTTGGAGTACCACTGGAGCAGGCCTTCGCGGCCCACGTTGCTTGCACTCGGCGAGAGATCTGGCGGAGTGGCGAGCTATCCGATGAGGTTCGAGTTCTTCGTGAGAAGAACGATCGCCTAGAAAGGCGAAACGACAGACTTGAGGAGCGAAACGATCGCCTAGAAGAGCAAGTGGAGACCCTACGTCTCCAGGGGTCCCAGTTGATGACCCAGCATGGGCAGATGGTCGATATCATGCAGGAGCATGATGGGCGCATCACTGAGAACCGGACGGACATAGCCGAGACTCAGGCGATGGTTCAGGCCAGCGACGCCATGCTTAACGCATGGGCTGCACAGTTTATAGAGGAACCACCACAGGAGGATGGCCCCGAATTCGAGGTCAATGAACTCGGAGAAGAGGATTTTGATGAGGATCCCAATGAGGATCCGGAGGAGGATGATGAGGACGGAGACGCTGCCAGTGACATCTCACACGTTTCCATGGACTCGGACTAGAGGACTGTTTTATTTTGTATTTCTTCTTATTTTGGCCTAGACGAGCAGGATGTGCTCGAAGAACTTGTATTGTATTTCCTTTTGAAATTATTGTACAACAAATCTGGTATTAATGAGAATTATGCTTGTTTTATTTATTGTATCATTATGGTTGTTGCTAACATAACCTCTGACATGACATCTGATCTGACTTCTGGCACAACATCTGACTAACATTCTGACTTACTAACATTCTATCCCTTCCGTATAGAAAATATCTATGGCGGGAAGAGGACCACATGCACGCCCTCCCAGACGAACACTGGACGCAGCCATCATCAAGATGATGGTTGACAGAAGGGTTCACAAGGTACTGGCGGAGTACGAGGCAAACCGCCTTGCTAGTGAGACCAGTGGCTCTAACAATGGTACTAACACTCGCCTAACATGACTAACATAGCGTAACTAACACGATACTAACCCAAAACATTGGTTTCTAACGAGCAGGATCACAAGGCAACAACAACAAAGGATGTTCTTTTAAATCCTTCCTAAACTGCCACCCACACAAATTCAAGGGAACTGAAGGGGCTGTCGGAATGCTCCGCTGGGTGGAGAAGGTGGAATCTGTATTCGCCATGTGTGAATGTGCTGATGAGAACCGGGTCAAGTATGCAACCGGTACACTGGAGGGACCGGCCCTCACATGGTGGAACACCCATGTTCAAACTTGGGGGTTGGATGGTGCAAACTCCATGCCATGGGCTGACTTCACCCGACTGTTGCAAGAGGAATACTGTCCTCGTGATGAGGTTAGGAAGCTAGAGGCCGAATTTTGGGTCCTCAAGATGGTGGGCTCTGAGATTGAGCAATACTGCACTCGATTCCATGAGCTGTGTAAGCTATGTCCGGCTATGGTGACGCCGGAGTACAAAAAGATAGAGCAGTTCATCAGTGGGCTGCCCGAACAAATTCAAAGCATGGTGACTGCTTCTGATCTCACCACCATCCAACCACTGATCCGACTGGCCCATAAACTGACCGATCAAGCTGTAGCTCAGGGCAAACTACCCAAACGAGGCGAACACCTGAAGCCTCAAGAAAGCCAGAAAAGGAAGTGGGAACCCAGCCACCACCAATCTCATCAACCCCAAAAACAACAACGATCTGCACCTGCCAGAGCATTCACTGCCACCCAACCCGATGACAAGGGAAAGGGTGTGTATCAAGGGAAGTACCCACTGTGCAACCGATGCTCATATCACCACTTCGGGCAATGCGAGCGATACCGTTGCCTAAAGTGCGGAAGACATGGCCACATGGCCAAAGATTGCAGATCAAAGTTTTCTGTCAACAACAACAACCCCAACCACAACCAGAATAACAGCAACCAGAACACCTCCAGAGGGTGTTATGAATGTGGGAAACCAGGCCACATGAGGAGGGATTGCCCTCAGTTGAAGAAGGCCGGAGGAGGAGCGGCCAAAGGACGAGCTTTCGTGATTGGCTCGGGGGAAGCCAAAGACGATCCTAACATCGTAACCGGTACGTTTCTTTTAAATAATGTCTATGCTAGCATATTATTTGATACCGGTGCCGATAGGAGCTTTATATCTAGTGAGTTTAGTAAGTTACTAGATATTACCCCAACACCACTAGACTACAAATATACCGTAGAGTTAGCCGACGGCAAACTAATTGAAACGCAACACGTCTTTCGAGGATGCGTCATGGTGTTGGCGGATCACAAACTCGAAATCGACTTAATGCCGGTGACTCTCGGAAGCTTTGATGTAGTCGTTGGAATGGATTGGTTATCCGCTAACCAAGCCGAGATCGTATGCAACGAGAAGATCGTACGAGTGACGTTGCAGGACGGAGAACAGATCTCGATTCAGAGGGACAGACGGGGAGTACCTCTGAACATCATGTCATGCATGAAGGCGAACAAGTATCTACAAAAGGGATACACTGCCATACTAGCCCTCATCGCAGAGCAACCGAAGAAGGAAAGGAAGATTGAGGACATCGCTGTAGTCCGCGATTTTCCCGAAGTGTTTCCCGAGGATCTACCTGGACTACCTCCGAAACGACAAGTCGAGTTCCAGATAGATCTTACACCTGGAGCAGCACCGATTGCTAAAGCTCCATACCGACTAGCACCAACTGAGATACAGGAACTGTCTAACCAGTTGCAGGAGCTGTTAGACAAGGGATTTATCAGACCGAGCTTCTCACCTTGGGGAGCACCGGTCTTATTTATGAAGAAGAAAGACGGAACATTCCGTATGTGCATCGACTATAGAGAGCTGAACAAGGTGACGATCAAGAATCGATACCCGTTACCAAGAATAGACGATTTGTTTGATCAGTTGCAAGGGTCAAGCTACTATTCGAAAATCGATTTAAGATCGGGTTACCATCAACTAAGGATACAGGAAAATGATATTCCTAAGACTGCCTTCAGAACCCGATACGGACACTACGAATTTCTGGTTATGCCCTTCGGACTGACCAACGCACCAGCTGTATTCATGGATCTCATGAATAGAGTGTGCAAACCCTATCTTGACAAATTCGTGATAGTATTCATCGATGACATTCTGATTTACTCGAAAAATCGGGAAGAACATGCTGAGCATTTGAGGCTAGTCTTAGAACTATTAAAGAAAGAGCAGTTGTACGCCAAATTTTCAAAGTGCGACTTTTGGATTCGCGAAGTCCAATTCCTTGGACACGTGGTTAACAAGCAGGGAATACACGTGGACCCAGCCAAAATTGAAGCGATCAAGAACTGGGAAGCACCCAAGACTCCGACTGAGGTGCGACAATTCCTAGGTCTGGTCGGGTACTACCGACGATTCATTGAAGGATTTTCAAAGATTGCCCAATCACTGACATCCCTGACACACAAAGACAAGAAGTTCGATTGGGGAGAAAAACAAGAGGTTGCTTTCAACTTGCTAAAATAGAAGCTATGCACTGCACCCATCCTATCCCTACCGGAAGGATGCGACGATTTCGTAGTGTATTGCGACGCCTCGAAACAAGGACTCGGTTGCGTGCTGATGCAACGCGAGAAGGTTATCGCTTATGCTTCACGGCAGCTGAAGGTGCATGAAAAGAACTACACAACTCATGACCTTGAGTTAGGAGCTGTGGTATTCGCTTTAAAGATCTGGCGACATTACTTATATGGCACAAAATGCACTATCTTTACCGATCATAAGAGCCTACAGCACATCTTCGACCAGAAAGAGTTGAACATGAGGCAACGAAGATGGGTCGAACTCATCGGCGATTATGATTGCGCCATCAAGTACCATCCCGGTAAAGTAAACGTAGTGGCCGACGCGTTGAGTCGGAAAGAGACAACAAAACGCGTACGTGCGCTACAACTGACAATTCATTCTGAGCTACCGAATCAAATCCGACTCGCACAGCAAGAAGCTCTAAAAACAGAGAACCTCTCTCTCGAAGCCATGCGTGGTATGGATAAACAACTAAGGGTAAAGGACGATGGAGCGTATTACCTAGCGGATCGAATTTGGATTCCACACTACGGGGGATTGAGGGAAGTAGTGATGGACGAAGCACACAAGAGCCGATATTCCGTACATCCGGGCTCTGACAAAATGTATCATGACTTGAAAACAACCTACTGGTGGCCAAACATGAAAGCTGAGATAGCAACTTACGTGAGTAAGTGTTTAACAT
This sequence comes from Mikania micrantha, assembly GCA_009363875.1. Lineage (NCBI taxonomy): Eukaryota > Viridiplantae > Streptophyta > Magnoliopsida > Asterales > Asteraceae > Mikania > Mikania micrantha. The sequence goes on from CM018690.1 coordinate 45,986,831, forward strand.
GCTCAAAGGTCAAGGTTGAGTATCAGAAGCCATCAGGGTTACTCCAACAACCAGAACTACCAATGTGGAAATGGGAGCAGATTTCCATGGACTTCATAACTAAACTGCCAAAGACGGCAAGTGGTTGAGATACCATCTGGGTTATCGTAGACCGACTGACTAAGTCCGCACATTTTCTACCCATTAAGGAGACTAACAAGTTGGACAAGCTCACTCGTATCTATATAAAGGAAGTGGTCACTCGACATGGAGTACCAATCTCGATAATCTTCGATCGCGACAGTCGCTTTACGTCGCATTTCTGGAAGTCTTTGCATAAGGCTTTGGGCACGAGATTGGATATGAGTACCGCTTACCACCCACAAACTGATGGGCAGAGAGAACGCACCATCCAGACATTGGAAGACATGCTTCGGGCATGTGTTATTGACTTTGGAAACAGCTGGGAGACTCACCTACCGTTAGTTGAGTTCTCATACAACAATAGCTACCACACCAGCATCCAAGCTGCACCATTCGAGGCACTTTACGAGCGTAAGTTTCGATCACCCATCTGTTGGGCGGAAGTTGGGGACAGCCAACTGACCGGCCCAGAGCTTGTACACGAAACTACAGAGAAAATCGTGCAAATACGCAAACGAATGGCAGCAGCTCGGGACAGACAGAAAAGCTATGCTGACAAACGACGCAAACCGTTAGAATTCCAGGTGGGAGACAGGGTGTTACTCAAGGTCTCGCCCTGAAAAGGAGTCATTCGGTTTGGCAAACGGGGAAGTTGAACCCTCGATACATTGGACCTTTTGAGATCACCAAACGAATAGGCCCTGTAGCCTACGAACTGAACCTGCCAGATGAGCTGAGCAGCGTGCACAACGTGTTTCACATCTCGAATCTCAAAAAGTGCCTATCCGATGAGACACTTGTTATTCCTCTCGAGGAAATTCAAATCGACGAACAATTGAACTTCGTTGAGGAACCGGTGGAGATTATGGACCGGGAAACCAAGAAGCTCAAACTCAGCAAGATTCCGATTGTAAAGGTGCGATGGAATTCGCGACGAGGACCGGAATTCACGTGGGAACGTGAAGACCAGATGAAACAAAAGTACCCACACCTGTTCGCGGAACAGACAAACACTGGCAACACGAGTTGAATTTCGGGACGAAATTCTTTCTAACAAGGGGAGGATGTGACACCCCGTATTTTCCAGGTCAGCTTTATATTTATTTAAATGATTATTTAAATGCTTTATGTACACGTGGCACTAGACTTAGATTAATTTAGTGTGACACGTGGCACGACAGTACGAACACCGACACATGACTAGATAATTCGTGGGATTATCGACAAACAGCACACACGTGTCAAAACACACGAACGTTGGTGAACGTCAAGCACATTGTGTAGCACAACACTCGAACCCTCACGAAACACTCACACATTGAACTTGGAAGTTCAAACGAGGCCAAACGATAGTTCGGAAGCGTGAAAACGACGACGAACGGATCAAACCCATTAAAAAGGGCTTATTGGGCTCTTCAGGGGCCCACCGCGGTACGCGGTGGCCCAACAAGAGACCCAATCGCGATACGCGACATACATCGCGGGGATTGACTCCCGAAATCCTCCGCGGTACGCGGAGAACCTTTTTGAATCCTCTCCGCGGTACGCGACACCGCCCAGTCGACAAAATCTTTATAAATCCAAGATTATTATGGCTAGCCTACACCTTTCAATCATTTTACTTAATCCTTCACGCCATATCTCGACCAGGCTCACCTTCAACCTTCTGTTAACACCATTTTTCCACCATTGAAGCACCTTTGAAGCTCCACACTTGCACATTCAAGCTCGTTGACCACCAAGAAGCTCGAAGAATCATCATCACCTCCTTGTTCCTGTCAAGACTCACGAGTAAGGAGGTCTAGGAGCTGCCCTTTACCATTTTCTCAGGATCTTGAAGCTTTGAAAGGTATTTCTACACTCCTTGAAGCTTAAAACCACCACTACACTCACATGCAAGTGAAAAATCGCACATGCAAGAACTTATAATCCACATGCACGAGATTAGCTTCTGGGTTTGATGATTTTAGCATGATTATTAATGATCTATGATGATGTAATGGGGATTTGTAATGATCTAAGTTGTTATACACATGTGACTATGCTTGAAATGAGGATTTATGGCATTTTGAATGCATGCATGTATGATCCACGATGGTTAGAATGATTTTGAGTATATGGATATGTTTCTTGATGATATTGGATGATTAGTACATGTCTAGATGATGTTGAAAAGATTAAAATGATGATTTTTGGTAATCTTCCTATTAATAGAAACTTTATTTTGTCAAAATGGTGATTTGGCATAGTTGATGAGCATGCATGTATGTAGAATTGCCCTTAGGTTGATAATATGATGATTTGAATGTTTAGATTATGATTTTTAATGATGATTATGGTCATATGTGATGAGTTACTATTTTTAGTAACTTTATTTGTTGAAATAATGTTAAGTGATGATTTGGACTATATTGTCATGTTTAAAGTGATGCTAGATTGGTTATGATGATGTTTGAGGATATGAAGATTGGTTTAGAAAGGTTGAAATGGTCATTTTCATGAAAAACTAGAAAGTTACTATATTTAGTAACTTTATTGTTACAAAAACCGATTTGTCAACGTGTTGAATGATTTGAGCATGCTAAATGACTTAATATGTTTTAATATGATGTTTAGATGCTAAGTTAGATGGTTTCCGATGTCACGTATGCTAAAAATGGAAACTTTCCATTTTAGGAAACTTTTATGTGCTAACATGTTATAAACGATTTATGTGAACCCGTATGATGATGTGCTATGTGTTAACATGATCACGTAGGACTAATGAGCATGCTAGAACTCTAAAATCGATATGCTTTGTGAACTTTCCAAAAATGGAAACTTACTATAATTAGTAAGTTGTCCATAGACGCGACTTACGCGTTTTGCACACAACGAGCACTTACACGATTGCTACACGATTCACAAACCGTCACACGGTTCACCAACGGGTCGTTGACGTGGCACGGTCAACTCTGGTCAAACACGGTCAATATGGACCAACACAGTCAAACACGGTCATTGTGGACCAACACAGTCAAACACGGTCAATGTGGACCAACACGAGCAAACACGGTCATTGTGGACCGACACGGACAAACATGAACAACCAAGGGTTGTTGGCACAAACACGAGCACTAACACAAACACTGGCACGGCCACTTACACGAACTCACGTACGGTATACGATGTAGGTTGCCGGTGACCAACACGTGCTACTACATCAGGAGCTTACGCTTACTTGCTACTTTTATCACTAAGGTGAGCTTACGGCCCCTCTTTACTCTTTTTCAAACGCTTTTAAATAGGGGGAGAATACTAGTTGCATCGAGTCAAACATTACTACTATTACAAACATTTTTGTGTATGCTGGTTTATTGGACAAACATTAAGTGTTGAACTCGTAACAAGTCCTCACAAAGTCTTACCGTTAATGTACGAACAACGTGGTAGATTTGGATGGATCCATTAGGGAATGACTAACCCCACGGGGCACTATGTTGACTGGATGTCATAACCCGTGCAAACTCTGACCTAACTTGCTATGCATACGAGGCATAGCATAGGCAAGGACAAACAAGTCTAGTTCGGTAGTGACGCACTGACACTTTGGGCCTAGGGCTTGGTACTAACATTGATAAACAGCATGACACACTTTCTTACTATATGTATATCAAAACCTATGAACTCACCAACCATTGTGTTGACACTTTTTCTAACTTGTATTCTCAGGTAACTAGCTGACTATGGAGCAGGAATGCACATTAGGGACTATGAGCATAGGACCCCGCATTCATGTTCTCAGTCTTTTGAAAATCAATTACTTTTGGGTTATGCTTAGACAATGTTGTGTTTGACAAATTCATTTCCGCTGTGTAAACAACTATCTTTCCGCGGCATGTTATGTTAACTTTATTTTCCGCTGCAAACTATTTTGTTAAGTGTATGTGTTAAACGTGTGAATTGTAAACGCATATAGAGGTGTTCTATATGACCTTGAGCTGTGATTCTGGACACGTCACATCCACGTGGACATGAGCCACGAGTGGGAATTTGGGGGTGTGACAGACTGGTATCAGAGCCACGAGTGGGAATTTGGGCGGGTCGTAGGCTCGACTCAGGGGTATGCCCTGTATATAAGCATACCGAGTTACATGATACAGGTGATGTTAATGAGGTTAAGGTTTTATCGGAAAGGTTTGCAAAAGCTATTTTAAACTTATAAACTATATGAACTCACCAACCATTGTGTTGACTTGTTTTCCTTACATGCTTTCTCAGGTGACGTACAGGAATAGACTAAGGCTTCAGGATTGCATGCTAGACAGCCCAACTAGAGGACCTAGCAGACTTTTGAAAGCACATGTTTTGTAGTTAATACAAATCTATTTCGATATCTTGTGCAGATACAAGATAGAAACATTTGATTCTTTTGGAAAGGTTTACTTAGTTAAATTATCAAACATTGATACTGTAATTTAACTTTTTAATCCTAATTTAAATGCTATTGTGCTTTAGATATTCTTAACATTGATGCTATGTAAACAATCTGATCAATACGATTATCACTCACGATATCGCGCCCCGGGAACCTTCTGCCCGACGGGGACTTCGATCCAACCCCGCCGGCTCGGGGTGTGACAGATTGGTATCAGAGCTCAAAGTTATAGAGAATAATAGGTCATTTACTTAAATGGTTTGGCCTAGACTATAACTTAGGGACCTCATGTAGAGAACTTAGGATTATCTTTGCATTATGTTTTCTGCATTTGATCACTGCACTAACCAAATTCTTTTGGTTATGATCAGAATGCCGCCAAGAAAACAACCAACCTCACAAGCCTCTGCACCACACTCATCTACTCCTACACCACCAGATTCACCACCGCCACCGCCTCCTCCTCCACAAGACCCTCCTCTAAACCCGAATGCACCACCAGCTCTTGACCCTGCTACTGTTGCTTTAGCAACTCTTCTGAGCAGTCAACTGGCAAGTCAGTTGAAGGATGTCATCCCTGAGATGATTAACAGGATACAAGGCCACGGCAACACCTCTGGCCATACTACTGGGGAAGCTAGTGGAAACACTGGCCATACTTCTGACTGCTCCTACAAATCCTTTGTAGGATGCAAACCACCAAGTTTTACTGGTGTCGAGGGAGCTGTTGGACTGATCCAATGGCTGGAGAAGATGAAGAACACTTTGGACATAAGCAGTTGTCCGGAACACCATAAAGTTCGCTATGCAGCTGGTTCATTTAGCAAGCGAGCATTGGCATGGTGGAATGCTCAGATTAGAGCAAAGGGGAGAGATGAAACAGTGGCGATGCCCTGGGCAGAATTCAAACTTCTCCTGAGGAACGAATTCTGTCCAAAATATGAACTGCGACAGCTAGAGGTTGAGCTCTCGAATCATGTGATGAAGGGAGTCGATCATATGACTTTCACCAACCGCTACCATGAACTGGTAGCCCTGGTGCCAGAGATGGTGCCAACATTGGAAAAGCTGATTGATCGATATGTAGCAGGATTACCTTCTTGTATTCAAAGCATTGTACTGGCTTCATATCCTGCTACACTGGAGTCGGCCATCTCCCTCTCAGCCAAACTTACTAAGGTGATGGTAAAGTCTGGAGTTCTAAAAGATGATGCGGGAAAAGCCAAGGAAACAACAACGAAGAAACCCACTGGGTATTTAAAGCCTTAAAATGAGGCTTTCCCTCATTTTTAAGTTCATCTTCCCCACTTCTAAACCCTAATCCCGGATTCTAGCCCCCACCACCATTTTTGAAGCTTAAAACCTTCATATCTTGGTCATTACTCCACCAAATCGTCTCATTTTTGAACCCACACGAAGCTCTCATCATCCTCTACATGAAAGTACAACCGATCTAAGCCAAACTCTACTGAAATCCGAGGTATGAGGCTGAGAATGTAGCGATTTTTAGGGTTTTGTGAACCCTTTTCTCGAACCTTAACCTAACCGGCTAACCCCTTTCGAAACCCACACCCCATGACCATGATGACCAGCTCTAGTGTCCACCATCTTCGAATACACCTTAGCCTCTTGAGATGAGGGTGACATTGGGTCAAATCCTTGCTGTGGCTGAATGAAGGGTCCAGATGACCGAATGAACAACTCCTTGACCGAATCAACTACCCGGCCGAATGGCCTTATTCGCCACCCCACTCAATCGGTCGGCACACCTATTCGTCCCCAGTCTTTCGGCCTAAACCCACCTCATTCGCCTGAAGCCATTCGCAGGTCATGCCACTTGATTTCCCCATTCGTGGATCCATGTCATTCGGACAAAATTCATGCCGACTAACACATTTCATTCGGTCAAAACCCAGCAGAAATTCCTTCGGCCTAATCATGGAACAACCCCATTCGACCAACAGTTCCTATTCGGCCAGTTTGGCCCATGGCCACTTGTTCGGCCCACTTGAATGATGAGGCCCAAATTAGTTTAAGACAGTCGGCTCATATAACCACATTCTGGCCCAATCAGCTTGACAGTTGGCCCAGACATTTTGTTTCGGCCCACTGATACTAATTCGGCCCAAGTAACATCTAGTCGGCCCAAATTTACTTGGTCCGGAATAGGATCTAAGGCGTGGAGACAACTAGACTAAAAGAACATACATGAAATTCATGAGGTTTACCACAAAAGTGATGAATTTTACTAATGAATTTTACTAATTATAAAGCAACTATGTCAAAGTCAATAATGAATGCGAGAAATGTTTGAACTATAAATCTAAGTGTATACTTAGGTTGGTTTTGCAAAGTTTATAACCAATTCGTCTAACTAAAATGTTAGAACAAAATGTTTGGATTTTAAGATTTGATTAAAGCTAAAAGTATAACATAAAGGCATGTAATATTAATGACCGATAACCATTGAACCAAGGGCCGAATAATGACCAAGACGCACGAGTGTTAGTCAATGTTAAGGCTAACACCTACACGAACACATACACAAATCTTTACAACACACACTTACAAGAGCAAACAACGTGAAATCAATACAGGATCGTGAAAACAATATCAATTATGTGACACCCCGTATTTTCCAGGTCAGCTTTGTATTTATTTAAATGATTATTTAAATGCTTTATGTACACGTGGCACTAGACTTAGATTAATTTAGTGTGACACGTGGCACGACAGTACAAACACTGACACACAACAGGATAATTCGTGGAATTATCGGCAAAACAGCACACACGTGTCAAAACACATGAACGTTGGTGAACGTCAAGCACATTGTGTAGCACAACACTCGAAACTTCACGAAACACTCACACATTGAACTTGGAAGTTCAAACGAGGCCAAACGATAGTTCGGAAGCGTGAAAACGACGACGAACGGATCAAACCCATTAAAAAGGGGCTTATTGGGCTCTCTGGGAGCCCACCGCGGTACGCGGTGGCCCAACAAGCACTCCATCCGCGATACGCGACATACATCGCGGGGATTGACTCCCGAAATCCTCCGCGGTACGCGGAGAACCTTTTTGAATCATCTCCGCGGTACGCGACACCGCCCAGTCGACAAAATCTTTATAAATCCAAGATTATTATGGCTAGCCTACACCTTTCAATCATTTTACTTAATCCTTCACGCCATATCTCGACCAGGCTCACCTTCAACCTTCTGTTAACACCATTTTTCCACCATTGAAGCACCTTTGAAGCTCCACACTTGAACATTCAAGCTCGTTGACCACCAAGAAGCTCGAAGAATCATCGTCACCTCCTTGTTCCTGTCAAGACTCACGAGTCAGGAGGTCTAGGAGCTTCCCTTTACCATTTTCTCAGGATCTTGAAGCTTTGAAAGGTAGTTCTACACTCCTTGAAGCTTAAAACCACCACTAAACTCACATGCAAGCACTTATAATCCACATGCACGAGATTAGCTTCTGGGTTTGATGATTTTAGCATGATTATTAATGATCTATGATGATGTAATGGTGATTTGTAATGATCTAAGTTGTTATACACATGTGACTATGCTTGAAATGAGGATTTATGGCATTTTGAATGCATGCATGTATGATCCACGATGGTTAGAATGATTTTGAGTATATGGATATGTTTCTTGATGATATTGGATGATTAGTACATGTCTAGATGATGTTGAAAAGGTTAAAATGATGATTTTTGGTAATATACCTATTAATAGAAACTTTATTTTGTCAAAATGGTGATTTGGCATAGTTGATGAGCATGCATGTATGTAGAATTGCCCTTAGGTTGATAATATGATGATTTGAATGTTTAGATTATGATTTTTAATGATGATTATGGTCATATGTGATGAGTTACTATTTTTAGTAACTTTATTTGTTGAAATAATGTTAAGCGATGATTTGGACAATATTGTCATGTTTAAAGTGATGCTAGATTGGTTATGATGATGTTTGAGGATATGAAGATTGGTTTAGAAAGGTTGAAATGGTCATTTTTATGCAAAAACCACAAAGTTACTTTTTATAGTAACTTTATTTTTAGAAAAACCGATCGGTCAACGTGTTGAATGATTTGAGCGTGCTAAATGACTTAATATGTTTTAATATGATGTTTAGATGCTAAGTTAGATGGTTTCCGATGTCACGTATGCTAAAAATGGAAACTTTCCATTTTAGGAAACTTTTATGTTCAAACATGTTGTAAACAACTTATATGACCTTGTATGATAATGTGCTATGTGTTAACATGACCCCGTAGGACTATTGAACATGCTAGAACTATAAAACCGATATGCTTTGTGAACTTTCCATAAGTGGAAACTTACTATAAATAGTAAGTTGTCCATGGACGCGACTTACATGTTTTGCACACGACAAACACTTGCACGATTGCTACACGATTCACAAACCGTCACACGGTTCACCAACGGGTCGTTGACGTGACACGGTCAACTCTGGTCAAACACGGTCAATGTGGACCAACACAGTCAAACACGGTCATTGTGGACCAACACAGTCAAACACGGTCAATGTGGACCAACACGAGCAAACACGGTCATTGTGGACCGACACGGACAAACATGAACAACCAAGGGTTGTTGGAAACAAACACGAGCACTAACACAAACACTGGCACGGCCACTTACACGAACTCACGTACGGTATACGATATAGGTTGCCGGTGACCGACACGTGCTACTACATCAGGAGCTTACGCTTGAATTGCATTTTCTTCACTAAGGTGAGTTTACGGCCCCTCTTTACTCTTTTTCAAACGCTTTTAAATAGGGGGAGAATACTAGTTGCATCGAGTCAAACATTACTACTATTACAAACATTTTTGTGTATGCTGGTTTATTGGACAAACATTAAGTGTTGAACTCGTAACAAGTCCTCACAAAGTCTTACCGTTAATGTACGAACAACGCGGTAGATTTGGATGGATCCTTTAGGGAATGACTAACCCCACGGGGCACTATGTTGACTGGATGTCATAACCCGTGCAAACTCTGACCTAACTTGCTATGTATACGAGACATAGCGGAGGCAAGGACAAACAAGTCTAGTTCGGTAGTGACGCACTGACACTTTGGACCTAGGGCTCGGTACTAACATTTGATAAACAGCATGACACACTTTCTTACTATATGTATATCAAAACCTGTGAACTCACCAACCATTGTGTTGACACTTTTTCTAACTTGTATTCTCAGGTAACTAGCTGACTATGGAGCAGGAATGCACATTAGGGACTATGAGCATAGGATCCCGCATTCATGTTATCAGTCTTTTGAAAATCAATTACTTTTGGGTTATGCTTAGACAATGTTGTGTTTGACAATTTCATTTCCGCTGTGTAAACAACTATCTTTCCGCTACATGTTATGATAGCTTTATTTTCCGCTGCAAACCATTTGTTAAGTGTATGTGTCAAACGTGTGATTTGTAAACGCATATATAGGTGTTCTATATGACCTTGAGCTGTGATTCTGGACACGTCACACCCACGTGGACTGACACCACGAGTGGGAATTTGGGGGTGTGACAGACTGGTATCAGAGCCTTGGTTATAGAGAACTAGGTTTGCATGTAGTAAACTTAGACTATAGCCATTGCTCAACTTTAGACATTGGTTATAATGCTATTACTTATGATGAACCATTGCTTACTAACTTGAGATTTACAGGATGGCCAACAACGAAGACACTAGCAGGAACTCGGACAGACGTCCGGCGACAGACGACCTGACGATAGAGAACCGCCGACGCGTTCACGACATAGTGGCACAGGTAGATGCCGAGATGGATAGACGGGCTCGACATGCGGCACGAGCTCGACACTGGGGATGGCTACCCACTATGATACAGGAGTGGATCATCGGAGAGAGGGTACCTCCATACCGTTTCCCTGGCGATACCACTCCAGGACACCGATTACCATCACTCGGAGTACCGCTTGAGCAGGCCTTCGCGGCCCACGTTGCTTGCACTCGGCGAGAGATCTGGCGAAGTGGCGAGCTATCCGATGAGGTTCGAGTTCTTCGTGAGAAGAACGATCTCCTGGAAAGGCGAAACGACAGACTTGAGGAGCGAAACGATCGACTAGAAGAGCAAGTGGAGACCCTACGTCTCCAGGTGTCCCAGTTGATGACCCAGCATGGGCAGATGGTCGACATCATGCAGGAGCATGATGGGCGCATCACTGAGAACCGGACGGACATAGCCGAGACTCAGGCGATGGTTCAGGCCAGCGACGCCATGCTTAACACATGGGCTGCACAGTTTATAGAGGAACCACCACAGGAGGATGGCCCCGAATTCGAGGTCAATGACCTCGGAGAAGAGGATTTTGATGAGGATCCCAATGAGGATCCGGAGGAGGATGATGACGACGGAGACGCTGCCAGTGACATCTCACACGTTTCCATGGACTCGGACTAGAGGACTGTTTTATTTTGTATTTCTTCTTATTTTGGCCCAGACGAACGGGATGTGCTCGAAGAACTTGTATTGTATTTCCTTTTGAAATTATTGTACTACAAATCTGGTATTAATGAGAATTATGCTTGTTTTATTTATTGTATCATTATGGTTGTTGCTAACATAATCTCTGACATGACATCTGATATGACTTCTGACACAACATCTGACTAACATTCTGACTTACTAACACTCTATCCCTTCCGTATAGAAAATATCTATGGCGGGAAGAGGACCACATGCACGCCCTCCTAGACGAACACTGGACGCAGCCGTCATCAAGATGATGGTTGACAGAAGGGTTAACAAGGTACTGGCGGAGTACGAGGCAAACCGCCTTGCTAGTGAGACCAGTGGCTCTAACAATGGTACTGACACTCGCCTAACATGACTAACATAGCGTAACTAACACGATACTAACCCACAACATTGGTTTCTGACGAGCAGGATCACAAGGCAACAACAACAAAGGATGTTCTTTTAAATCCTTCCTAAACTGCCACCCACACAAATTCAAGGGAACTGAAGGGGCTGTCGGAATGCTCCGCTGGGTGGAGAAGGTGGAATCTGTATTCGCCATGTGTGAATGTGCTGATGAAAACTGGGTCAAGTATGCAACCGGTACACTGGAGGGACCGGCCCTCACATGGTGGAACACCCATGTTCAAACTTGGGGGTTGGACGGTGCCAACTCCATGCCATGGGCTGACTTCACCCGACTGCTGCAAGAGGAATACTGTCCTCGTGATGAGGTTAGGAAGCTAGAGGCCGAATTTTGGGTTCTCAAGATGGTGGGCTCTGAGATCGAGCAATACTGCACTCGATTCCATGAGCTGTGTAAGCTATGTCCGGCTATGGTGACGCCAGAGTACAAAAAGATAGAGCAGTTCATCAGTGGGCTGCCCGAACAAATCCAAAGCATGGTGACTGCTTCTGATCTCACCACCATCCAACCACTGATCCGACTGGCCCATAAACTAACCGATCAAGCTGTAGCTCAGGGCAAACTACCCAAACGAGGCGAACACCTGAAGCCTCAAGAAAGCCAGAAAAGGAAGTGGGAACCCAGCCACCACCAATCTCATCAACCCCAACAACAACAACGATCTGCACCTGCCAGAGCATTCACTGCCACCCAACCCGATGACAAGGGAAAGGGTGTGTATCAAGGGAAGTACCCACTGTGCAACCGATGCTCATATCACCACTTCGGGCAATGCGAGCGATACCGTTGCCTAAAGTGCGGAAGACATGGCCACATGGCCAAAGATTGCATATCAAAGTTTCCTGTCAACAACAACAACCCCAACCACAACCAGAATAACAGCAACCAGAACACCTCCAGAGGGTGTTATGAATGTGGCAAACCAGGCCACATGAGGAGGGATTGCCCACAGTTGAAGAAGGCCGGAGGAGGAGCGGCCAAGGGACGAGCTTTCGAGATTGGCTCGGGGGAAGCCAAAGACGATCCTAACATCGTAACCGGTACGTTTCTTTTAAATAATGTCTATGCTAGCATATTATTTGATACCGGTGCCGATAGGAGCTTTATATCTGTCCAAAACATGAACTGCAACAGCTAGAGGTTGAGCTCTCGAATCATGTGATGAAGAGAGCCGATCATATGACTTTCACCAACCGCTACCATGAACTGGTAGCCCTGGTGCCAGAGATGGTGCCAACATTGGAAAAGCTGATTGATCGATATGTAGCAGGATTACCTTCTTGTATTCAAAGCATTGTACTGGCTTCATATCCTGCTACACCAGAGTCGGCCATCTCCCTCTCAGCCAAACTTACTAAGGTGATGGTAAAGTCTGGAGTTCTAAAAGATGATGCGGGAAAAGCCAAGGAAACAACAACGAAGAAACCAGACTATCATCAAAAGAAAAAGCAAAAGGTCGTAAAGAACTATGCGGCCGTCACTCCTCTCCAACAAGTTACTGCAGCATCTGCTCAGGTTGCACCCAAAAACTATGTGGGAGTGCATCCTCAGTGTGCACAATGCAAATTTCATCATCCTACTACGGCGCAATGCAGGAAATGCAACAACTGTGGCCGATTAGGTCACCGGGCTCAAAAATGTCGTGCTCCAGCAACTCAAGCTGCAAACAATGCTGTTGTAGCACTTCCCCCACCACCAAGACCTGGAAATCCCAACAACAACAACAACAGGGGATGCTATAACTGTGGAGAATTAGGCCATTTCCCCAGAGAATTCCCAAAACGAGTGCAACAGGGAGCCCAAGCACCTCGTGGAAGGGCTTTTGTGATTGGAGCCAATGCAGCACGCAAAGACCCTAACGTGGTCACTGGTACATTTCTTATACATTACTCTTATGCATCTATTTTGTTTGACACTGGTGCAGATCAGAGTTTTATTTCATCTGACTTTGCACGCCAACTTAACCTTACTGAGGAAACTTTAGACTCCCCTTATATCATCGAAGTAGCGAATGGGAAACAAATAACAGCTAGCACTATACTTAGGAATTGCCCACTTACACTTATTGATCATACATTTACCATCGACTTGATACCGATGGAGCTGGGCAGTTTCGACATCATAGTTGGGACGGATTGGCTATCTCTCAATAGAGTGGAAGTCATCTGTTCTGAAAAGCTACTTCGGATTCCAGTCGCGAATGATCGTGTATTGGAAGTTCGTGGGGATCAAGCAAAGCATAGTGTCAAAATCATATCTTGCATCAAAGCGCGTAAGTGTCTACAGAAGAAGTGTGTAGCTTTCTTGGCTCATGTGGTGGAGAAACAAAAAGACAAGAAGACAATTCAAGACATACCAATAGTAAAGGAATACCCTGAAGTGTTTCCGAAAGACCTACCAGGTTTGCCACCTGTGCGACCGGTAGAGTTTCGTATTGACCTGATTCCTGGAGCAACACCTGTTGCTAAATCTCCTTACAGGTTAGCACCTTCGGAGATGCAGGAATTGTCAAATCAGTTACAGGAGTTACTTAATAAAGATTTCATTCGACCGAGCTACTCACCTTGGGGAGCTCCGGTTTTGTTCGTGAAAAAGAAGGATGGATCCTTTCGTATGTGTATAGACTACAGAGAGCTAAACAAACTAACCATCAAGAATCGGTATCCATTACCGAGGATTGATGATTTGTTTGACCAACTACAAGGAGCACAATATTTTTCGAAGATTGACTTACGGTCCGGATACCATCAGCTCAGTGTACAAGATGAAGATATACCCAAGACGGCGTTTCGTACTAGATACGGGCATTACGAATTCATGGTGATGCCTTCTGGTTTGACTAATGCACCCGCGGTTTTCATGGTCCTCATGAACCGTGTGTGTAAGCCGTACTTGGATCAATTTGTTATTGTTTTCATTGATGACATATTGATTTATTCTAAAAGCACAGCAGAACATGAGCAACATCTTAGAACGATCTTGGAACTGTTAAAGGAAGAGAAGCTCTATGCCAAATTCTCTAAGTGTGAGTTTTGGTTAAAAGAGGTTCAATTCCTAGGTCATGTAGTTAACAGTGAGGGAATACATGTTGATCCTGCCAAGATCGAGGCAATAAAAGATTGGGACACTCCGAAGACACCGACGGAGATACGTTCTTTTCTAGGCTTAGCAGGCTATTACAGAAGGTTCATCTCGAACTTTTCTAAGATAGCTCTGCCACTTACGAAGCTAACACAGAAAAGCGAACCATTTGTTTGGGAACAGAAGCAAGAAGAAGCCTTTCAGACTTTGAAGCAAAGACTATGTGATGCTCCGATCTTATCTCTCCCAGACGGTTGTGATGACTTTGTTGTGTACTGCGATGCATCCCATCAGGGGCTTGGCTGTGTACTGATGCAGTGAGACAAAGTTATTGCTTATGCCTCGAGACAACTGAAGGTTCATGAGAAGAATTACACTACTCATGATCTGGAACTGGGAGCAGTAGTGTTCGCACTGAAAATTTGGAGACATTACATGTATGGCACCAAGTGTACCATATTTACTGATCACAAAAGTCTGCAACACATATTGACCAGAAGGAACTCAACATGCGACAGCGACGTTGGGTTGAGCTTCTGAATGATTACGACTTTGTAATCAAGTATCATCCGGGCAAGGCAAACGTTGTAGCTGATGCCTTGAGCCGGAAGGAACGTGTCAAACCCTTGCGAGTCAGAGCAATGGAGTGACTGTGCAGACAAGCTTACACGGTAACATTATGCAAACACAACAAGAGGCAGTTGAACGAGGAAACTTGAAGAGAGACTTAGATTGTGGAGTGGAAAAACATTTGGAAACGAAACCTGATGGACTCGTTTACTACAAGAATCGTGTATGGATTCCTGCAGTAGATGAGTTAAGGAAACTTATATTCGATGAAGCATACAAGACCAAATACTCTGTGCATCCCGGTGCTGACAAGATGTACCAAGACTTACGGGCATGCTATTGGTGGCCGGGTATGAAGAAAGACATAGCTGAGTATGTTGGTCGATGCCTTACGTGTGCCAAAGTGAAGGCGGAACACCAGAAACCGTCAGGTTTAATGGAACAGCCTAAGATTCCACTTTGGAAGTGGGAACAGATAGCTATGGACTTTGTTACCAAGCTACCCCGCACTTCCAGTGGTTATGATACTATTTGGGTCATCGTTGATCGATTAACCAAATCTGCTCATTTCTTGCCAATGCGAGAAACTTACACGATGGAGAAGCTAGCTAAACTCTACATCAACGAGATAGTGGTACGCCATGGTGTGCCATTGTCTATCATCTCAGATCGTGATAGTAGATTTACATCAAGGTTCTGGCAGTCATTGCAGAAATCTCTGGGGACGCAATTAAACCTGAGTACAGCTTATCATCCACAAACGGATGGTCAAAGTGAACGTACTATTCAGACCCTGGAGGACATGTTAAGAACTTGTGTTCTAGACTTCTGTGGTAATTGGGACTCTCACTTGCCACTAATCGAGTTCTCCTACAACAACAGTTATCATAGCAGCATCGGATGCGCACCATTCGAGGCTCTTTATGGTCGCAAGTGTCGATCGCCAATCTGTTGGTCAGAAGTGGGAGATAATCGTATTACAAGGCCGGAACTTATTCAAGAAACTACAGACAAGATTGCTCATATACAACAAAGACTACAAGCAACACGAAGCAGACAAAAGAGCTATGCCGATAAACGGCGCAAGCCGTTGGAATTTCAAGTGGGAGATCGTGTTATGCTAAAAGTATCCCCATGGAAAGGTGTAGTTCGTTTTGCAAAGAAAGGCAAACTCACACCACGGTACGTGGGACCGTTCGAGATCATCGAACGTATTGGTCCTGTGGCGTACAGATTAAGCCTACCAGATGAACTTAATGGTGTACACGACGTGTTTCACGTCTCTAACTTGAAGAAATGCTTAGTTGATGAATCGCTCGTTATATCCATTGAGGAGATCCAATTGGAAGAACACTTACGTTTTGTTGAAGAACCTTTGGAGATTACGGATCGCAAAGTTAAACAACTGAGGCGAAGCCGTATCCCCATTGTCAAGGTTCGTTGGAACTCCAAGCGTGGTCCTGAGTTTACTTGGGAACGTGAAGATCACATGAAGCACAAGTATCCCCAACTGTTCGCAGAGGAAGCCGTACCCGATAGCAATGCTTAAATTTCGGGACGAAATTCCTCTAACAAGGGGAGACTGTAACATCTGTGCCGGAAACGTCGACGGAACAGTGAGCTGAACAGTAAACGCACAGTAACTCGGGTACAAACTACGTAAACTATTGTTATGCTACTAATATCATGATGCTTGATATTAAACTATTATGCTATTGTTTCTGTAATCTGATTAAACTTAACAGTTTAACAGTTAGAAACATGTCAGACAACACAGTGTTGAAACATAGGTACTTGATATGATGCTATAGTGAATAAACGTATGCGAGGTTAAACAAAACAAACACATAATGGTTGTTGTTACGGAATGCTAAACAGACGAGTTATTCGTATAGGTGACGATCTGTACGAATGATTATGATAGTTTAACGTTCTGAAATAATGACTGAAAAGTAGAAAACAAAAGTATGAAAGCAAAACCATCGTCATGTTCGTTCGAATGACGATTCGAACGAATACGCGCGATGGTGACGCATTCTGACGAAACGAAAACGAAGAACGATACGAACGGTAATAATTTTAAGGAAATAAAATATTTCCTATTTTACAATTTTGAAACTCATCACAAATGAAATTAAACAAAACTATTTTAGTAAATCGCGAACAAATTAGCTAAACGCGTAAAAATGGTATAATTCGATAAATAAATAAATACAATGATATTTAAAATGATTTCTAACAATAATTGTATTTTAAAACATCATAAAATAATCCTTTTATTTAAAATCAGAAAACACGCGCGTTACGTTCCGGAAACGTAACGAAAACGCGAACCGAGCAAACGAGACGAACCCGAATACCCACTGGGTATTTAAAGCCTTAAAATGAGGCTTTCCCTCATTTTTAAGTTCATCTTCCCCACTTCTAAACCCTAATCCCGGATTCTAGCCCCCACCACCATTTTTGAAGCTTAAAACCTTCATATCTTGGTCATTACTCCACCAAATCGTCTAATTTTTGAACCCACACGAAGCTCTCATCATCCTCTACACGAAAGTACAACCGATCTAAGCCAAACTCTACTGAAATCCGAGGTATGAGGCTGACAATGTAGCGATTTTTAGGGGTTTGTGAACCCTTTTCTCGAACCTTAACCTAACCGGCTAACCCATTTCGAAACCCACACTCCATGACCACGATGACCAGCTCTAGTGTCCACCATCTTCGAATATACCTTAGCCTCTTGAGATGAGGGGACATTGGGTCAAATCCTTGCTGTGGCCGAATGAAGGGTCCAGATGACCGAATGAACAACTCCTTGACCGAATCAACTAGCCGGCCGAATGGCCTTATTCGCCACCCCACTCAATCGGTCGGCACACCTATTCGTCCCCAGTCTTTCAGCCTAAACCCACCTCATTCGCCTGAAGCCATTCGCAGGTCATGCCACTCGATTTCCCCATTCGTGGATCCATGTCATTCGGAATTCATGCCGACTAACACATTTCATTCGGTCAAAACCCAGCAGAAATTCCTTTGGCCTAATCATGGAACAACCCCATTCGACCAACAGTTCCTATTCGGCCAGTTTGGCCCATGGCCACTTGTTCGGCCCACTTGAATGATGAGGCCCAAATTAGTTTAAGACAGTCGGCTCATATAACCACATTCTGGCCCAATCAGCTTGACAGTTGGCCCAGACATTTTGTTTCGGCCCCCTGATACTAATTCGGCCCAAGTAGCATCTAGTCGGCCCAAATTTACTTGGTCCGCATAATTATTCGGCCCAAACAATGGAATAGGATCTAAGGCGTGGAGACAACTAGACTAAAAGAACATACATGAAATTCATGAGGTTTACCACAAAAGTGATGAATTTTACTAATGAATTTTACTAACTATAAAGCAACTATGTCAAAGTCAATAATGAATGCGAGAAATGTTTGAACTATAAATCTAAGTGTATACTTCGGTTGGTTTTGCAAAGTTTATAACCAATTCGTCTAACTAAAATGTTAGAACAAAATGTTTGGATTTTAAGATTTGATTAAAGCTAAAAGTATAACATAAAGGCATGTAATATTAATGACCAATAACCATTGAACCAAGGGCCGAATAATGACCGAGACGCACGAGTGTTAGTCAATGTTAAGGCTAACACCTACACGAACACATACACAAATCTTTACAACACACACTTACAAGTGCAAACAACGTGAAATCAATACAGGATCGTGAAAAAAATATCAATTACAACAAAGAGCGCGTGCATTCTTGTTTTAGGCTAAAGTCAACTACAACAACTACAGGTGAGTTCATCGTCCCTTTTCAAACTATTTTGAGTTTTACTTCGGGACTGAGAAGCATGTTAAACCTTTTAAACAAATGTTTAACTGTTGCAAACTAATGCTATGGGTTTATGCTACAAACTAATGCTATGGGTTTATGCTACAAACTAATGCTATGTGTTTATGCTACAAATTAATGCTAGGGGTTTATGCTACAAACTAATGCTACGGGTTTAAGCTACAAACTAATGCTACGGGTTTATGCTACAAACTAATGCTACGGGTTTATGCTACAAACTAATGCTACGGGTTTATGCTACAAAATAATGCTATGGGTTTATGCTACAAACTAATGCTACGGGTTATGCTAAATGCTAATACTACGGGATATGCTAAATGCTAATGCTACGGGTTATGCTAAATGCTAATGCTACAGGTGTATGCTAGATGCTAATGCTAATGCTAAATGCTAATAACTCTATGCTAACACTACTGATATATATACATACATACTAAATGCTTAAAATGCTCTGAATGCTTTAAACTTTATATGCTCTATATGCTTGCCATGCTAAAACAACTGTTTGGCCTCTCAGTGCTTGCCTTACCGGTTGTGAAGCTAGTACTTGTGCACAAGTTACGTAAATTCTGAACTATTTGAATGCTCTAAACTTGTATGCTAAAACTATTGGCTATGGAAGAACAATAGTTGGTCTCTCAGTGCTTGCCTTCATGTGTTCTTCCTAGTCGGGACTTGAAGAACAATAGTTGGTCTCTCAGTGCTTGCCTTCATGTGTTCTTCACAGTCGGGACTAGAAGGCACCTACTATGGTCTCTCAGTGCTTGCCATAGGGTGTCCTTCATGGTCTGATACGAGGAAACTGACTGATGGCCTCTCAGTGCTTGCCATGCAGTGTTTCCCATAACTACTTACTAAGGTGATCAGTAACGAGGACGATATTGGTGATCCTTAGTTGACTTTGTGTCATCATGGGAATCCTCTATATCCCCCTACGTTGCTAATGACACCTAGTGCTGGTATGGATTGATACTGGATTCCTTCGGGCATTCAGTTGTCTATTCTGGTGACTCACAAGCTAAACACACGGATGCTATGGGTAAACTTACATACGAAATGCTTAAACTATAATGGGGAAAAGAGATTGGATGGTAGGTAAAATGCTTAATTATCATTAACACCAATGTCCTATGTGGCTTAGTATGTGGTGGGACGGCGTCTGGGCGGGTCGTAGGCTCGACTCAGGGGTATGCCCTGTATATAAGCATACCGAGTTACATGATACAGGTGATGTTAATGAGGTTAAGGGTTTACCGGAAAGGTTTGCAAAAGCTATTTTAAACTTATAAACTATATGAACTCACCAACCATTGTGTTGACTTGTTTTCCTTACATGCTTTCTCAGGTGACGTACAGGAATAGACTAAGGCTTCAGGATTGCATACTAGACAGCCCAACTAGAGGACCTAGCAGACTTTTGAAAGCACATCTTTTGTAGTTAATACGAATCTATTTCGATATCTTGTACAGATACAAGATAGAAACATTTGATTCTTTTGGATAGGTTTACTTAGTTAAATTATCAAACATTGATACTGTAATTTAACTTTGTAATCCTAATTTAAATGCTATTGTGCTTTAGATATTCTTAACATTGATGCTATGTAAACAATCTGATCAATACGATTATCACTCACGATATCGCGCCCCGGGAACCTTCCGCCCGACGGGGACTTCGATCCAACCCCGCCGGCTCGGGGTGTGACAGTCATCCACAATGATTGCATGTATTGTCACCATTCCATGGTCGTTACTGATGACTTCGATCATCCACAATGATTGCATGTATTGTCACGTGGATTACCACAACTCCGCGTGTCGTTGTCATTGACCTTGGTCATTCACAATGATACGTGTATTGTCACTTATACTAATTGAGAATATTGATGATTGAGATTGGTTGGACGTATATGTGATTGATTATCTATGATTGTTTGAAATATGTGATTTTGTTTGTGATTGTGTGTTGGGTTAGGTGTTGGATTATCACGCAGGTGTTCATGTGGATTATCTCAGAAAACTATAAACTTTTATAATCAGTTTGTAAAACATTTTTAAATATAAAAACTTATGATTACTCACCAACTACTTCGTAGTTGACACTT
This sequence comes from Mikania micrantha, assembly GCA_009363875.1. NCBI lineage: Eukaryota > Viridiplantae > Streptophyta > Magnoliopsida > Asterales > Asteraceae > Mikania > Mikania micrantha. The sequence goes on from CM018690.1 coordinate 46,007,956, forward strand.
GATTTTTACATGTTTCAGGGAACGAGGAGAAGTAGGTATGGCATGATAGCTCTACATTCTTTTGGACATCATCACGTAGGATCTTGGACTTAGCTATGATAACTAAAATTATGAAGATTAGGATTTAGTTAGTTAGCTAAATATTTTGTGTATTTTGATGTAACTAATTCATGATGAACATGATTTTTGTGTAATTAATTTTGTTGATTAATTGATATATGATGATTTAATTAGATGCCCCCGAGCTTATGAACAATCTACACATCCCTCGTGGTGCATCCCGACGTTTCCGCCATCGGTCGGGGTGTTACAGTCGTTTGATTAGTCAGAACAGTAGCATTAACTTCACAATTAAACTCATACGTTTAGAACAAATTAGGCGTTAAAACACGATGGATTTTATTTAATTCATGATTTCAAACGAAACTACACCAACAACTCTCTCAAAGATTCATCCAAACTCTAGGAATCGATTCGCAAAGGGTCGCGACTGAGATCATCAAGAACTTGATCAAAACTCAACAATACCAGGTAATCCTAGTGTCTTTGGATGTGGTTTTAGTTGTAGATCAAAAGCCCTAAGGGTTTAGGTGCTCATAATCAGTGTGTTAATCGAATTGGATCGTTGAACTTTTAGGGTTCATCATGATTTGCGTTGAGAATTAAGGTTATAGTTATCAAGAAACGAAATGGATGTTAATCATAAAATCAGCAACAGCTCATTGGTTAAAACCCAAATCTTTTAACCCGAGATCTCGGTTTCGAATCCGGGTTAAACCGGTTTTAGTCATTAACCTCATTTTTTTTCATTTCTTTTATTTTATTTAACAAATTAACTCTAAAAATTCTAAAAAAATTCATAGAAATCAAAAATAATGTTTTAGACAATCTGTAAAAAAAATTAGAATTTTTCAGATTTTATTTATATTATTTTATCATTTAAATTGTATTTAAGTAGTTTAAAATTTACTAAAAATAACAAATCAACATTAAAATTTCTGAAAAATTTTCAGAAATTATAAATAATCATTTTAAACATTCTGTAAAAATTTTAGAATTTTTCAGAATTTATTTCTATCAGTTTACTATTTAAATCATATTAAAATTGTTTAAAATATAAAAATAATATAAAAATATTTTTAAATATTCTAAAAAAATTACAGAAATTATTTTTGATGTTTATAAACATTCTGAAAGATTTTAAAGAATTGTTGGAATTTATTTTTATAAAAGTAATATTTATAAATTATTTGAATAAAGTTTAAACATGTAAAGAATTTAAAGAAAAATACCTATACAAATATTTTTGAATTTAATATTCTGAAATATATCATAATAATAAAGAATAATATTTTATTGAGTATTTTAAAGTATTATCTATATTATATTCAAGTTGTTAAGACATAATTCGAAGATTGAAATTTCAAAAAAACTTATTGATATATTTTGTGTGTTTTATACAAATAAAATAATATCTATATAAACATTTGATACATAAAACATTATAATAAAATATATCTTTCATAATTAATTAAAAATTATAAAAGAGGGGTTTATAAAATCTAAATTAGGATTTTGCATTTTAGAAAGGTGCAATAGGAATGACATAGACTTTATAGGTTCATGTGAACTCTAGTACTTATACAAATATCATATCACAATATAGGGTGATTTGTGACTTCACAAGTTTCTATCCTACTCAATAGCTTCTTGGGATCAAAGCTAGACATGTGAGTTATTCTCATACTTTCCCTTTTTACTTTTGTAAGTTTTGGGAATGTCACATATGTCTTTATCAACTCAATGTATTCTTAGAGTCAAAACATGATGCAAATTACTTAATTTGGTATAAAGGCCTTAAGTGTTAAGTGGTTACTTGAATGATAGAACATGTGATGACTTGGAATTCTTGTATGCATATTCATTATACACAAAGTAGCCTATGAATGGTTAGATACCTTCTTCGTTTAGACGTTGGTCTTAGTGTTAAAAAGGTGAAAAGTGTACATTTGCAAACTTGTAGACTAATGAATTTAATTAAGGTCTTGCTAACCTTGATTTATAAGTTATGTTATGTCTCATGTTTGAGGACAATTGTAAAGGACAAATGAAATTGGGAAGAACTTGATTACTTATAAATGATTGAATGACAAATACTTGTGATGACTTGTTATGAATTCTTAGGTTTAGCATGCTTCTAAAGTACTTGTAAGAACATAGACTTAGGCTTACTACGACATGGACTTTGTATTGCATCTATTTATTTATATATACATATTACAACTTGTATGAGTACTCACCAACTATGCAAATAGTTGACAAATTGTATTTTACATACGCGACAGGTAACTGAAGATGGGAAGACATAAGCTAGGCTTAGAGGACCTAGTTTAATAATTTAAAACAATTTATATTATGATGAACTTTGCTTATGTAATGTTGGATTTGATTTCTATGTTTGAATAATGAATGGTTGTTTGGATATTTTAATATGGTTGTTTAAATATTTAAACTTTAATAGTAGCCCATGAGCTTTTGAACAATCAAACTCGCGCCCCAACATATTCCACTGTTGGTTGGGTGTGACACAGTCGACCTAAACGCATCACCGCTCTTCTTACGGTTACTCCATCTTCCTAGGTGGTAATTTAGTCTCCTGGTGTGCTAAGAAACAAACTTCTGTCACTCGCTCTAGTTGCGAGTCTAAATATCGAGCGATGGCTAATACTGCAGCTGAAATAGTTTGGATTACACATCTTCTTCAGGAACTTCATGCCCTTCCTCCAGATCGACCAATGTTGTTGTGTGATAACCAGAGTGCTCTTTTTCTCTCACACAAAAACCGGTCTCTCATAAACGTGCCAAGCATATCTCGCTTGATTATCATTTCATACGAGAGCTTGTTTCCTCAGGCAAAGTTCATACAAAATTTTTCCTACCAAGCTTCAGGTTGCGGATATTTTCACTAAAAGCCTCGCAAGACCTCAATTTGAGTTCTTCCGTGCTATGCTCAGCCTCCGACCGCCACCGTTTCGCTTGAGGGGGATGTTAAACCTACTTAATCTTCACTTCATTTTCATGATCTATTTGTGTACATTGTTCATTCTTTTGTACGTAAAGTGTAACTTTATTTTTTATATATTGAAGTTGCATCCCATTATCTGGGCAATGCAATTAATCATTATTCAATAGGTCGGGGGAACACTCAAGGTCCATTAAGGTATTCACAAAAATCAAGTTATTCGCCACTTTTTATGCTTGTGGTTGCTTTTGAGCTTTTAAACCCAAGGGTGTTTTTGCATATATGTGATCAGATGACAAGATTTTTTTTATTTTTAACAATGTTAATATACAAGTATGATCACATATGATTGCACATGTCAACATGCGTGCTTACACAATAAACCAGGTTTGCATGTGTGCTTAAATATACATATTCATATTACATACGAACTTATGTCTGATTTTCTTAGCTTTATACACGAATGATTACATATCGTACTCAGGTTACATATGTGTTTATATTGTTTTGTTTGTTTGATTAAATATATGTAATTTGGTCGAGCAAATTCGTTTAGTTGAAAAAAGCCATCTTTTTGAATTAAATTTTCAAATAAAAATTCAGATCGATTTGAATTCAATTTTTTAAATAAAAAATCTATATTTTTTAAATTAATTTTTTTATGTAAATTAGCAAAGAGGAGAGAAAGAAGTTCTATTTTAGGATTTAATTCATTTTAAAAGAGAGAAAAAATTGTATGAGCTAATCAATCCTTATACTTTTTTAATTTAATCTCTTAATTAATATGTATTTATAAGGATTATATTCAATTAAATAGTTTTGTTATCCTAAAAAGTCTAAGGTTATTGATCATTAGATCGTGAGATCAAATTTAAAATGTAAATTTAAAATTTTTTAGGAAAAAGTTGTGAGAGGGTAATTTATTCATAACACTTCCCCACATTTTTTAAATGTTCATAACATTTACATATGATATTTTTTAGTAATAGTTTTTTAGGTTTTCTTTGATTTGGGAATTTTTCTCATGATCCAACCCCTATACAAGTTTGAAATTTGCATTAAATTCCTTTTAAAACCAAGTCAAACCAAACTGAGTTGAGTCATTCGATTTATACACGAGATGAGAAGATCATAATATTTGACCGTGTTTTGTAAATCCTAATCGAGCCAAGTTTGCTTGATTTGAAAACAAGACAAACACGAGAAGACTCGCTCAATTTGGTTGAGCTCTTTGAACAAACCTAAGATTTTGTACAATGATTATCAGTGTTGTAAAAATCGGCCTAGCCGACCGCCTAGGCGGCGCCCGTCTACTGTCTAATTTTTTGCCTAGGCGGCGCCTAGGCACTAGTCGGTGCTAGGCGGCCCAATCAGATTTTTATTTTTTTTAACTTTTTTGAGTTTTTTTGACTTTTTTATGGTAAAAAGGGACCAATTTCATGATTATTTAGACATTTCTCAACCAAAAATCTTTAATATGTCTCTGAAACATCGAATCCAGGCAGTTAACATCGAAATTTATCTCTAAACTTTGAATACAGTGTTTAAGTTTGCACTTTAAAGTACTTTTTTTAGTATATTTAAATATATTTTTTAAAATTATTTGAAGTATTATATTAAATTATTGATATTGATGTGTGTATATAATATATATTTGTAAAATTACATATAAAATTTCCAATCCGCCTAGCGCCGATTAATCCCGATTAATCCCTAGGCGGTACCTAGCCGCCCGACTAGCGCCTAGCGACTTCTACAACCATGATGATTATGATGAAAGCTAATGACGTGTATGGATACATATATATGCTCGTTTGAAAATTGAAAGGTTCAAAAAAAAGTGTGATAAATATATTCAAGGAAATATTTGAATAAATACTATTCTAGGAGGGAGCCCACGTTCATTTTCTATTATTAATTAAGCGTGGCTTCTTCTTAGCCAAGAATTTATATTATTTTAGCAAAAAATGAAAAAAATGAATTAAATTTGAACGTATTTAAATCTTTAGATCTATCGAGTCTAGCAACAACTCCCTTTTTTTTCAAAATAAACACAGTTGTATCATAAAATTAAATTAACAATTAAATAAAATTAAATCTGTATTAAAACGAGTCTGCTAGAAAATGTCACCTACTACAAAACGTTAAAAATTAAATGATGTGCGATATGCATTCGCGTAAACAAAAAACGTGAAATGTGCGGAACGCCAAGCAAACCATACCCCATCCCATCCACTTGTGTCGGCAACCAAAAGCCGATATTATCCTCACTCAACCTTTTATTTTATCCTTTATTTTACAAAATAATAATAATAATAATAATAATAAAAAAAAAAAAAATTAATGTGGGATTTTTGGTTCAAAAATTAAACTTTAAACATTTAAACATCATTATAGTCTATATGTGCCTTATATTTGAAATCTTAAAAAAAAATACGTGATCCATATTAAAGGTGAATAAAAAGATCGATTTTAATGTGTCTTAATGCGAAGCGCATACTTAATTTGATGTATGGTTTAAATATGGTGTATGGTTTGTTTACGATGTTAGCATTTTGATGGAAATATGGAATTGGTGTTGTTGAAATTGAAATATTTGCTATTGGCACCCTCATCTTCATCATACCTTAATTGAATGAAATCCTAAATCAAAGCTAGCTAGGAATAGATGTGATAAGTCAATCAGATTCCCTATTGTTTGATATTAGAGGAAGCCTAGCTCGTGCTAGAAATTGGTTTCTCATGTGTGTCGTTTGTCGAGTGATATTTGTTTAATAGTATCTGTCAGTAATCTTTTGAGAATCAGATTACCCACTATCATACATTTGATGGATCATCAGTGTAATATTCTTGTTACTAGCCTCCATCACCGACGGTTCTCCGATGGACTCATCCATTGGTACGTGATCCTCGTTTGTTTTCTAGTGTTGTTTAAATTTTGTTGACCTTCTCACTCATTGACAAGTTAAATTTGATAGTTTATTTCAACATAAATTAATACTTGTCTAAATTTTATTATTTATTATATAATAAGAATCCTAAATCACGAGGGGATGTTACGTTAGACATATTTTAACAATGGAAAGTTGTGAGAGTTGCCTAAATGTGTCACGTTAGTAGCTTACATTTGATGATAACATATTGCAAGCTTTATCAAATTAAAAGAGTGTTGCATGCTATGAAAATATAAGCAATTCCATTATATTTTAGTGGGAGGTTTAAATTTGTTTCAACCATATGCTCGATCGTGTGAATATATAATTATACAAAATTAAGCATTTCTAAAATCTTTTATATATATATATATAGGGGATAGAATTTTTTATAACATTTATCTTTTACTACAACTACATAACCCATTTCAACCAATAACAAAGTAACACATAAGCTTTTAATTAAAATATTAGAAAGGGCATCATAGTCATTTTACATTTTATAAGTTTCCCCCTCTTTTTTAAACATTAAATACTTTTTTATAATATATTATTTTTTTTAAAAAATTGCACCATTATATTCGTCTCATTTTTCTCTTTAATTCCGTTATAGTCTCGACTAATTTTTTTTACTTTTTTTAGATGCCATATATTTACATCATTGTAACGAGCTTAAATATAACAAATTTATTAAAAAAAATTTCTAACAATGATAAATTACAGTGATATAATTTACATTGACGTAATTTACCGTGATGTAATTTACATTGACGCAAAATTCGGTTTCGGTTTTTTTCGGTTAATTCGGTTCCGGTTCGGTTTTTGCGGTTAATTTGGTTTCGGTTCGGTTTTTCCGATTAATTCGGTTTCGGTTCGGTTTTTTTTTGCTTTTTGTTCATCCCTAATTTGTAACGAGCCTAAATACAACAAATTAGTTTGAATTTTTTTCGAACAATGATAAATTACATCACTATAATTATCATTGTTAGAGAAAAAAATCAAAATAATGTGTTATATTCCATCACTGTAATTTATCATTGTAATTATCATTGTTATATAAAAAAATCAAAATAATGTGTTATATTCCATCACTGTAATTTATCATTGTAATTATCATTGTTATACAAAAAAATAAAATAATGTGTTATATTACATCACTGTAATTTATCATTGTTAGAAAAAATTCAAAATAATGTGTTATATTTATGCTCGTTACATCGATGTAAATAATGGACAATGAGAAAAAAAAATTAAAAAAACTAGTCAACATTATAACGGGAAATAAAGAAAATTTACATCACTGTAAATAATGTGTTATGTCAACGTTAATTATGTCATTGTAAATTACTTCATTTTGTGTTACATTACTTCATTTTATGTTACATTACTGTAATTTACCATTTTTAGAAAAAATTTCTAATTAATTTGCTATCTTTAAGCTCGTTACAATGATGTAAATACGTGATATAAAAAAAAAACTAATCGAGACTATAACGAAATTAAAGAGAAAAATGAGACGACTATAATAGTGCAATTTTTTTTAAAAAATAATATAGTATAAAAAAGTTATGAATGTTTAAAAAAAAGAGGTAAACTTTACTTAAATAACAAATGTCTTAAATGCCCTTCTTATTAAAAAAAGAAAATTGACACGTGGCACGATCTTATACATTTACCTTTTTAAAGTAACCATTGGATAATAGTTAATAGGTTGTAACAAAAGATAAGGGTTATAAAAAATTTCATCCCTTATATATATATATATATATATATATATATATATATATAGGGAAGTGATCAATTACTAACCCTCATTTATAGCAATAACCCATTAACCCAACCATGTTCAATGATCAATTAAAAAGATGTTGATCCAATGGTTGTTATTTAATTATAATATTATATTGTACTTTATTTGAAAGATAGGTTGAAAAGGGTATATACGTAATTTGTTATGTATCTGTTAGTCTGCAAATATGCAGAACATATCACATCTTATTTCAAAAAGTTTCGAAACCGATAAACCACCATTTTCGTTCCACCATTTTCGCTTTTGAAGATCTTATATTAACAGGCGACGAAAGGAAGGCGTCGAAAGAAGAATCAACCTCAATCGAGAGGTTCGCCGTCTGAAAAGGAGGCTTCACATTAGTCGACGGGTAATACGTTTCGAAAGGAAGGCGTCGAAAGAAGAATCAACCTCAATCGAAAGGTTCGCCGTCTGAAAAGGGAGGTTCGAATCGATCGACATATTTTTTGGGTGTGACAGTTGTACACGAGAATTACGTCATCAATGACGTGGGCACATTTGATCATTCTAGAAACCCATGTTGTTCTAATACTTGTAATTGTTACAGAGTAATAGTAGACGAGAAATGATGAACGTGGGCGAAAACCGTGCACAAAACGGAGTCCTGGATAGCCCGAAATCGAAAAACGAAGAAAAATTACTAAGTGTTGGTCGATTGGATCCATCGCGGTACGCGATGGAGGGATTCAGAATCCTCCGCGGTACGCGATGCATGAAAGAAAATTGAGATCTCCGGATTTCTTCGCGGTACGCGACGGATGTGGCGGTGGAATGATCTGATCTACTTCATCAGATTTCATGCAGAAAGAAATTATTTTCTTCTTCTCGCTTCTGTTTCGCAAACCAGACGAAGAACATCAGCTTTTCACCATCAAAACTCACATCTGAAGCCATCAGAAGTCACCGATCGTGCCAGGGATCGTCCCTACAAGTTCTGATCGTTGTTTTATCCGTCAGATTAGGTAATGATCCGTTTAAACCTTCTAGTTTGATTTTGATTGATTAGATCTTGATTTTGAACGTAATGAGATAGTTAAGATTGTTGATTGTTGCCTAGATGATGGCTAGGATTGGTTATAAACAAAGAACACGAAGTTCTAACGGTTAAATCCTTGTTTTGATCCGTTGTAATGCCCGATTTTCATGAAATCATACCCATGATTATAATGGTTTAAACCATTTGATTATGACAATGTAGGTGATTAGTTTGATTAATCTTTGAAATGCAAAGGTTAAATCCAAGTGTTTCAAACTAATCATAATCATTAACATACTCATTGGAATGATTATCTGATGATTGTGATAACAGTCAGATTAGTATGTTAAATCTGGTTATTTCACCTATTCTGATGCTACATTGTGATATTTCATGATATTTGGGTAATCAATAATAAGGATTAATCACTCCTAAGCCATTAAATTATCTAGAAACTGTTTTAGCATTATAATCAACAACATTAACTATCTGATTAATCAGAGATTATTCTGATTAATCTAGAGTGTCATCAACTTCGTGTTAGGAATCTAATGCAATGTAGGTTCCTACATTATCATACATTGTATGATATTACATTAAATTAATTAATTATATAATTAATATCGAGTTGATGATTTACTAAGCAATGTCTTTGACATTGAACGTTCAGAAGGATCTAATCAGTAAACTAGAACATAAATAACTTATTAAAAATAACTAAATGCAGAATCATCTCTGTACTACCAGTTTGGTGATACTCTGCTACCCTATTATCATCAGGTGAGTTTCGTACAACCCCTTTTATTTTTAATCTTTTATAAACATCGGGGAAACTCTGCAAACTGTTGTCTGAACATATGATATGCACCAATGATATCTGTGTGATTTCATGTGATTTTGTGGGATTTCATGGGATTTTGCCTGTAGACTGAACTCTATCATGGAACTGAAAGTCCTCATTTTTGAACTGTATCTAGTGAACCCATGTGTGGCCGAACAGAAAACATTGATAGTACTATTGGTTGACACCCCATTCGCTGGGAGGATTGCATCTCCCCTTGTGTGAATGTTTGTTATATGTTTCCTGAATTTCTTAATGGTGTGATAGACATTAAGATAATGAGGCACTAAGATATGTACCGACGGGTAATATCTTGAGACAGACTAGACGTCCGAAAGGAACTAGATACAGGTCCCATGGTTATCCGGAACTGAACTTTTGAGAACTTGCTTATCATATCATATGATTTTAAATTGAACTGTCGAACTCACCAGCTTTGTGCTGACGTTTTCAAATTAAATCTTTTTGCAGGAAGACAGTGACCACCGGGTGAGGATGCACTTCATACATTTGTAATTAAATAAGATAGTTGTGTAATAAATTTAGTTGTAACTGTGATTCTGGTTGTGATAACGAAACCCTTGGTAATGTACTTACTTTAAGTTAATCTGTGTGCTGTGATATCGGTTCAAGTAAGTCACCCCTCACCTCGGAGACATCACCACTATGCTTCCGCAACCGGTTCAGTGACGTCAGATCAGACACGAGGTGACGAGGGGTGGGGGTGTGACATTGGGTAAAGGTCGACACATGCAGGTATGCCGTCAAAAATCTTTGTGCAATTTTGTGTTTTTTGTGATCTTTTTTACTAATTAGGTACCGTGAGTGTTGATTAAACTCAAATTTTGGGGGAAAATTCGTTTCTAGGTCAATTTGAGTTTCATTTATCTTCTTTTAGAAATTTAGTTTTATTAACCTTTGATTTTATCAACTGATTTCCGTGAAATTGCCAAAATTAGTTCGAAATTAAGCACTTTTACTCTAAATGAATCCAAAAATTTGATTTTATTTAGTTTAATATGCTTCTGGTATATGATGTGTGTTTTAAAAAAGTAGCTATAATATGCTCCATGTATACACAAATTTTGTTTTGGTTATGCTGCATTGGTGTAGTAGCCATAATATGAAAGGTGGATTGACCCATATGGTTGTAATTGAAAAAATTGATTAGTTTAGGGTTTTTACGTTTATTTCTAGGCCATGTATTATCATGTACAGTTGATATACGCTTAATATTTATGATGTATTGGTTAACATTGATGTTTAATTTATATGGTTGACATTGACAAATGTTGATTGGCTAAATGTTCTCATAAAATCTTATTTGTAGGTCAATTTGAGTTTCATTTATCTTATTTTCAAAATTTAGGTTTATTGACATTTCATTTTGTCAACTGATTTCTGTAAAAATGGCAAAAAATGTTTCAAAATTCAGCACATTTACTTTAAATGAATCACAAAGTATGATTTTATTTAGTTTAATCAACTATAGGCTTCTGGTGTATGATGCATTTTTTAAATAAGTACCCGAAATTAAGCACATTGTAAATAACCACGTTGTTTGTGTTCAAAAAATCTGTGTTGGTCAAGCTGCATTGGTGTAGTAACTATATTGTGAAAGGTGGATTTGCCCATATGGTTTTAATTGAAAAAATTGATTAGTTGAGGTGTTTTACGTCTATTTCTAAAAGTTCTATATTTACCTCGGTTTATTAAGTAGACAAAAACAATGATGTAAATGCTGATTGGCTAAATGTTCTCATAAAAGGTCTATATTTACGATTTATTAAGTAGACAAAAATAATGATGTAAATTTTCATCCAATGTATATTTTATATATCTTGTGATAATTAAATGATCCTCCTTATATCTATAACAGTATCTAACTCTGAGCTTAAAGTAGACAAATGCAGTGATGTAAACTTTATATCTGCTTAGTATTGGCAATGTAAATTTTTTGTATCTTGTTCTCATCAAATGACTTTCCATTTATATCTAAGTGTAAGTTTTAAGTAAACAAATGCAATGATGTAAACTAGATATCTACTTAGTATTGTCCATGTATATTTTTTATTTCTTGCTCTCATCAAATGACTCTTCTTCTAACAACAAGTTACACTCATTACCAATAATATAGAGGCTAGATATTTAAAATTCTAAATTATCAGCACCAAAAGGTGCTTTTTATGCATAATTACTTGTGCTCACACGTATTGATTTGTATTTAACATGGGCAATGAAATTAAACAGGTTGTTGTTAGTTGGTAATTACAAGTTGTAGTCAATGAAGACGGTTTTAGGTAACCTATTTGCTTCCATATGTAGACAGATTTTTAGGGTAGATCATAAGGTTCAATGATAAAGATATAACTTGTAATTATTGGATTTTTCTTTTGTATTTAGAACGTAAGAGTCCAAGAATTGCACTTAAATCACTTAGCAGGTTCAAAAATACTCCTGAAAATCCTGTTAATGTATTTAGTGATGAAGAAATTGAAGAAGAGAACAGTTGTAAGATTATTCATTTTTTATCACTAAACAAATACTTTGAATTCTTATATATTCTTTTAAACAACAATATTGTAATAAATTTGCAGCATCACCATTGATAAAGTTTAAGAGAAAACAAAAAAAAGCATGCAAGAATACAGGTATCATATCGCTTTTATGTTACAAATTATCTATGAATTGATGTATATATAACACACATGTGTTTGAAGTTGATTTTATTCATTAAGTTTATATTTTCATTAGGTTATTGCAAAATAAAGTTGAATATTATAGATTATGTGACTACTTTAATTTAATTCTTATTGTACATTTCTGTTAAGTTTTCCCAAATTGTATATCAATTTGTAAGATTTTTAAAAATAAATCAACATTGTAACAATGTTAAACTAAAAATAGTACAACATTAATTTAGGAAAATTTTTTGTTAGGTATTTATACAATAAGGTAATTAAATTCTAACACAAACCTACTGTAGAAACTTTAATAATTTAAAATTAAAATTACTGTAATTGTTTTTTTACCACTTATTTGAAATTCAAAGATCTATTTAATTATTATATTATAAAATTACATTGTTCTTGAATAAGAAGTTACAGTATTGCAAACTTACCTTCTTGTAATAATGTTGTTAAATTTTTGGGAGAAATGCATATTCTTATTTATATGTGATAATTTTATTTAAAACAATAGGGTAATATTTTAATTCAACATGAAAACAGTTATATATTATTAATAAAAAACGAAAATAATATGTAAAATATCGATCATTAAACTATTTGATTCTTTATTGTGCGGTGTAGTTTATACAGATACTGAGTTGGATGATACATATAATGGAACAAAACAAAAGAAACAAAAAGCAAGTGTGTAAAAAAACGTATATTTTGTTATAGGTATCATGTAGAAAAAAATAATTATACAGATTTGTAATTTTACAGGTAAATTAAAGGGTAAAAAGAAGGTGACTGATGGTATAAGTGTAGAAAATCAAGTTGTGGTAGGGAAATATCCTATAATATTTAATAGATGCTCTCCAAAACAACTCTTCAATGCAATTAGAAAACTAGGTAGTAAACAAAAACAGGTGGTAAAACATATGGGTTTTGGTGGGATGCTTTCGTTATAGGTAGAGGGGGTGCCTCAAAGAATGGGCTTTATGTGGTTGATATGTTTGATGAAGTGAACATGGAAATTAGAGTTCTATGTGGAAACATTAAGGTTGACGAAGAGTCGTTGCATAACTTGCTTGGTGTTCCAAAAGATGGTGTTGATCTGCTATCTAGAGAAGCAAAAAAGGTATGGACACCAGGTGTGACTGGATGGAGAAAAAAATATGACAAGGATTACATTACACCTTCTCATATTGTAAGCCGGATTATTAAAAATTATGATGATGTTTCATTAAATTTCCAATTAGATTTCCTGGTGTTGTTTATTTCAACAATGGTAGAGTGTTATGCACATGGTAAATGTAAACTAGATGTGTTGGATTATTTTAGTGATGACACTAATGTGGGCAAAATAAATTGGTGTAAGTACATTATCAGTAGGTTGAAAGATTGTAAAAAGGGATGGGAAAGAATGGCAACATCACCATTCAAAGGTGGGCTGACAATACTAACGGTATGTAATCATTACTTTATAGTAAATTTTAATACAATAATGTAATTTACATCAATGTAAAATGTCAATATATACATTCAAATATACAAACACTAACATGTCATATTTCATAGCTTATGTATGTGGGCAGTGTGAAGATTAATGGAATGAATGTGGGTGTGCGTGTACCTCCGATTAAATTTTGGGATTTGGATAGGCTTAAGGGGCGTGAGCACGTAGAAGTAGCTAGTGGTCGTTTTGGAGATGGTGAGATTATGAAGATGGCAAATTTAGAGTGGTCAACCTAGAATCAAGAAAACATAGAAGGATCGAAGGTTACATTTGATGACATAGGTTTCGAGATATGACAAAATATTTTTAATGTTGGTTGTAAATGTTTATAAATACTTTTGTTTCCTTTAACACAGGAGCAACTTAAAGGGATACAAAGGATGCTTAGCAACAGTTTTGAAGAGAAAAGGGAGATAGAGAAGAGAATTCAGTTTTTGTATAAGAAAAATAAAGAGGATGCAAGATTAGAAGTCATCTGTTCAAGTTATGAAGAAATTTACAATAGTAAGCCAGGTTTAACAGATGATGACCGCAGAGAAGGTGCAGGTAACGAATTATCTATTCTTAATACATTGCAAATTTTGGAATAATTTCATATATAAGTGTGTTCTAGATGATTGTTTGACCAAGTAATTGGGAATGTTTGTAGGTCATAATGTGGAGATGAAGGGTTATGATACATGTTAGTTTAACTGGTTTAGAAATAACTTTTATTTGTAATCTACATCATTGTAAGTATGCAAAAAATAACTTTTATTGGTAATCTACATCATTGTAATTAAGCAAAAAATTACTAAATTCGTAAACCTGTATCATTGTAAATCAGTGACTAATATGAGTATTGTAAGGCTAACTATTTTAGTTTTTATCCTAAAAATGTAACCTACATAATTGTAATTGTGTAATTAATATGAGTATTATAAGGCTAATTGTAAATCTGTAATTAATAAGAGTATTATGTAAGTCGTATATTTTGAACTACAACAACTGTAAAATTTTATGTTAAAATATTTTCTTATCATATGAATTGTTACAGGTAAAAAAATCGAAGCTGGAATAGGGTTAAAGCCAAATGAAATGCCATCATACAGTTTAGGTCTAACTCAAGAATGGGAAGAAATTAAAAAACCAAACACTATTTCAGGTATGTAATTGGAGATATAGAAGTATTATACAAAGAGAACTAATAATGAGAAATATTGAGCTAATGTTTGCTATTGTATAAAAGGTGAAGGTGTTGAAGATGATGTCAGAATTGATGCCATTTCTCTTAATGGTTGGTTTCCTTTTATATGTATATTTCTATTTGATAAAAGATGAAGATGTTGAATCGTGTTTAGAGTAGGCTGGGATAAAATTACAAAGCAAATTAAATATTGTCTATTATAGGTGATGAAACAGTTGAAGTACTTCTTGACCAAGAAGAGGCCAACGTTTTCGATTGTAAAGGTTAGTTTGTTGGATATGTATATAAAATAGTGTGATATATTTTATCTAAAAAATGTAATTTTGAGTGTAATTATAAATTACCATGTGTAAAAATTGCAATAAAAGCAGAACATGGAGTCAAACAACATGATATGCCATCTTACAGTTTAGGTTTAACTCAAGAATGGGCAGAAACAAAAGAATATGCTACACCAGGTGTATAATTAGTTGTAATCGTTTATAAAAGAATGAGCTAATGTTGATTTATAAATGATTGTTTCATTTTGATGCAAGGTGAGCCTGCGGACGTCACAGCCAAAACATTTGATCTTAAAGGTTAGTTTCCTTTTTTATATATATTCATATTTTATACAAGATGAAGATGTTGAATAGTGTTTAGAGTAGGCTAGGTTAAATTAGCTACAAAGTCTAACGTTGTCCGTTATATCATTTTAAGTATATGTCAATTTGCATTAGTATAGATAAATTACAATTACATTAGTGTAAATTATATTAAATCCAAAAATCAATATTAAAAAGTTATCAAATTATAGGTGATGAAACAATTGAAGTACTTGTTGAACAAAAAGAGGCAACAATTTCCAATGCTAAAGGTTATTTTGATGCATATGTATATAAAAATAGTGTGTTATATTTTTTCTAAAAAATGCTGGATTGAGTGTAATTATAAAATACAATGTGTCAAAAAATGCAACAGAAGCAGAACATGGTGTCAAGTCATATGATATGCCGTCTTACAGCTTAGGTTTAACTCAAGAATGGTTAGAAACAAAAGCAGATGCTATTCCAGGTATAGTTAGTCGTATTAATTTATAAAAGAAATAACTATGTTAAACCAAACTAAAGTGAACTTGCATCATTGTAATTATGGTCCAAACTAAAGGAAACTTGCATTTGTAGAGAAAAAACTAAATTATACTAACATCATTGTAATAATGGTTAAAAACAAAGCAAAATTGCCTTTGTTAATGAGAACTTACATAGTTACATCATTGTAAAACTAATTTATGATTGGTCGTGATAAAAAAATTATGCAAAAAATTATTCTAATAATGGTTAAAACCAAAGTAAACTTTGTTGAATTCTATAATAGACGACAAAGAGTTTTCTTTGATTTGTTGAATTCTATATTAGAAAAATGTTTTAGTGTTACATCATTGTTAAGTTGACATAGAGTAGAGCGGTGTAAGAACCTTTGAAGGTAACCCACTAAAGATGGATCTAGAGTTGACAAATGAGAATAATCAACCAATTTGGGATAAAACACCATGTAAGTTGAGATTTTATGTAAGAAACCAAACATGGCACAATTTTTGAAGTATACACTTCTCATGGTGTCAATTTTACTTTGTTGCTAGGTACCGCAGCCAAGAAACAAATGATGAAGAAAGTAACTTTTTTAGATAAAGATGATGTTTGCATCTCCATGATTTACACAAAAGAAGAAGAGGCTGTTTGGCGGTATCTGTTTAAAAATGAAATTATGTAAGTTCTTGTTTAATTAAATATTTAAAAGAAAGTTATATAATGAACTTTCTAATTAAAACAGAAAAGAGCCAATTATGGTGAAAACAGGAAGAAGGACCTTATATATACGAAACACAAGCGAAGGCAGCAAGTCAATGTAAGCTAACATCAGTCTGTAGTTAATAAAACAACAATGATTGTTTACATTTTCTTAATAGTATTGTTTGTAATGGTAAAAAAACGGGTTATATACCAAAACACTTCATATTAGTATAATAATCTTTGAATTTTGTTGTATGTCATTGTGAAGGAATTTGATCTAATTTTATAGGCCATATATATTTGAAACTGAGGATGGAATGCTAGCAGAGTCAAGAATGCTAAAGACCTTAAGTGTAGGAACACAAATCGCAGCTGATGTTATTGATTGTTGGGAACCGGTGTTAAACAATGAAGAAAGAATGACATGCAATGAACAAGCAAAGAGGCTGTTTTGTGGACCCTTGTCACACCCCGAGCCGGCGGGGTAGGATCGGATGTCCCGTCGGGCGGAAGGTTCCCGGGGCGCGATATCATGGGTGATAATCATAAGGATCAGATTGTTTACATAGCATCAATGTTAAGAATAACTAAAGCACAATAAAGCATTTAAATAGGATTACCAAGTTAAATTACAATGTCAAGGTTTGATAATTTAACTAAGTAAACCTATCCAAAAGAATCAAATGTTTCTATCTTGTATCTGTACAAGATATCAAAAGAGATTCGTATTAACTACAAAAGATGTGCTTTCAAAAGTCTGCTAGGTCCTCTAGTTGGGCTGCCTAGCATGCAATCCTGAGCCTTAGTCTATTCCCGTGCGTCACCTGAGAAAGCATGTAAAAGAAACAAAGTCAACACAAAGGTTGGTGAGTTCATGTAGTTTTAGTAGTTGTAAAATAGCTTTTGCAAACCTCCTAGGTAAAACCTTAACCTCATTAACAACACCTGTATCATCCAACTCGGTATGCTTATATATAGGGCATACCCCTGAGTCGAGCCTACGACCCGCCCAGACGCCGTCCCACCACATACTAAGTCACATAGGACATTGCTGTTAATGATAATTAAGCGTCTTACCTACCCTCCATTTCGTTTCCCCAGTATAGTTTAAGCATTTTGTTTGTAAGTTTACCCATAGCATCCGTGAGTTTAGCTTGAGAGTCACCAGAATGGACAACTGAATGCCCGAAGGAAATCAATATCAATCCATACCAGCACTAAGTGTAATTAGCAACTTAGGGGGAGATAGAGGATTCCCGTGATGACACAAAGTCAACTAAGGATTACCAATATCGTCCTAGTTACTGATCACATGTGTAAATAGTTTTGGGAAACACTGCATGGCAAGCACTGAGAGGCCATCAGTCCATTTCCTCGTTTAAGACCATGAAGGACACCCTATGGCAAGCACTGAGAGACCATAGTAGGTGCCTTCTAGTCCCGACTGTGAAGAACACATGAAGGCAAGCACTGAGAGACCAACTATTGTTCTTCAAGTCCCGACTAGGAAGAACACATGAAGGCAAGCACTGAGAGACCAACTATTGTTCTTCCATAGCCAATAGTTTTAGCATAGCATTCAAATAGTCCAGCATTTACGTAACTTGTGCACAAGTACTAGCTTTACAACCGGTAAGGCAAGCACTGAGAGACCAGACCGTTGTTTTAGCATGGCAATCATATAGCATTCAAGAGTTTATAGTATCCATAGCTTCAAGTATTCAATATGTATGTATGTGTGTATGTATGTATGTATGTATTTAGCATCCTCATAGTATCATAGCATCATTAGCATGTAGCATCAATCCTTAGCATTTCTCGTTGTTTTAGCTTATAGCATTAGTATTAGCATAACATTATTAGCATTTAGTGTTAACATTAGTAACTAGCATAAACCCATAGCATTTACATTTAGCGTAACTCGTATTAGCATTTAGATAATCCGTAGCATTAGCATTTGGCATAACTCGTAGCATTAGTTTATAGCATCAACCAGTAGCATTAGCATTTAGCATAAACCGTAGCTTTCGCATTCACAATAGCATTATCAGATAGTAAATACCCTTAGCACTTGGTATTAACACATAGCTTTAGTATTAGCAAGTTAGATTATGCCTTTAGCACTTGGCATAATCATGTAGCATTAGTATTAACTGTGAACTTATGCCTTTAGCACTTGGCATAACCATATAGCATTAACTTCTGTATGTAAGATTAGTATAAAAGCATTTTGTTAAATTTAAAACATTTGTTTTAAAATATATAACATGCTTCTCAGTCCCGAAGTAAAACTCAAAATACTTTGAAAAGGGACAATGAACTCACCTTATGTCCGTAGTGTTTGACTAAGTAGAATAAGTATGCACGCGCTCTTTTGTTGCTTTTGGTTATGATGTTCAAGCTCATGTATTGATTTCATAGCATTTGTAGTTTATAAGTATAAGTTTGTAAGAATTTATTGTGCGTGTAGGTGTTAGTCCTAAAGTTGACTAACACTTACGAATTTTGTTTGGTATCCGGCCCATTTTGTCATATTATATGAGATAACATTGATTTCCTTTTTGTGGTTTAGTAATTTTCCCAACTTAGAGTTTTATTTAAAAGTCAAAACCTTCAACTCTAACTCTAAGTATTATCATGTCTCTTCATAACTTTTTATCACCACTTTCACAACACCCTAAACATAATTTAAAATTTAGTTTCATCATTTGTTGTAAGTTGTTGGGCCGGATAACCCATTGGACTCGTTATTGTGTCATTGGGCCTAAAAGTTATGGGTGTGGGCCAAAGAGTAGCCCTTGGGGCTGTTGGTGTTATGTTGGGCCAAGTATCATTAGGGCTACATGGAACCCAACTGGGCCGAATAACGACTAATGGGTCATTTAAAATATGTGTGGGCCGATTATCATGCTTGGGTCGGCTAGATGTTTTTGGACCAAACGATTCTCAATGGGCTTATCTCATAAAGCTATTGGGCCAAGTATAATTTATGTGGACCGAGTAGGATGTGGATCAGGCATTAGATTGGGCCAACTAAGAGATGGCTAGCATAAAGGTTTTGAGCCAAAGGGATCCATATGGTTTTAGTTCAAGATGTTGGGCCGATGGTTGATTGTTGGACCAACTGTTGGGCCGAAGGGAGGCTTACTGGGCCAGATGGGTCTATTGGGCCGAAATAGTGCTACTGGGCCTGATTGTGTGATCCAGATGGGGTGACCAGGCCCAACGAATGGGAATCATTGATTTGCCGTAGGTAGTTGTGGCTCGGCTGAATGGTGGTGGTTGGAGGGCTGTTGCCCAGCTACTGGTGACCGAAATAGCGGGTATGGCTGAATGAGAAGGCTCCCACGAATGAGAGGCGGCGAAAGAGGGTGGTGGTTCGGCTTATGGCTGGCCGAATGTGGTGGCTGGCGAATGTGAGTTGTCTCATGAGGTGCTGGTTCGGCGAATGTAACCTGTCGAAAGGGGGTGATGGTTCGGGCGAATGGGAGTGGCGAAGGGGGGGGTGGCGACCGGCGAATGAAGACCTTCGGCCAAGGCCTTTCGGCCTAAGGCCATTCGACTCTTGGCCATTCGGCCACTGTAGGCGCCAACCAGCTAGGGTTTGAGACGTGGGTGTCTCGGTCAAAACTCAAGGTGTTCTCGAAGGTGGTGTAGGCTGGGCTGGCTCTTGTGGTCGTGAGTTTCATGTAGAAGAACCCATAACCGGTTTTAGATGGTGGTATGACAAAAGGATTCGAAAACCCTAATTTTCGCAAGGTTCAAGCTCATTTTTACCTCGTTTCCAGTGGATTAAAGCTCCGATCCCTTGTACTTTCGTGTAGAGGATGATGAGAGCTTCGTGGGGTTCAAAAATGAGACGATTTGGTGGAGTATTGACCAAGCTATGAAGGTTTTAAGCTTCAAAAATGGTGGAAAAAGCTTGAAACCGGGATTTAGGGTTAAGAGAGAGAAAGGAGAGGTGTTAAATGTAAAAGATGAGTGTTTCAATGTATTTATACCCCCGAGGGTGTTCGGGTTCGTTTTCGTTGCTCGGTTAGCATTTCCGGAACGTAACGCGCGTGTTTACGGTTCTAAAATAAAAGAATTATTTTATGATGTTTGGGATATAATTATTGTTAGAAATTATTTTAAATATCGCAGTATTTATTTATTTATCGAATTATAATATTTTTACGCGATTATTTAATTTGTTCGCGTTTTAACAAAACGGTTTCGTTTAATTTCATTTATGATGAGTTTCAAAATTGTAAAATAGGAAATATTTTATTTCCTATAATTTATGATCGTTCGAATCGTTATTCGGTTTCGTTTTATCAGATCGCGTCGCCATCGCGCGTATTCATTCGAATCGTCATTCGAACGAACACGTCGATATTTTGGCTTTCTGATTCTTGTTTTCTACTGTTAAGTCATTATTTCAAAACGTTAAACTATCAGAATCATTCGTACAGATCGTCACCTATACGAATAACTCGTCTGTTTAGCATTCTGTAACAATAACCGCTTATAGTTTTTGTTTTGTTTAACCTCGCATACGTTTACACATAATAGCACATCAATAAGCATTTGTATCACCGTTCAATGTTGTCTGATGTGTTTCTGACTGTTAAATGGTTAAGTTTAATCATATTACAGAAACAATAGCATAATAGTTTACTGTTAAGCATTACATAGTTGAGAGTATACCAATAGTTTGCATAGTTTGTACCTGAGTTACTGTGCCTTTACTATTCCGTTCACCGTTCCGGCGACGTTTCCGGCACAGATGTTACAACCCTTTGTCTTTGTAAGTTTATATTGCAAGATTCATACTTTTACTATATAAATTGTTTTAAATAATATTACATTGTTGTGCGCACTATAGAAAGAATGGATGTTGAAACAAAAAAGAGTTGATCCCTCGATTCGGCTAGCTGCATTTGAGAAATGTATTTACCAAGCCATTGGAAGGGTGGAGAAGTTAAAAAACTTGAAGCAATATGAAGTGATTATCTTCCCACTCATTGAAATGAATCATTTCTACATTATTGTTCTGGACTTAAAGAACCCCGGATTTTACCTCATAGACAACATGGACCCTGATGAAACAGTTGTTTCCATGAGAGATCACAATGATTACTATAAGAAGGATACTCCTTACAAAGTGGTAAGTTAATATATCTAAACTATTACATATTGTAAATTTATATGTTAAATCATAAAGTATTTTTTATTGTTAATTGTTTGTTATTATCACAGAAAAATATTATAGTAGATTACCTTTGCAAGTGGAAGCATCCCATGACAAAAGAATTGGAGAAGGCTACAATTGTAAGGCTCGGGCTTCCATGGGCAACAATAGGTAATATAACAGATTGTGGTGTCTTTGCGATGCGGCACATGGAAATGGTCCGGAGCAACTGTCATAATGCATTTAATTGTGGGTTTTCAACAAGTCAAGAGGAACAAAGATTAACAAGTCAAATAGAAGCTCTAAGGAAGAAGTATGCAAGTAGAATCATACTTTCAAACATTAACAAACTAAGGATGAATGTGATTGATAATGCATGTGTCTGACATGGTAAACTTGGGGCTGAAAGTGACATAATGTAGCAGTATATGTTATTGGTCTGTTTTGAAGAATATTTTGAAAACTTACTATGCTATGTAGTTTTGGATACTCTCTTTATTAGTATTCGATGACATTAAAAGTCACTATATTGACCCTAGGACAAAATTAATGTCATCACCATAAAAAGTTACAAAAACAACAATCTAATATAAACGTTTAAATCATCTACATATAATGTTGTTAAAATTTGTTAAAGTATTGTAAATTACAAATATTACAATGTTGAAGATATTGTGAATAAAAATAAAAATGTTTTTGCCTTGTCAATTTTTAGTATTTTAAAATCTAATTTTGCAGTATTGTATACATTGTATTTTTTTTATTTTTATTAATGCTTGATCAAAAAACATTGAAGTTTTGCAAATTTCTATATTTTTATATTACATTGTTGAAGTAAAAAAAAAATAAATAAAGCTACAACATTGATACGTAAAAAAATATATATACAAATGTTTAAGCCCCTATCAAAATTTAGGATTTGAAACATAATTTTAAAAAAATATAAAAGTTTTGTGGAATATCATTTTTTTACAATGGTTACACCATAGTAATGTAAAAAAAGGTAAAAATGTTTTATCGTGTCTATTTTTAGTATTTTTAAATAAAATATTATATTAAGTGTTTAATTTTATATTTATTAATTATACTCTAAAAAGGTATTAAAATTTTGTTTGTTTTTATATTTGTAAAATACATTGTGATTATAAAAAGTTAAAAAAGTTACAATTTAATGCAACAAAGTTTATGTTTACATCATTGTATATACAATGTTGAACATAAGTGTATATAGAATTGGATTCTATTTAAGAAAATATTAAATTTTTTTGGTTAAAATTTGCTAAAGTAAACATAAATTAAAGATGTTACAATGTTGAAGGTATTGTGATAAAAAATAAAAATGTTTCAGCCTTGTAAATTTTTAGTATTTTAAAATATAATTTTACAATACTGTATGCAATTTTTGTTATTTATTATTTCTAGATTAAAAAAAAATATTAAAGTGTTGTTAATTTTAATTTTTGTAAATTACATTGTTGAAGTAAAAAAATTTAAAAAACTACAATTCAATGTAAAACCGCCTACACCATTGTAATGTAAAAAATATACATACAAATGCTTCAGCCTTGTCAATTTTTTTGAATTTTAAAATATAATTTTACAATATAGTTTACAATTTTTTATATTTATGAATTCTAGTTTAAAAAAATATAAAATTTTTTTGTAAAAATATATTTGTACAAATGAATCAAAACTTTTTTATTAACAAAATGTTATAGTTTTTAATTTTAAGCCATGAAATGTATTTACAAAAATTTTATTAATATTTTTTTTCCGATATTTTAGGTTAAAAATATTACACAATTTAATATATTTTTAAACCAAAAATTACATTATTGAATTGGGGGGAGGGGTTGTATTTGTTTTTTCCATTTAAAAAATATTAAAGTTTTCTTAGAGTTTGTATTTGAAATTTACATTACGGTTGTAAAAAATTTACATAAACTACAATGTAATTTAAACGTTTACTTGATTGTTTATAAAACTATTAAAATAATCGTTTACAATAACATTTTGTTATATAATAATTTACAAAAATTGCAAAAATATAGAATATAAATTACTGTTTAAAAAAACACAGCAAAAGAAAAGGAAAAAAGTTTTACACCATTGTAATTTTTGTTTACACCATTGATGTGTAAACAGTATAGTCCAACCGACCTGGAATGTATATTATTCAAAAGACCTGCAAAGACTTTGATTGTAATATAAAAACAAACAATTAGATATAAGCAAACACTTTAAACAAAAAACACCTCCCATAACCAAACACCATATATTAAACAAACACGATTGTAAAACGCAAAAAGTTCCTGCTAGATAACCAAACAACATATTCTAAACAAAACTCACCTACCATCAAAAGCATCATATATAAGCAACCACCTGATGCACCAAAAAACGTAGTCTAATATTAATATTGTCCACATAAAGATTCGATACTACTAAACGGAAGATGGTGTGGCGTTGTCCTTCGCTTTACAGTTGCGAGAGTCATGGTAAGATATCTTATTACAAGAACGGCACAAATGTGGGGTTTTTTTGGCCTTCTCAACTGCCATCTCACCAAGACCAACCAACCGACGATTGGTACCGCAACCTTTGTTTCTAATTCCTTGAGGAGGCATGAGAGCATTATCAGATTCATCCAAACGACAAACCAGGTCCTCAATAGCAGCAGCTCGCCTCTTCCCAGTAGACAAAACAGGGTAGTCACTTAAGACTTCCTTCTTGATTTCCTTCATCTTTTCAGCAAAACAAGACAAATCATCAACACGAGTACATAACCGATCAACACATACATTTACACAATCCATTACTTCATTTCTTAAGGAAGCTAATTCACTCGTGTCAACAGAGAGACGGTTTGAGATGCTGTAAACACAGCTCGGGAGAACCTCTCTTCGCCATCTTTTGGAAACATATCTATCTGGAATCTCTCTGATTTGTAGGATTCCAAAAACACAAAATATGTGACGACATAGTAGACCAATACGAGTAAAACCCATACAGGAACATTCAAATGAGTTATCATGCATATGCACAGCCACCTATACAGCAAAAATAAAGAATGAATATGGGTCTTACGTGTTACACTTTTGAAGTAAAGAAATCAAATAAAAAATTTTAAGGGAAGATAATGAATACCTTAAATTCATTCACATATTCATAATTATGATTCATGTGAGAAACCGAGTAAAACTTTGAGTGATCCACTACATCCACATTTGTTATGAAACACACCATCATACTTTTATGAATCTCCTTTTGCACGTCTTTAAAAACATTTTGAGTGTAAAGCTTAAAAGCATGTTTCTCTATCTCCAACTCAGTTTGATATTTCAATGAACTGGTGTTGGTGTTGAATTCTAAAATTCTCTGATTTTAACGTTGATGGTCGATTGTAGAGTCAAAACACATAAGAAACTGAACTAGTGTATTTGAGAAGCTAGAGTTTACTTTAAATGAGGCATTCGAACTCTCACAACGGGATGTCGTTTTCATAAGACAACACATAAGGATCTCCCGAAAGTATGCTGGTACCCAAAGATTCCTAATGCCAAACATATCATTTAACCATACATTATCTTGCAAGTGAAAATGATGTATCAGTTCAACCCATTTTTCCTCAAAACTGGAAGGAGATAAGTAAACATTCCAGACAAGTTTGTGAATAGAAGACCTAATGTTTGAATTCTTGTATAAATCAGCCGAGACCTAGACCAAAAAATAATTCTACTTATTCCAACCACACAATATCACACGTATATAAAATAAGTGTACTAGTAACCAAAATTAATAAACAGATAAATATATACTGGTATACCTTGGATGGTAGTTTCCTCATTATATGCCACACACAAAGACGATGAGCCGCTTTTTTGAAAATATTAGATACCGCAATCCGCATGGCAGGGTCTTGATCTGTTAAAACAAACAGAGGGTCCCGGAAATGAATTTTAGTAAAGGCTCGAAGCAACCATTCATAAGATTCAACTGTTTCGTTGTGTAATTTAACCAGCACCAAAACTAACGCACTTCTTATGGTGATCAACTCCAGTGAAAGGAACGAAAATCATATTGTACCTATAAAATTAAAAACCAGTTAAAACATTCAACTACTTTGTTATATAACTCACATATAACTTACTTTTTGGTAGAATAAGTGGCATCAAACGCAATAACATCACCAAAAGTCTAGTAGCTTGTTCTCGACACATCATCAGCCCAGAAAATAGCTTTCAGCTCCCGACCATCATGTAAGACTTCATATCCAAAGTTAGGTAGGTTATTAGAACGCTCTTTTAATCTTTGAAGAAATAGTTGAACATCACGGTCCCCGATGAACAACCTAATGTCACGGCTTATATTCCTATAAACATTCCTAGTCCCCTCATGTTTTGATGACCGCCCTTCAAAGCAGTAGTAAATCTATGAGCAACAGTTGGACCAACCCGATGCAGACTCATAGTGTGCACAAAATTAATGTCATCAAAGTTCAAATGTTTCCCCTTACGAGTAAGATCCATATTATCAGATGAAACCAGCTCATGGTTATGGTTCTCAGCAAACTCATACAATAAAAAACTAGAAGATCCTTTTACTGCCTTCAATCGAATCAGAGCCTTACAATCAGTAACTTTGAAACCTCTACAACGAGTTGAAACATGTGTTGTAGCATCAAGTGAACTAAGTTTCTTTTCTTTAGGTTTGCCAGCCCGATTGCAACTCAAAACCCAATGTGTGATCTCTCCCTTCCATTTTTTATATGCACCAGACCGAACACCAAAACCTGATAGGTCACTGTAATCTTCGTACATGCTAACAACTTCATCCCATGTGCTATAAACCATCCCAACTTGAGGTTTATGTTCTATTTTAACATCCGGACACCAGTAGCGTGTTCCATTCGGAATTTGATAAACAACACTAGAATGAGAACCTGTATATATATAAACAATGGTATAACTTACATACAGAATAAAACCTGGTGTTGGATAAATAATAGTAAATAAAACTTAGAGTAAAAATTTGCTCATAAAAATAAATTACAATAGTGTAATATATAAAATCAATCAAATGTCGAACCGTTTTCACTTACAATGGTGTAATATCCAGGAAAAAAAACATAAAGATAAGTAGATACATTAAACACTTGATCATCAAAAAAACTGTAACATCCGTCAACATTGGACCAGACACGTGAGACCCGGTAAGGCCGAATAAGAGTTAGGCCCAACAAGGCCCAACAAGGATTCGATTATATTTCTAGGCTCAACTAAAGTATTCGGAGCCCAGACAAATTAACAGACAAATCCACATTCATTATTAGGTATGTGTCAGAAGGACCATAACATATCATATCAGTTCATGACTTGTAATTACTCAGGAATCTGGTGTTAGTAGATCTCAAAGAAACATTCATCACATGATGCTTATTCAAATAAATGACCAACCGATTTCAAGTCTAGAATCATAACTCGGAAATGAAGAAAATGAGTGTTAGCGAAATCGCAAAACGAGGCTCCGATTTCAAGATACACTGAGTCGAATATAGCGTTAAATAAGAGGTCAAATATTTTGAACTCTTTAGGTCTTGAGATTATAACCATTGGAAAGAGCTCGAAAAATCGTGAACGAAGGCGAAAACCGTGCGCAAAACGGAGTTCGTATGCTCCCGGAATCGCGAAAACAAAATCGGGTCTAACTAAGGCGGTGGAGGTACGCGAAGAAACTCTTTGACATCCTCCGCGGTACGCGACGGACACATCAGACTTAAAAATCTGATTTTCTTGATCAGAACTCATTCCCATTCGATATTTTCGACTTTCAGACGCACCAGATCGAATTTTAACCCCCAAATATTAGTTTTGAAGCTACCAAATCATCCGGATCGAGCTGGGGATCGATTCTACAAGTGCTGATCATCGTTTTCATCCGAGAAATCCGTCCGATCGGGTAATGATTCAACCTATCTTACTAGTTTGATAATGGTTAGATTAAATCTTGTTTTGAATATAATACAATAGTTATTGTTGTGGATTATTGCCTAGTTGATGGCTAGGAACGGTTAGAAACGAAGAACACGGTATGTTAACGGTTAAATCTTTGTTTTGATCCGTTGTAATGCCCGGTTTTCATGAAACCACAATAATGGTTATAATGGTTTAAACCATTTGATTTTAACAATGATTGTGATTGTCTTGATCTTTCTTGAAATGCTAGGTTAAATCCAAGTGTTTCAAACTAATGACAAGCATAGATAATCACCGGAATAACGATCTGATGTTTATGATAACAGTCAGATTAGTTGCGACACCTCGCAATTTCCAGGTCAGCATTTATTTTATTTTAATAATAATGTGTATTATTATTCATACGTGGCACTAGAATAATTGTATTTAGTGTGACACGTGGCACAACGGACCAAACACACCGATAATTCGAGAAATTATCGCACAGAACTTGCACGTGTCTTGAATGACGAACGTTGGTGAACGGATCGAACCACAGTACACATACACTGCACAATTAGGTTCCGGAGAACCTAATTTAGTAGAACAACGCTTAAGTGTCAAGAAACGATGGTCGTATTCGAGAAATACGAGAAATTCGTTTCAAAACAATGAAATTGGGCCTATTAGGCTCAACCGAGACCCATCGCGGTATGCGATGGGCACCCAATTGGGCCTTCGCGGTACGCGAAGCTCGAGCGGGAGAATTTGAATTCTCCGAAAACCATCACGGTACGCGACTACCGATCATCTACCACCATCGCAGTACGCGACGTGTTTCGGGAACCAGATGATTATTTTAATCATCGCGGTACGCGAGAATGCTTTTTGGCCGGTGTCGCGGTACGCGACAGGTCTATAGTCGCAGAAATCTTTATAAATCCAATGTTAATCATTTTAATCACTCTTACACTCCAACTCTCGACTGAAAACTTCCACTCCGACCATTTTCACTCTGTTACACCATCATAGTACCTCTGGAAGCCATTGATAAGGTCTTTGAAGCTCGAAATCATGGATTGGAAGCTTGGGGAGGAGCTTGGAGCTAGTCATCGACCACACCAACACTTGTGACGACCCAGGAGCTGTTCACAGAGGATTTCAAGCTACTACCCACCTGTTCCAGTCCCATCTCAACCCTCTTGAGCTCTCCTAAGGTAGTCCTTGTACTAATTCGGGTTTTTAGCACACCTACACTCACATGCAAGCCATTTAGGCTACATGCACCACCATCACCACATTAGACACGAGATTTCTATGTTATGAATCTATTATTTGATGATGTTATTACTGATTTAGTGATTTGATGATGATCTAAGATGATTTGTGTTGAATATGATGATGATTTGTTGGTTATATCATGAAATAGGCACTTTTGAGTGCATGCATGGATGATCTAAGTATGTTGGCTTGATATTGAATGATGAGGTGTTGTTAGAAATGATATTTAGGGTGTTCTACATGATTAGAATGGTTGTTTATGGTCAAGAAATGTCAAATATGTGATTGTTACCATAAATAGTAACTTTAGTGTTACTAAGTAGGTGTTCTTGAGGAAAAGGCTACATTTGCATGTTTAGATCCATATGTTATGTTTGAAATGATGTTTAGAAGTTAAATGATGATTGTTTGATGAATAGTTCGATTATATTTATAGCCTCAACTAAAGTATTCGGAGCCCAGACAAATTAACAGACAAATCCACATTCATTATTACGTATGTGTCAGAAGGACCATATCATATCATATCAGTTCATGACTTGTAATTACTCAGGAATCTGGTGTTAGTAGATCTCAAAGAAACATTCATCACATGATGCTTATTCAAATAAATGACCAACCGATTTCAAGTCTAGAATCATAACTCGGAAATGAAGAAAATGAGTGTTAGCGAAATCGCAAAACGAGGCTCCGATTTCAAGATACACTGAGTCGAATATAGCGTTAAATAAGAGGTCAAATATTTTGAACTCTTTAGGTCTTGAGATTATAACCATTGGAAAGAGCTCGAAAAATCGTGAACGTAGGCGAAAACCGTGCGCAAAACGGAGTCCGTATGCTCCCGGAATCGCGAAAACAAAATCGGGTCTAACTAAGGCGGTGGAGGTACGCGAAGAAACTCTTTGACATCCTCCGCGGTACGCGACGGACCCATCAGACTTAAAAATCTGATTTTCTTGATCAGAACTCATTCCCATTCGATATTTTCGACTTTCAGACGCACCAGATCGAATTTTAACCCCCAAATATTAGTTTTGAAGCTACCAAATCATCCGGATCGAGCTGGGGATCGATTCTACAAGTGCTGATCATCGTTTTCATCCGAGAAATCCGTCCGATCGGGTAATGATTCAACCTATCTTACTAGTTTGATAATGGTTAGATTAAATCTTGTTTTGAATATAATACAATAGTTATTGTTGTGGATTATTGCCTAGTTGATGGCTAGGAACGGTTAGAAACGAAGAACACGGTATGTTAACGGTTAAATCTTTGTTTTGATCCGTTGTAATGCCCGGTTTTCATGAAACCACAATAATGTTTATAATGGTTTAAACCATTTGATTTTAACAATGATTGTGATTGTCTTGATCTTTCTTGAAATGCTAGGTTAAATCCAAGTGTTTCAAACTAATGACAAGCATAGATAATCACCGGAATAATGATCTGATGTTTATGATAACAGTCAGATTAGTACATTGAGCATGGTTATCAAACCTATCTTAATATCACATTGTCATGTTTCATGATACCTAAATGATCGATAACAAAGATTGACTATTCCTAATCCAGAAATTCATGTAGGAATTGTTTTAAGTGAATAATCAACAACAATATCTATTTGATTAATCCGAAAATGTCGTGATTAATCCAGTTAGTCATAAACTCCTTAATAAGAACCAAAATCATTATAGGTTCCTTGTTTATCGCACTTTGTGCAATATTAATTTAAGGAGGCTGATTAAGGATTAAGATCAGCTTGATGACTTAAACTACGATTCCTTGTTATCAAAAGTCAAGGAATATTCTGATAATCCAATTCAAATACAAAGAACTCATAAAACATTAATGAATTGCAGAATTCTCTTCAAATCTTGAGTGGTACTTCAATATCAAAACACTTCGATAAACAGGTGAGTTTCATAGTTCCCTTTTTAATGTTTTGTTTTCCAAAACTCGGGGTGGAACATGTAGATATCTTTTCAAAACATATTTATCAATCATTGTGAAATCATATATCAGTATCATCTGGATGATGATAAACAATTATCAATTCCTGTGAAATCATGTATTGGTTTCATCAGGATAATCATGGTAAACAATCATCAAACAAATCATTTATCAAATCATTAAAAACAAGCGTATCACTTGGGAACTTTGGTTATGTGGAGGCTATTGGGGACATTCTTTATGTGAACATCATTAACTTGTTATCAAGCCCTTGGTAGTACTGGTATGATCATATGCGGGAACACAAGTATCATTTAACGGCGTTCTGGCGGGTAGCCAGACGTTAGCATTATTACGGCGTCTGGCGGGTAGCAAGACGTTAGCATTATCACAGCGTTTGGCGGGTAGCTAAACGTTAGCATTTATCATTAGGTTTGATGTTTGCATGCCCAGGTAGATTCAATTTCAAAGTACCTACTTGATCACTTGTGAATACTATATCATGAAAATCATTGTTGAACAATCATTTTAAATCATCAAAACTTATGTTTCTCACTCAACTATTCATAGTTGACTTTTATGCTACATGTTCCAAGTTACAAATCACCCACCAGCTCAAGAACGGTGGAGCAAGTATCTATGTAAACCAGAAGTCAAGGGAGATCTTCAACTATGGCTATGTAATCATTACGTCACGCGCCGTGGATTCCGCACGCGGCGTGGGTTGTGACAAAAATACAGTGGATTAGTATCAAAAACAACTCAATGTCGATAAAAATCTTGCAATAAAGGAAACTTTTGGATGATTAAAAAAATAATTACATTTAAACATACCTTTCATGTCTATTCCAAAAATATTTAAAAAAACAATCAAATGTCGACCAATAAAAAACTTACAATGGTGTAATATCCAGGAAAAAAAAAACATAAACGTACGTAGACACATTAAACACTTGATCATCAAATATATTACAGTGGTGTAGTATCAAAAACAACCCAACGTCGATAAAAACCTAGCAATAAAGGAAACTTTTGGATGATAAAAAAAAATCAATACATTTAAACATACCTTTCATGTCTGTTCCAAGATATTTCAAAGGAGAGTTACCAATAAGGAGGTCAAATGTATCGTCATACAAAGGTTCCCTAATCTGCTTGTCGCCTAACAATGTTGAATCCATAGCTTCATCAACGATGTCTTCTAACACAGGAACACCTTCGGGGACTGAAACTTCACCCAAATCGTTAAAAACATGCAACTGAAAACCCTCCTGAGACGTCGACCTACCCTCCATTGTTGTAATACTTGCTTCATTCATTCTAGAAATATCGCTAATACCAGAAACCATCTCTTCGCAACCTTCAATCCGATAAACTGCTTCACCACCACCCATGGAAGAAAGAAAAAAATCAAGAAGAAGAAGAAGTGGTTTGAATTATAAATCTGTTGATATAAACTACAAACTAAGAGAGATAATTACAGATTTAGAGGTAATTATTGTCTGCCAAGTCTAATTAAATGACACATTAGTACAAATGAGCAAATTACTCTTTTGACCTCATCAGATTTAATAGAATAAATATATGTGTTCAATTCTGATTGGTTTATGAGAGTTAATGGGTTATTGTTATAAATGAGGGTTAGTAATTGATCACAATCCTATATATATATATATATATATATATATATATATAGGGGATGAATTTTTTATAACACTTATCTTTTGTTACAACCTATTAACTATCATGTAATGGTTACTTTAAAAAGGTAAGTGTATAGGATCGTGTCATGTGTCAATTTCCTTTTTTTAATAAGAAGGGCATTTAGGACATTTGTTATTTAAGTAAAGTTTACCCCCTTTTTTTAAACATTCATAACTTTTTTATACTATATTATTTTTTTAAAAAAATTGCACCATTATACTCGTCTCATTTTTCTCTTTAATTTCGTTATAGTCTCGACTAGTTTTTTTTTATTTTTTTGATATCATGTATTTACATCATTGTAACGAGCTTAAAGATAGCAAATTAATTAGAAATTTTTTCTAACAATGGTAAATTACAGTAATGTAACATAAAATGAAGTAATGTAACACAATATGAAGTAATTTACAATGACATAATTAACGTTGACGTAACACATTATTTACAGTGATATAAATTTCTCTTTATTTCCCGTTATAATGTTGACTAGTTTTTTTAATTTTTTTTTCTCATCGTCCATTATTTACATCGATGTAACGAGCATAAATATAGCATATTATTTTGAATTTTTTCTAACAATGATAAATTACACTGATGTAATATAGCACATTATTTTATTTTTTTTATATAACAATGATAATTACAATGATAAATTACAGTGATGCAATATAACACATTATTTAGATTTTTTTCTCTAACAATGATAATTATAGTGATGTAATTTATCATTGTTCGAAAAAAATTCAAACTAATTTGCTGTATTTAGGCTCGTTACAAATTAGGGATGAGCAAAAAGCCAAAAAAAACCGAACCGAAACCGAATTAAACAGAAAAACCGAACCGGAACCAAATTAACCGAAAAAACCGAACCGGAACCGAATTAACCGAAAAAAACCGAAACCGAATTTTGCGTCAATGTAAATTACATCACGGTAAATTACGTCAATGTAAATTACATCACTGTAATTTATCATTGTTAGAAAAAATTTCAAATAAATTTGTTATATTTAAGCTCGTTACAATGATGTAAATATATAACATCTAAAAAAAGTAAAAAAAAACAGTCGAGACTATAACGGAATTAAAAAGAAAAATGAGACGAATATAATGATGCAATTTTTTTAAAAAAATAATATATTATAAAAAAGTTATTAATGTTTAAAAAAGATGGGGGAAAAAACTTATAAAAGGTAAAATGACTATGATGCCATTTCTAATATTTTAATTAAAAGCTTATGTGTAATTTTGTTATTGGTTGAAATGGGTTATGTAGTTGTAGCAAAAGATAAGGGTTACAAAAAATTTCATCCCTTATATATATATATATATATATATATATATAAGGTAAAGATCCTATAATAACCCTCTCTTATTGCATAACCCGAAATAACCCTGCAAGATGAACCCGAATCTTTGGGTTTTTTTCAAAATCTTAGTTTTACATGTACAAGAATATGTTCTTTTATGTGTTTGAACAAATTCTTTTTCGTTTGTGATCCTACATCAATGTAATTTGCCTTACAGCAGTAACAGCACTGTAAATTACAGTGCTGTAAGGCAAATTACATTGATGTAGGATCACAAACGAAAAAGAATTTGCTCAAACACATAAAAGAACATATTCTTGTACATGTAAAACTAAGATTTTGAAAAAAAAAAACAAAGATTCGGGTTCATCTTGCAGGGTTATTTCGGGTTATGAAATAAGATAGGGTTATTATAGGATCTTTACCCTATATATATATATATATATATATATATATATATAGTGAGGTATTTCATTAAGAACCAATTTTATGTTAGGAACTTGAGAACTGCATAATACACTTGTATATTATGCTTTAAGTTTTGTACATAAAGTGGTTATTTAAAAGGGTAAAATAGTAACTTCTCCCACTTTAAAGGAAAATTACTTTTATACCCCTAAAAAATGTGGTTCAAAATTAGTTCCTTTGGTTCTTTCATATTTAGTGGTTCTCAACAAAATAAGTCCCTATGTATATATACTAGGCTAGTACCACGTATATTACATGGGTTAAATAAGGAAATATAACGAATAATTATCAATGAAAATTTAGAAAATATAAGATGATTTTTAATATAAAATACGATTACAATTTCGTATGATTTATTATTTAAGTATTAAAATAGTAATATTATTTCTTTAAATACTAACTTTTTTTAAAGTTTGTTTTTCTTTAAACATTGTGTTTCAATTTTCAAATAATTGTTTTTGAAAATTTTATAATTTATAATAGTTTTTTTATAAAAAAATGTGTTTTTAAAATTAATATATTTTAATGTATTAAAAAATCTTTTTTATTTTAAAAATGCATAAAAAATATATTTAACATTATTATTTAATATTATATGTATTTAATATGAGAGAGAGGAGGGAAATGAATGTTGAAATACTCTAGAAACATGACATGTGTTACTAAAAACATTTATTTATTAGTATAGATAGATTATGTTAGAAGGTCAAACCATAATAATTGGTTAAATATATATATATATAGCTTATTAGTTGATAAATTATAAAAGTACATCGCAAGAATTAGAAATTAAAAAAAAAAGACATTAATCAGTATCGATATACACAAATAATTTATCTCAAATATATTCGTCCTCCTCTTAATTCGTAGAAACGATGTTCTTTTGATTTTTGGTAACATGTGGTCCAACCATGGCCAAGTTTGGTTGAAAACTTTTATCATTCAATAGCCTTCATAACAAACTCCATATGGCTGTACAAAATACCCGTCACTCGACGCTCGCTCGGTATTCTCATGGAAGAAGCTCGGAAAAAGCTCATTTAAATTTCATTCAGTTTTAAACGAGCCAAGCATGATCGGTTCGGTTTCTAAACGAGCCAAAGTAAGCTCATTCGTCCCTCACTCTAATAGTCGCTCGTATTGGCTCGTTTAAGGATAACTAAAGTTTGCATATCTATAGTAGTATTAATTTTTTTATTAACACTAATAGGTTACAAGTTTTTGACGATTAATGATGATGTTGATGAACTATTCGAAAATTTTTAATTTTTTTATACTTTCATATTATAACAAATTTATAGTTTATGAACTTAATTTTTGTTTTGGATTTATATGTGGTTGAACTTATTTTTTCTAATTATTGAATTTGAAATTGTCATAAATATATTTTGAATTTGTATTAAATTTTATGTTGAATCCTACCCAAACCGAATCAAGCCAAATCGCTCAGTTTTAAAATGAGCCAAGTAACAAGCACAATATTTGACTCAATTCTACAAATCCGAACCATGATCGGTGAATTTTGAACAGCTACCTAGCAATTGCATAAGTTGGATTTCACATCCAGTGACTACTTTATTTAGAATATATATGTGTGACAAATGTTTAAAGTTTTCAACCAAATAATTTATAAAAATTAAGAACGAAAAAATCACACGAGAATCTTAACAAATTACTCTAAAATTGATGAGCAAAGATAATGCAAATGTGCTTAATAATCAAGGGTGCATATAGTGTTGAGCCATTCTCATCATTCACACACTATACCTATTATCAAATTAGTAATGATAGACATACTCCTATCACTCATTAATTATTTTATTATTATTATTTTATATATAAAATTAATTAATATCAAATTGTGTGATGTGTGATATACTAATATCATGGGCTTGTATTTTAAACATGTGGTATGACATGTGAATGGTGAAGGTGGTTTACTTCTATTACAAGCGTCCTATGTCAATTTAATTGCAACTTTGTCTTTGTCGTGCAAGTTGATAAACTTTTCTTTTCTTTTCTGTTTTTTTATTTGACCAGATGCAAGTTAATGACTTGACTTTGTGTCAATGGGTGTAACAATCATGTTCTTTGTCAAGAACTTTTACGTCTTGAGATTAATTGTTTGCTCTTGTCTTCTTTTTTTTTTTTTAAATATATCTTATAACTATTTATTTTCCTGGTATCCTTATGGAATTTTGACGATTAAGATGAAGTTTAATTTAAAACCAAAACTAATAATCAAATATCCCAATATGAATTACGTGACGAACCCAATTACCAATAAACTCGTCTAACTCAATATACAACCATTATAGCCAATATGTTTATTTGTTATAGAAGCAACATCTTAACTTCAACAGTTTTGTCATTTGTCACAAATCCTCTGTTTGTTACTTATTTGTTAAATAGTTAAATTTTCATGTAATTTAGTCATTTAGGTGTAATTTTATAAGTTAAAACTTGTTATCATGATGAGAAATTTTGTTGCTTTGGGTATAATTTGTATATTAGTTAATATATAACAATTTTTAAAAAGAAAACTTGGACTATTACCTTCTTTAAATCTCAAATTTATTGATTTGAATACTAATGCTTCAAATTAAAACCGAATAAAACTAATTTTATCATATCATCATAATCAACGAGATCGTAATTTGATGTATTTTTATTACGTATTTGTGATTTGATTTAGTTTTAACACTTTTTTGGTGATTTGACCTGACTCGATTTGAACCGGTCCAAAAAATTAATATTTAACTACAGACAATTGTCTCGCATGAAAAATATGTTTTCTACTCCCATAAGAAAAAATTTCTTGGTCTACCACTTGCTATCAAGGATACACATATACACACAATATATATATATATATAGATTGAGGTTTGGCTAGAAAGTTTAAAAACCATGAGAAATGTGAGAAGCCATCTCAGCCATACACGTGTATTTTCATAAGTTTTCAAGATATGGGTATAAACGTAATTTCGTCTGATGATTGTTTGCGGTTATTTTGGGAAAATAACCGTGATTGTCGCTAAACAATTTTTTAAAATCCAAATCAATTACCAATTACAAGATGAATCACATATTGCAATTGATTTGATGATTCCAATTTCATCTCGCGAATGCTCGTTTGGTGTTTTTTGAGGGTAACGTCGTGATGGAATCGAACACAAAAGGTTATGGTGTTTTTTAGATTGTATGGTGTTTTTCAGGTTGTATGGTGTTATTTTGTATGTTTTATGCTATATTTTTTGATATTATGGTGTTTTTCACATTGTGTGGTGTTTTTTTTTTCAGATTGAGGGTAACGTCGTGATGGAATCGAACACAGAAGGTTATGGTGTTTTTTAAATTGTATGGTGTTTTTCAGGTTGTATGGTGTTATTTCGTATGTTTTATGCTCTGTTTTTTGATATTATGGTGTTTTTCTAATTGTATGATTTTTTTTCAGATTGTATTGTGTTTTTTGGATTGTATGGTGTTTTTGAATCCAAGTATTACAACTTATTTTGAATCCAAAAGTCCTAATCACCATGATATTTTAAAATTTTATGAAGTTTTTTCTTTTAAATAATGCTCTGTTTTTTGATTTTATAAAAATGTATGGTGTTTTAATGGTGGTTAAATAATATGATGTTATTTGGCGTTTTCAGTTAGCTTCATATTTTCTGTTATGGTGTTTATATTAGCATTGACATGATCAATTTCAAAAATAGCATAACAACTTAACAGAACACCAAGAACAATAAAGAAGATACGCAACAACAAAAACACCATACAAAATAAACGCCAAAAACACCAAAATAGCCAAAAACACCATAAAGCCATAATCTTAATCTCCATTTAAAATGAACAAAACAACATAGACACCATAAACTAAATCAATTTCAAAAACACCATAACAACTTAAGAGAACACCAAGAACACCAAGAACAACAAAGAAGATATATAACAACAAAAACACATACAAAATCAACGTCAAAAAAATCAAAAACACCATATTGAGATAAATTGGGGACTTTGGTGTTTCAGTGAGTAACAATCGACGGATGACATTGGGGACTTTGGTGTTTCGTCGATGTGTAAAATCTATGTTAAAGGCGACTTTTACGGAATTGAGATAAATTGGGGAGGTTTGTTTTAATTCAAAAAACACCAAATTACTATTATGCCCACCCCGCGACTTTCAAACGCCATGTTATTTGCAAAATTGCCACCGCGCGATCTTGACCGTAAAACACCACAGATCAAGGGACAAGATTGCTTCTCACGCTTCTCATGGTTTTTAGTCTTCTCAAAATATCCCTCCCCTATATATATATATATATATAATATTATAAGAGTTGTATTATGTGAAAATTCGATATTAGGATAAAACTCTTAAACTCTATTTTAGCTATTCATTTGTAATATTGAAAATAAATATATTGTTCATATTAAACTACATTTTGTATTCAAATCCAATTTTTTATTCAACTAAAATATAAAAGCACATATTTATTTTATCGATTGTAAATGAACGTCATAGGGGCATGACTCAATCCCCTCACGCCCACCCACGAGGCCACCACACATATCCTAATAAAATGTGTTTTCTTTATATATTAGTTTACAGGTAACAAAGCGATGTATAGGTCGAATAAGAAATAATAAATATTTAAAAATATAAATAACAAATAAGAAATAAGAAATATTTAAAAATACAAAAATTATATTTTATAATAAAATGTAAGCTTTTGTTAAACATACATGAGAAATACATTAAAATAACTTCTTTAGTGATTATATTGTTTTTGTTATTCAATCCGGTGTGATATAGAGAGAGAGGGAAAGAAGAGAAAATATATTTACTCAACATAAAGTTGTAGGTTGAGTTTTATAAACCCGTTAGTATATTTATGCATCTTTAGATAACAAAAATAATGTGTGTGTATATATAAACATGTGAAGTAGGAATTGGATCCAATTGATAAAGTTATTGTAGTTGATTAGGTGATAATGTTTTGTTACTTCCCATGAGGTCATAGTCATAGATTTAGGATCCGTCAAAGGCAGATTTAATGAAAAAAAAATTTTGAACGGCATTTAATCTCAACGTGTGAACTACTGGTTTCCAGGCCACGTCACCAAGGTCTAGTTACCATGACCTCCGTTGAGACCCCACAACCACCCCAGGAGTAAACCGCACCGGAAAACCCCCTGACCTCCCAAGGACCCCTATTTCGCCTTGGGAGGGATTTGAGCCCGTGACCTCCCACAGGGGAAGCCAAAGGGGTAACCATTAGGCTAGAAGCCCTTAGTTAGATTTAATGAAAATTAAGAGTTGTTTTCTTAAGATTTAAAAATAGTCATAAACGGATTTAAGAGTTATCATCCAATACAAACATATATACATGTATAACAAAAGATGTTTAATTAACAAAAGACAAATATTTAATTAAGAACTAATATTAGTTGACAATTTAAAAATAATTTATAGTCAAATATTTAAATGATATAAAAATAATTTTCATATTCTTTAAAGGTATAATACTTTATACTTTCTATATCATATGACTATAAGTAATTTATTTTAGATTTCTATAACTTGTTTCTTCTCACTTGAATGTACTCATATGCTCAAATGAGAAGAAACAAGTTATATATATATATATATATATATATATATATCTATATCTAGATTTATTCTATAGATTTATCCTATAATAACTAATTTTAGAGACTTAACTATAACACTAAATCAGTAAATCAAAGTAACTTATTTTAATACAGAAGATAAATGTGTGGTCTAAGTTAAATCGTATTAAAATTGATTTTTTTATATTTTAAAACTATTTTTATATTTAACTTTAATGTGTATCGTACATTTTTTTTCAGATTTAAAATAACTGATTAAGATTGAGTTATTATAAAATACAATCCCTATATATATAGGATCATGATAATACGAGTATTGGCTTATTCAGAGCATTACTATCCTTTCCCTATTCATTGTGAATTTTTTATTCATCATCACTGGTTTTAGCGATTCATGATGCTTAATTCATCGTAAAATTGTTAGTTTTTTTTTTTTTTTTTTTTTTTTTTGCAAAACATGATGCTTAATTCATTGTAAAAGCGATTGTCACCATGAAGAAAAAATTGAAAGTGTAATTTAGTTGTTAATACAAGCTTAAAAAACCTAAATACAAAATAAAAAAAAAACAAAAACAAAAAGAAAAAACCCACAAACTGACCAAAAAAAGAACTATTCACCTACATATCACAGCCTAACGGTAACGGTGGTGGCGAGATAAGGCTTAGGAACCAAATGATCTTAGGTTCGAATCCCACAAGGTGTTTTTCTCAAAGTATTGAGTTCTATTCAGAATTGATAACTTAGTGGTTTATATGATTGGGTGATAATACTGGTGACACGTTGATGCTACAGTAATCTGTCAATGATTCAAAAATTAGCAGTTAAAAAAAGGTTACTTAATGTACATGTAAGAACATAAAACACACGTGTGACTAACTAAGTTAATGAAGACGTTATGTTTTAGATGAAAGACTATTATATGTTGAATGAACACAAATTTACGTTAGTTAGTTGATAGAGAGATGATGGGAAATTAAATGAATGAACGAGGTTGGATAATTTTACAGTAGTATTGTATAAGCCTATAAGGTTTATTAAAGGTAAAAAGGGTTGAAAAGCATGAGAAACTAATAATTGAATAATATAAGAGTAAGCATGTGTAATTTTTAATTAGCACGTAAACAAATTACCATGATCTCTTGTTTTAGTAGTAAGATTCAGGCTTGGGAAAGTGATAAAAGACCTAGGTTCTGGGTTTGACTTTT
The DNA here is from genome assembly GCA_009363875.1 of Mikania micrantha. Taxonomy (NCBI): domain Eukaryota; kingdom Viridiplantae; phylum Streptophyta; class Magnoliopsida; order Asterales; family Asteraceae; genus Mikania; species Mikania micrantha. The sequence goes on from CM018690.1 coordinate 46,049,364, forward strand.
GATCACACCCGGTTTTACCGGACTTCCACCGTCGTGTCTTTGAGCGGGTGCTTGGGTCTAGTTTTCTTCGAGAATTGGTGGCTGGTGAGCTAGGGGTTTAGTCCGTTTGAACTAGTGGCCAGCTTGAACGTCCTTTAACAATTAGAGAACACATACGAAATACTCGATAGTTGATTAAATGGCTGTTAAAGAAAAAGCAAGTAAACAAATTATGTAATTTACATTAAAGTTTAGTAAAGTCAAAAGATATTTATTTTTGTAAGAATATAATGAAATGATGGTGTCCCACTTTACACGCTTTCCCTTGGAAAACAATTAACACGTGCTTATTAAATTAAACTGGTCATATTTATTTAATTTATTTATTAATTTAATTAAAAGGGAAGGGTGTCCCTACTTCCCATTACAGTTGTACCCAAACCACATCAACTGACTGACTGCCTGCCTGAATTTTAGTTTTCACTTTTCATATATAAATATAAAATACGAAGTCTCCTTCTGTTTTCATCCCCACCCTCCCTTTCTCCATCACACTCTCTAACTATTATTGCAGTTTTACTTTTATGTCGCCGCTCAAACCTTACCTTTCCGGCAACCCACCGGCAGAGAAGACCAAGTTTATGCAGACCTGTAGTCGCCTGAGTCTTTTTCTCAAAGAAAAAGGCAACATCCGAGATATCAATTTCGACTTCAACCCTAAATTACTCGATGCTACAGGTATGGTTAGGTTAGATCTATACATACATGTATATATGAAGCCCCCTCTCAAAACTTACTAACTGACGTTGGAGTCAATTTAATTGATACAGGCGTTTCAGCAACTGTTGACCTGCTAAGCAACATAGACGACGTTGAAAAGGTCGCCTCTGACGATTGTCTTCCTAAATATGTTATCTTAGAGTCCTTCTGCGAACCTGAAGCTGTCGATCCAACTGCTGTTACAAAATTATCACAGATGACTATTTTTTACCAAGGCCAAGTGATGGTGTTAGACGACGTTTCGGCAGATAGAGCCAGAGATCTGATACTGGTGGCGAACAACGGAAGAAAGGTAGGGTCATCATCGAAATCTGCTGTTGCTGTTTCAGAATCAAAGGATTCGGATTTGCCGATTGCCAGAAGAGCATCGTTGCATAAGTTCTTGGCCAAGAGGAAAGACAGAGCCACCGTACGAGGAGCGCCGTATCACCTGCAGTCTCCCGGTCCCGGTCCCAGTCCCGGCGGTACTTCATCCTCCGGGAATCAACATACTTTTGACTTGAATATGTAAGATTCAATCTAGTTTGACTACACAACAACTTATCCATTTATTGTAAGACTTAATGATGAATGATGTAAATTTTATCAATATATAATTAGTTTTCTAGTATCCAAGACTCTTTTTTTTTTTATTATTATTTTTTTTATAAAAGAGGACTCGTAATAAATAATAATAAATAAATTAACTTTTTTTTTTTTGGCAGAAATTTTTTTATTACCTTAGATCTCAAAGCGAGTTCATAAATTCTGAAAATCAGACTCTTTAAAACTTTTTATAGCATATAGTTGAACTTTAAACATGTGATTAATCCAATCATGAAAGGCTTAAATCAAAACACCAAACTAACTCCTTGTTCATGTCCTTCTGTACCACTAAACAACATGATACTGATCTATAATTAAAACACACATGCATTTAATAATTATTTTTAACTACTAATTCAAGCATGGGTTGATTAGCAACAGAACAACTTGATTTCATCATCCATGCTTTTTCTTTATTCAAAAGGTATTATTCTCGTAAAAAAAACGTAAAGTTAAACAAAAGTTAAAGAACTATTGTAAAAAACCATATATATAAGAACTTATAGATTCCATTGAATATGTGATCAATAAAAACAAAATCAACGATCCTACTCTATTATAGCTCGATTTAAGAACAAAGACTCAAACCCTCAGACTTTTACAACCTTTAGTCAAAGAACCAAAGCAAGAATACAACACAACAATAGATCTAAGATCTATCAACAGGATCATACGAAACGATTTCATAATGATCGATGATTAATTTATTGACGAAATCAAGAAGAAGAAAAAAACCCTAAATCTAGAATGTGCCTTTGAGAGAGAAAGATGAACAAACCCACTTCAAGATATCTATTCGACTGTAACACTCTCTCACTTTACAGTTTACACACGCCATTTTGTAATAATATATTTTTGTGCTTACTTTATCTAAATTTTCAATTAGTATATGTTTCATTTACCATGATCATCTCGTTGAGAGGTGGTATCATGTGACTTTACTATTAGAGAGGTCACAGGTTCAAGTCCTGACATGAACTAAATAGGGGTTTGGAGATTTTCTATCACCTATGGTGAGTTTCCTCCTATTAGGTGTGGATAATTTCTTATTCCGTCAAACATAATTCGTTTTCGAATTGCCGTTTAAAAAAATATGTTTTATGTAAATTCTTCTAGAAAGCTTATTCCGTCAAACATAATGCGTTTTCGAATTTACTAATTTATTTCTTAACTAAAAGTCTAATAATTTCTTAGTTTGATGTGTGTGTCAATATAAATTTGAGTTGGTTTGCATTCGATATAAATATATTTCAGAACGAGTCTGGTCAAGTTAATAATTTTCTTACTTATATCAGCATGTTTATGCTTATTTTACTACATTTTTAATTGAAACGGTGTGAAATTTAAATTGTGTGATAAAGACGACAAATACCGTCAAAATAACATTTTTCATGTGGAAACAAAAATAGACGAATAAATTGTAAAAGCCACCGAATAAAGATTACCTTTTAAGTTGTGATAAAACAATGTGTAGAAAATTTTAAAATCGATAAAGCATGAAAAATAAATTGCTTCTTCACTCCCATTTACCACTAAATTTAGGTTTTAAATAAAGAGAACTTAGAAAATATCAATTGCACAAAATAATATCAATGTCCTTTTTTATTCCTTTATTTATTTGGTTTTTTTGTTAAAACTAGTGTCAAAATAAAAAATTATATGTAATACATTTGAAGCAAAGTCCAAAAAAAAAACTAATAATTATTATTCAAACTTATGTGATCAAATAAAAAAAAAAAAATCCTTCTATTGAAATTTCATGCAACTCATCACCTTCAAAAAAAACCTTTTATCACCCACAATTTTCACCCCAACGAAAACATTCCCCAATATTCCACGTCATCAACATTTTTTAAAAATAAAAGATTTATTAATTTTTTTTTTGTCAAAACAAAAAAAAATTATTTTAGTAATTTTGTTAAAGCAATTAAAATAAATATATATATATAATATAAAAGGGTATGGTTCCTTGTTAACCCTTTTATTGCGATAACCGTATAACCCTAGCATTTTTTACTTTTTTTTCAAATAAATTTTCGGTTTTATTCTTGTGTTTTTTTTCATGTTTTTGCTTATTTCACCGTAAGTAACTTAACGACAACAGTAAGTATGTAACACTTTCATCACATCACACTTTCAAGTACTGTAAAGTCGTTACAGTTACTTACGGTTGTAAATAACTTCTAAACGGTGATGAATTAACAAAAACACAAGAAGGAAACCCCCTATTTATGTATAATAAAGACCATGAAAAAAAAAAGATTCGGGCAAAAAACGCAAAAAATGCTAGGGTTATACGGTTATCGCAATAAGAAAGGGTCATTCCCCTATATATATATATATATATATATATATATATATATATATATATATATATTATTTGTCTAATAGAATAATCAAACTTTTGTAAGAGAAACTACAAATATCAAAATTTTATTATTCAAACTATAACCAATACAAAAAAAGTTTTCCATTAGTATTTTTTAAATAAAAAATGTTTTAAATATGTTGACAATGATGTTAAAAAAACAAAGATTTGACTTGATCTTAACGGATTATTTCGGGTTAACGCAATAAAGACTAAATATGCAATAACCCGTTAAGATCAAGACAAATCTTTGATTTTTTTAACATCATTGCAAACACATTTAAAACACTTTCTTATTTTATGAGTTTGCGTAAATTTATCACCGTTTGAGAGTTAAAAACTTACAACGATGTTAACTCTCAAACGGTGATGAATTTACGCAAACTCATAAAATAAGAAAGTTTTCTAAATGTGTTTACAATAATGTTAAAATAAACAAAGGTTTGACTTGATTTTGACGTATTATTCCAGGTTAACAATAAAGAGGATTATTTTTACTTTCATCATCTATATATATATATATAGTATAAATTTGCAAAAAGAAAAAAAATTATCTTATCTTGTCTTATCTTATCTTATCTTATATTATAATAAATAAACATCTTTTATGCCACTTGTCACAATTTTATACCTCTAATGACACTTGTCATTTTCTTATAAAACTTAAGTATCTCTCATATTAATTAAATAATGATATTTAATGACTAATTATGCTATTTATATTTTACATGTTAAAAATTGTTATTTAATAAATTAAGAATCAACTCTTTTATTAAAAAAACACACTTTAAAGTTTTTAATATACAATAATTTATAAAAATCAAACTTTTAGAAGTAAGAAAATCTGTTAAAACGGTTTTTTGAAAATATAAGTTTTATGAAAATCAGGTTTTCTTAAAAACAAAACTTTAATGAAATAAACTATCAACCGGAATTTTATACAACTTAATTTTTTTTTAAGAATGACATTTTTTAAAGCAAATATTAAAAAGATTTTAGAAGCAAAAACTTATTAAAATTAAAAGGAAATTACACATTTTTTTCCTTTATGTTTAATAATATTTAAATTGAATTTTATAACTTTATAAAATTACATAAATGTTACTTATTCTCTTGATTTATAACATTTAGTTTTTACGTAATACTAAATAAAGTTTTTAGCGTTAGTTTAAATATATCAATTGTTACAAATCTAGAATGTTATGTACTAATTCTATAGTTTTAAATCAAAATATAGTTTTATAATTATCAAATTTTCATTACAAACTATTTAATATTCTATATGCAATCCGTGTAATACACGGGCAAATAGCCTAGTAGAGTATAAAGTTGCAAAAAGAAAAATAAAATAAAAAAAACATTTTTTTTGCGGAATCTTTTATCTTTAGCTTGAAGAGAAGGTATATAATAAGTTCATAATAAATATTTAGCACGTGACCTAAACGTTTTCATTAAATTGAGGGAGGGCCGAGGGGTATAAAAGTTATGATGTTCCTTCTACGTATAAAAACAAAAACTATGGTTTTAAAGCATTATATAAGTTTGTTTCTTTTTTTTTTTTTTCTCAAACAAACATTTTCTCTCGGTTTTGTGAAAGGTGTAGTAAAAGTTTTGGCTAGAAAAGGCCAAACCTCGTTTATGAAACAAATAGTAGGGTGTAAGGCTGTAAACAAATCAAACGTTCAGCGAACAGTTCGTGAACCATTCGGCGGGAAGTTCGTTTATGTTCGTTCGTTTAATAAACGAACGAACACGAACAAGAAATTCCGTTCGTTTAGTTAAATGAACGAACATGAACAAAGGTCGTGTTTGTTCATTTGTGTTCGTGAACGTTCGGTAACATGTTTGTTTACGTTCATTTATGTTCGGTTAAGTTCATTTATATTTATTCATTAAATGTGTTGTTTATTTTTAATTTTTTGTTTAATACCATAATACTTAAAATTATTTTTAGTTTAATACTATAATATCTTAATTTATATATTTATAAATGATTATCTCCATTGCATGAGATTAAAAATGTTGATTTTTATTGTTTAAATAATATATGTTCGTTAGCGTTCGTGAACCGTTCGTAAACAAGCTAAATCCTTAATGAACGAACACGAACAAGAATTTTCGTTCGGTAAGCGTTCGTGAATCGTTCGTGAACAAGTTAAAAGTTAAACGAACGAACACGAACAAGGGCTCGTTCGTATTCGTTCGGTTCGTTTACAGCCTTAGCAGGATGTAACAGGATTTGCTTTACTTTACTTAGGGTGTTAAAACATGCCTAATACTTGGCTTCAGGTGTTTTTCAGGAAAAAACAAAATAAAAAAGGGAATGATACGAAGAAAAGAAAAGATCACATAATAAAGAAATTGGTAAAGAGGAGAGAGGACCCATTTTGTGGAACAATGTCCACATATATAGAGGTTTCTTTGTGTGTAGAAACCATAGAGAAAGAATGTATAAGTTGCATGTGTGAGAGTAAGAGTGCGTTTTAAAATTTTATCATAAAACCTCTATTTTTTTTGAACGGTGATAACCCTACATATCACGTATGTTGTTTTAACAGTGTCTACTAGGCAGAGTTAAGACGCGACCACACCAAATGTGTGGAGACCCCCTGGAATGGGTAAACCCTCACCCCTATTGGTTCAGAACCCGATATTAAGCTCAAGATTACTTCTCTCACCTGGATGTCTTTTAAATTGCTCCTGGTAGGGCTTGAACCCAAGACCTATCGGCTACAAGGTGAAACCCCAACCAATAGGCTAGATTCACAGGAAATAGAACCTCTAATTAACTTATTGAAATGAATAATACTAACTCGTTTTATATCTCAAATTCTTAGTATATGAGATTATAAGCAATGGGCACCAATTACCAATTTATATAAAAGGGAAAAAATGTTCTACACTTAAAGCTATGTGCACTAATTAACCACACACTTATCACTTTACATAGTCATAAGTAGGTGTCACATAAACAATTTAAACAATCACCCATTCTTCACATACATATGTGTAACGATCACCCTCTTTTCACATACCTCATCAGCCCCTAGTAGGGCTGTAAACGAACCGAACGTTCAGCGAACTGTTCGTGAACCGTTCGGCAGGAAGTTCGTTTATGTTCGTTCGTTTAATAAACGAACGAACACGAACAAGAAATTCCGTTCGTTTAGTTAAATGAACAAACATGAACAGAGGTCGTGTTCGTTCATTTGTGTTCGTGAACGTTCAGTAACATATTCGTTTACGTTCGTTTATGTTCGGTTAAGTGTTCATTTATATTTATTCATTAAATGTGTTGTTTATTTTCAATTTTTAGTTCAATACCATAATACTTAAAGTTATTTTTAGTTTAATACTATAACATCTTAATTTATATATTTATAAATGATTATCTCCATTGCTTGAAATTAAAAATGTTGATTTTTATTATTGTTTAAATAATATGTATTCGTTAGCGTTCGTAAACATGCTAAATCCTTAATGAACGAACACGGACAAGAATTTTCGTTCGGTAAGCGTTCGTGAACAAGTTAAAAGTTAAAAGAACGAACACGAACAAGGGCGCGTTCGTGTTCGTGTTCGTTCGGTTCGTTTACAGCCCTAGCACCTACAACTACCCTTAATCATCCAGTGATCACCATCACGCCGGAGCCTATCACGCCTACCATGTAATGGTGCAAGGGCTTCATGGAGGCGTGACCAAGATCTTTCACGGCTTCACGCTGAAATCACCCATCATAACACATGGTTTTTAAGGTGTACGAGTTACAAGAAGATGTTGTCAAGGTGGTATCATTATATTGCTGGGTATAGGGAACCCCACCTCACTTTCTTACAATACGTGAGAGGAGATGTATGTCTGTGTGATGATCATCCTTACTTCTCTTTCACTTTTTTTTTTGGTATTTTATGGTCACATCATTATTTGTCACTTTTAGCTTTTTACACAGGTAACGTTTGCTCATCTTTTATAATATTTAATTAATAAAAATATATCAGAGAATAAAGGAGAAATAGAAAGGCAAAAAAAATAACAACAGGAGCAAGAGCCATATATTTTTAAAAACAGACAAAAAGTAAGAGGTTGTGAAAAAAGGGGATAGTGACAGAGTGTTCCCTTGCTGTACGTGGTGCACATCACCATACGCGTTATGAGGGATACCCATTACCAATGTTTTCATAAACGGACCGAACGTCAAACCAGTCTTCTTACTGGTCAGAGGTCCGACCGGTCGAACCGGATTTAAGAACCGGACGATTTTATAAACATTTTATAAATATATATTTATAAAAAATCAAAAACAAATTAAAAATATAAAAAAAACCCGGTTCAACCACCGGTCCGACACCCAGTTCCAGGTTCGACCAGCCGGTTCACTCACCCAGAACCCCTAACCGGACCGGTCCGACCACCGGTTCCCGGTTCGACCGGTCCGGTTTTCAAAACATTGCCCATTACACTACCTTTAACGAGGAGTATTTGCCTATTTTAATGATTTTTAATTTTTTTGAACGACAATTTAGATTACTGACGGGTAATATACTGTATACCCACCCGATTATATCCATACCCAATAGGAAGAAACCCATCATAGGTGAGAGAAAACCCCCAGCCTAACATGAAACCCTTATTTTGTCGACTTGAACTTATAACCTTCCTAATATTGAAGTATACATTCCCTCAACCACTTAAGCTAAGAATCGTTGGTTTTTAATGATTTTTAATTAAAGTCATAAAGTCAAGTTGTTAAAATTTTTAGTCTACAACGAAAAATATATCATTTTTGAATTTAAATCAAAACAAACCGAAACCTCACAATAGATTTGGTTTCAGTCTAGTTTTATAATTTTGAAAGCCTTCAAATAAATAATTAGAAATGTTAGAAGATACAAGTGAGAAAAAATATATAGAGAGAGAGAGATTAACCTATTATTTATACTTGGTAGCACTCATGACACGATACAAAATACGTTATTTTATTAAAAACTGGACAAGATGGATTCTAAATTTCTCAAACTCATGTGGTTTGGTGTTAAAAAGAACCACCCTCTCTAATATATACATATACAACTAGGGATTTACCTCTTTTGTTGCTTTGGTAACTCACATTAAATAACATAAAAATACAATCTCAAACATCAAAGCTCCCTCTAGAAAAAGTAATTACTTCGTCATAAATTTTTAAAGCATAAGTGTAAGATTTTCAAAAAGAATAAAACTAAAAATTATGTCAAACAATGTTATTCAATTAAAATTATACAAAAACAAAAATTGAGCCACACAGCTGAACACAAACAAATCACAATACTAACAGTCATTTATAAGGAATATGAACCCAAACATAAACACGCAAGCTCAAGTTAACACACAACATAAAATCATAAAATCAAAACAATAAAATGTCAATAAGCACAAACATAACATTAACACACAATATAAAAATTATAAAATAAAACAATAAAAAGTTATAACAGGAAAAAACTAAAAAAAAAAAAGTAAACTTACGTCGGATTTTTGTTCTTATATTCTAACGTTGACCAAAACGAAAGCCCACGTCTGATTTCGTTGACTGATAAAAATAAGTTAGTTTTAATCGTTAGATTAATGAATTTATTTAGTTATTATTATTGTTGTTGTTATTGTTGTCTTTTGTTTAGTTTGTAAATGCACATCTATTCTAATAAATAAATGTATCTAGAAATACATGCCATGTTCCAAAATCATCTCAAGTTTGAATAATCACATCTCTCTCCTATTAAATAATGATATTAAATATTAAATATACTTTAAAATACATTTAAAAATATTAATATCAAAAAATACACTTTAAAAAAACCAAATTTTATAAAATATAAAATTTAAAAAGTAATTATTTAAATCGAAATGTTTAAAGAAAAAACATTAAAAAAGTTGGCATTTAAAAAAATAATATTATTATTTCAATACTTAAAATATTAAATTATATGAGATAGTAATCAAATTTTATACAATAAATATATTTTATATTGTTAAAACTTTTATCAATAACTATTTATAATATTTATTTATTTAATACTAGTAATACACGATATAATACTCTCGTAGATAAATACACAACCAATGTGGGACTAGCACACTTGGTAGAGGCATTGACTCTTAGAAATGAGGTATTGGGTTCAAATTCAAGCAAAGATATTTGAGTATAATTTAGGAGTATGACTATTACTGTTAAAAAAAAGATAAATACACGCAAAAAGAGGGGTTAAATGTTAGTATAATCAAAGCAGGAGGATAGGTTTTGTACTTTTTGTGTAGTTGAGAACATTTTATTTCTTCGAGGACTTTCCATGAGGAGGGTTACCGAAACCCTAAATTAGTCGAGATCCTGAAGTGGGGCGGATTTATAATCATCAAGAATGCAATAGAGACTGAAGCAGCAGCAAGCATTGATGCAACAAGCTCTTCTTCAACAACACTCTCTCTATCATCCTGGCCTCTTGGCTCCACCACAGGTTATTAGATGATTATTGTAATCTATCTCCACGTAATAAACATACTTTTCAATTCATCTCTTTGTTTGTTATTTGTCTCATATGAGATTTAGGATATTGATGGATTAGCTATTGACGATATGCTTCATCTAAGTTCCGCTTTTATTTGGTGGAATCAGTCTTTCCTTAATCTGTTAGCTAATAAAATATAAAATGACTATGATACAGTTTTGTGTTCGTTTCTGTTGTCATTTGGGAGCTTACGATTCTTATTTTTTGATTGATTTGAAAATTATATTAGCTGTATTTTGGAGTTTATTCTCATTTTAATTTTATTTCTAGCAAACGAGAGTCTTTTTTTTTGGTCTGTTGGGTAGTAAAATATTACATTTGAATTCTCTTAATTTATTCAACGATCATATGCCAAAACATCCACTATGAGAAGGTAGAAGGATTTGGTTTATTTTTCCTCAACTCCATCTTCTCCAAAAGGAGTCATTTAATTTGGTGTTAGTTGACTTGACTTGCAAACCTTTTCAATCAAAAACTAAAGGCTTGGAGCTAGCATACCTAACTACTAGAACATAGTTTCTAATACTGGATTAAGGGACAAAGAAGTTGATTTAGATATCGGGAATTCGGCATACTATATTGGAGGATTGAAAATGATACTGCTTTTAACTTTTCATTGGGAGATTTGTAATGAGAAATCATGGTGGATCTTCTATGATTAAGGGGATGCTATGCCACCGAAATATAATGTCGAGCAAGATTAGACCTGTATGCTTGGTACATTTGTCATTCACTTGGAGATATCTTTCTTAACTCTTGTCACATGTGCTATAAAGTATGAACTAGATATACCCAGCCGCGCGTTGTGGCGGTTAAAACGGTTGTTTGGTAAGCATGTTTATAAAATGGCTTAACAACTAAATTACAAAAGATTGGTGCTATTTTTTTGGGACTTTGTATATCGTTGATTACATAAAGATGGTCGCATAAATTGGCATTGATATAGCAAAATCATTGTTTGGTTGGTCAAGCTTACCTTTTACTGTTTTATTTGACATGTAGTACAAAAGTATGACCCTCGTGTATGCCCATCACTGTTTTATACGACAGTGCGAACTTATTAGTCAGGATTGCATGTCACCATGTTCTCGTTAAGGGATTGCCTGCACATAACAGTTTGTATATTAGGTTGCAATTAATGATATTGAGAACATGAGTTATTTTTATGTACCTTGAGATGAAGAGTGAGCTTATTTTATTGTTGGAGATGTTGCACCTAATGATATTGTTGTAACCAATGTAGTCAAGGCAGGAGTTTCCAACATATTATTTGAGCCAAAGTTTTGCTTTTATGCACATATATAAATAATTCGCTGTAAGATTATAATGATTAAACACGTTCAATATAAACAGTAGAAAGTTAATTAAAATCAGAAAAGAAATTTTCGCTAAGTTTAGTCAATTACTTTAGAGTTTTTTTGCTGCTTTTCTTTCTAAATTTGAGATGAATATTTAGTTGATTGTGTATTTGATGCTGGTCATGCTTGTGCCTTTTTGGATTTGGATGAAGAACCCGTTAACCTTTCCCTTAATAACTTGAAATGATGGTGATATTGTAGTTATGTTAGTATAGCCATCCTTGTTGATCAGGTTTGAACATGTTTGTTTTTAGTCTGTTCCCACTCTTGTAGTCTAAACCTAAACATGTATATTACTATCACAAAAATTAACCACTAAATTAGCTGGAATGTCTAATTTTTAAGTCTAATTGTAAGTATAACCAAATGGTTGAAACATATGTCAAAATTAGGAGAACGCGTGACAAAACTAAAAATAGGTATTTTACTTGAAGGCCAAATTTGGTGTACTAAAATTTTACATACAGGATGATTTGGTTAAGGTCAACATGGGTCTGCTAAAATTTTACGTCTGGTAAATTTGAGTGTACTTAAATTATAGAATTGGTTAGTAGGCACATCTATTCCTTTTTTTTAAAAAAAAAAATACCCATATCAAGGTGACAAAAGCATTTGATTTAATCCAAACGAAAAGTGAACACAAAAGGCCCATTAAAAACACATGGAGCTTAATTTACTAAAAGGAAACATAAAGCACCAACAATTTAAATGTATCATATAATAGCCAAACATAGGTTAAATCATCCAAAACCTTAAGAGAGTGTACTTGCACTACGCAAATGCCAACCCTTCTGTATAAACATGATGTTAGATAAAGCTTCATGCTATCTAACAAAATCAAAAGTTGCAGCACACAATTATTTTATTAAAAGGTTTTTACTGAATATTTGTTGGGTTTGAAATTCCAAAATATTTAAAATCAGGTGTTTGTAGAAGCAAAATCAAAAGAAAACTGATTAGTGGACAACATAGGCTCGATTAGCAGCTAGATGAAGAAGGTTTTAAGGACGTAACATGCAAAATCAGAAAGTCGCTTACCAGTAAAAAAAACCAAAACACATATTTTCTACATCATTCAGTAAAAGGAATAAAATCTGTAGCGAAGCAAACCTTACAATCATATGCACACATTAAACTTGAACACACAATATATATATATATATATATATATATATATATAATAACAAAATCAAACCCAGCTAAAGTGGTAAAGTATTAAAATAGATAGGAAACATACAAAGAGCAATGACTTAAGTACGTCTACAATAACAACCTATATGAAAGACACGCCAAAGATTAGAAATTTATAAGATAGGAAACCAAGTAATCAAAAAAGTCCAGGGAAGCTTTTCAAGTAGGATTCGAACCTACGCCCGACTAATGTAATCATGACCAACATCAAATCACTTCATTTTAATTCTATTAGAATTCATGAACTTCATGATCTTTGTTCACTTATTGTTTTCAAAATATGATGTTTCAATGCACAATTGAAATATTGTTTTTTTGTGTTGTTATGATGAAAAAGTTAGCTTTGTTTCACACACAGACAATTTCAAAGCAAGGTGAAAAATAGTTTTGTCAATAAACTAGATTATAAAACAAAATAATTCAGTTTTTAAATAAATGGCACATCCAAAATACAAACACCATTAATCAGCCCCAAAGAACAAAACCTAATGCAGTACGTGAAAACGGTTACCTTTTGAGATGAACACTACAATCCTATAAATTACAAAGAGTGATAACATCTGTTGCAAAAAAAAAAAATCAGTACCACAGAAAAGATGCATACCAGAGCAAGGGTCGCACTAAAAGGCACTGTTCTTGCAAGTCGCATCAACCGTATTCCTTCTTAAAGCAATTCGAACGACATGGTAAATGAAGAGGCCACCTCAGCCACCTGAACAACCAAGCACCAAAACCCAAAATTTAACACAAAAAAACTGATATTTTTATTCAAAATCACAACAAATCCTATATTAACGATTTCTTCGATCCCTTCCCTTTAAGATTTAGAGATGAACGTGATGATGAAAACTTGTATTTCCTTGATGATGAACTCCCCCTTACTTCCACCGACGTCAATGTGTCTCCCCAACATAATAAAAACCTATAGAATCACCGAGAAAGAGATAAGAGAGAAGACATATTGCATTAAGAAATATATCCAAAGATATATCTTTCTTTTCTCTTTGTGTACACGCAAAAGTTGTAAGAGGTATGGCCCCTCGTATACATATTTCTTTTTTTTTACTTGGAATGACTCGGTCTAAGTCAAACTTGCAACTCAGATTTGCTATCTCCCTAGCAAAAAACACATACACCACGACATAAACACATATTTGTAAAATTTCCCAACTACTTCTACTCGTAAAAAAATAGAATGTAGTTAGATTATCAAACTCATATCGAGTTTACTCAGTGACTAACTCGTAACTATGATTTGACATACAATTTTTTAAGTTTCAACAGATGGAACCATGAATGAGTGGTTTGGACTTACCTACGTAATTCATGTGGCAGTACCTCCGAAAATCCTCGAGGTTAACAAACCGGCCGGATTTCTTATTATCGATTTCCGGTCAAGATAAGTACCGAACTCTTCGAACTATGATTTTTCACACGCATTCGTAACGGACTGATTGTACTAAAACCGTATTCTTCTTCGGCTTCCGTCTGAAGCTTTCAAAAGATTATATGGTTTAGGTACGAGGCTCGCACGATGAACCTTCTGAAATCGTTGCCGACCCATCGCTACGTGTCCCGCTGGAACACCGGTTGCGATGAACCGCCAAGGAGATGAGGATCGCCCACGACAGTGGCGGAGCATCTACTGGACTTTGATAATGTGGTGGCCATCCTCCTTGATTTCTCGATCGCCGGTGGCATCTTCTGTAGGAGTTGCAGAGATTGGCTGGTGTGTGTGTGTTTTTGGTTTGGAATGTAGGGTTTTAATTGTGAGGAAAGTGATGATGCATAATATGGTCAGTGAAACAAAAGGGTCAAACTTAAAAAATCATGTGGTCAAAGTTAAAATATGGAAACTCCTGTGTTCATTAGCCCGTCTCTTTTTAATATACATATAATATGGGTGAAATGGTGAATGCAATTTTGCAACACTTGCATATCAGCATTTAACATGTCCAATTTTGTGCAATGATTGGGGCTACCTAATTGTTTTTGTTTATCTACTCACTACTTCCATATATTGAATGTTAGTCTTATTAGAAGTTAAGTTAAAGCCATACTTATAATGCTACTTTTTGCTTTGTCTTTTCCCTTAGGTTTGTTCCAACCCTGTAATTCTTTTTTCCGTTTTTCTTGTTTGGTTTATGTGTCATGTAAGAGAGTTTGAGATTAAAATTTCTTTCTTTTGTCTATTTATGGAGTTTTAGAATCCTAGAATACATAGGGTCAGGTAATTAGCTAGTTAGTTTCATATATATAATTTTACTCATGTTATCTAGATTCTTTTATCATACAATACTCTACGTTATCACACTCTCATCTGACCCTATAAATAGCACTTTAGTGAGGAGGATTATACTCATACATGTGCTTGTTTGTTTACTTATCTAGTTTTGTTATTATTTACATGTGGAGACATACTTTATGTAGTTACCATATATAAGTATGTGAATGTCTTTCTTTTAATCCAAAATCGTATTAGTAACTATATTATTAAAATATAGTTTTACGTTACAGGCACTTAGGTGTACATTATATAAACAAAAATGAACAATGGCAGCTAGCACCAAACCTATTTTGTATAAGTGGATATTACACATAATACGAACTTTGGCTACTTTACATAAACTGTTTATCTAGGCACAAGGGAGCCTAAATGTCATTTTTTTCTCTCAAAATTGTTTGCTAATCATAGTTCAAAAGGAAAAGTATTTACATTGGCTATGGTCTTACAGATAGTTTTATTCTGTTGATTGCTAGAATTTTACATGGAGTTTTTAATCTTGTTTTGTGTTACCAAAAACTTGTATTTACTACTTAGATGGACTGAGTTCACCCAGGAATTTATGACTGTATTGATATATGTGTACTATGTACTAAGTAGTGTTTAAGGAGTTAAGGTATGGTATTGTCTTTTTACAGTTGTTTTACACTATGTAAATTTTGTCATACCAAAAAAAGTAACTAAATAACAGTGATTATTAATACCATAAATTATTTATATGATCTCCTTAATTTTTTTAATGCATGCGTCTTGCACGCATAACGTGTTGATGCGTTGTTGCAGTGTCTAAAGCACAACACAAGGGGTGTTGCGACGCGATTACATGACGCCAATGTTGGACACTTGGACCACAATGTGCAAGATTCGTTGCCATCGCAAAATGTGCTTGATGACTGCAACATAATTTTTTTAACCGGGTTGGACTTTTTATTAAACTAATTTGAGTTTTCTTTTATTTTCTTTTCTTTTTTTACTTTTTAAGCATTTTAAGTGTATATTCTAACTTGTTCAAACATAAAGGAGACTTTCTTTCACTTTTTTAAGCACGCCAGGGGTTGTTTTAATTAATTTTAAGTATTGTATCATGTTGCGAATGTGTATATGTTTTGATGTTTCTTAAATATTTGTGAAACTTGATGTTTATATGTATATATAATTTATATATATTTTTTATTAACAAGGTGTCACATACTTGATGTGCTCGCATTGCGCATCGATTTTTTTACCAAGCACATTGGATTGTATTTTGCAATTTAAAACCAAGATGGTTTCATGTTTACTATACTTTAAAAACATATATTTAAGCTTCCAATCTATATGATACTTCATCAATTAATTATTCAAGTTCATTACTAATGTCTGTGTTAGTGTGTTATGTTCCTCGCTGCATCTCATGGGTACCCCTATAGTATTATATATGTGTGTGTGTTGATTCTGTTTCTAGTTTTTGTTGTTTTTGTATTTGGGCAAAGTTGTTGAGTTTAGGAAATTATAGCTTTTTATTGGTGTTAGCTTTGTTATATATGTATTTGGGTTTTGTTTCTTATTTTCACTTTTTCATTTTGCATATTGAACCAATACCAAGTGGAAATTTGCCTCCTGGGTTTGATCCAAATACATGCCGCAGTGTGTGAGTGGTTACAGATGACCTTTTTTTTACAATTTTGTTTGAACTTTTAGATATCTTGCCAATTAGCTGCTAATTTAGCATTCCAATATATTGAGCATAATTAGTTGAATCATATCATCATTGTTGGGTTTATCACATTTCATGAATTGATAAATTAACAGCTAGATAATATTATCTTATTTAGAAATGTATTTTAGACCAAATAATGAGATGTTGAATGGAATTTATGATGTAAAATATATTGTTTTGGTTTTGTTACAGCTTTGTTACTTGGTTAGATTCTTCAGCTAAATTTTGTTTTGGTTGTTCTTCCCTTTTGTAATCTTCTGGTTTTATTTATATTATATATACGTATGAGAAAATGTAGGTATGTGGGGAATATTCATACACAAGTGACTGAACCACTTCTGCAAGAATTTTGTGACAATCCGACTTTTCGAGTTAACCTCGTTAACCCTCGTAGGCCCAATAAGGCCAATGAAGGCCCAATAAGGTCCATGAAGGCCCAGTAAAGCCAAAGAAGACCCAGTAAGGTCAAGGAAGGCCCAACAAGACAAATTAGGCCCACTGAAGTATAGGAAGGTCCAACAAAGGCTAGTAGGCCCAATAAGATCAATTTAGGCTCAAGGAAAACAAGGAAGGCCCATTAAGGCCCAAGTAGGCCAAACAAGGCCAAAGTAGGCCCAAGGTAGGCCCAACAAGGCTAAGATAGGCCCAATGAGTTTAGGATAGGCCCAATTATATTTGAGAAGCCCAATTGGGTTAATTTAGCCCAACAATGAGTTAAAGGACCAATTAATGGTAATTCGGGATCTTTAGTTCAATTTATTAATCAAAGTGATATGTTATTGATCGAGGATAAATTATAAGGGTTTGAATTAATCGAAGTAAGCCTAAAACACTTAGATTATAGGGTTTTAATTGGTAAATGATTAGAATGATAAATTTTGACTTTCTAAAGTCAAATTTAGGCCAAAAATATCAATTTAATTCGGAATTCACATCAAAACCGAGTTGTAACTGAAATTGAATTATCATAATCATCACAATGATGATTAGTAACGGTTTCTAAGTGTTATTGAGCCATTAATTAGCCGAATTAAGTTACTAAGGAACTAGAAAGACGAAACCGTAGTCTTTAACTATCAAGACCAAGGAATTCGATCAAATTTCACAAAGTTAAACTCCCAGAACCTCTATTCGGCACCTTTAGGGTCTACATCATTCATCAATTCGATCTCATAAGCTGCGGGAGGAAGGATTTGATCCGGGAGTGGCCGAAGCACAACATAGAAGTTGATCTTCATCAATTCGACACTCAATCCCGTAAGTTTTCAATCCTACATCACCTAAAAGGTCCGATTAAGTGAATCCATAACTCAATTGTATCTGAAAACCTCGAATTGTTAGAGTTCGGATTCTAGGGTTCATCCTAGAATATCATTTGGGGGTTTGTAATCAAACAAGCTCAAGAATCGAATTGAATTATGTAGATAGATTCGGAATACATTAATAAAGGAAATTCCTAAGTCAATTTCATTAAATCATTATGAATTTTTAGATGTCGAGTTCTAGGGATTAAACACAAATCGGTTTCGGGGGTTATTGATCAAACAAGTTTAAAAATAAAATTGAATGTTATCAATAGTTTCAGAAGATCCCGATGAAGCTTAACCCCATTTCAATTCGTGCTTTCAATCACGAATTGGGTGAGTTCGGTTATTAGGGTTCATAGGATGAAAACGTTTTTGGGTTTTGATACAAACAGATACGATTATCAAATTTGATTAAACAGAAAGGTTCGAAATTCTCGTCTTGATGAAAACCCTATGGTTTTAGGATTAACCGGATTCGAATTCATGGTCAATTGGGTGGATGATGCTTCGGCTATAATAAAGAATAGGGAATCTGGCTAAGTAAGGTTTAAAACAATTAATTTATGAAGACTGATGCAACACCCTAGCGGGCTGAGTTGGTAGATGCGTGTGTGTTTGATGTGGGGGGTCGCGGGTTCGATCCCGGGTTCCACCAATTTTTGAGTTTTTGAATCATTTTTGTATTTTGGTCATAACTTTCGCATACGAAATCCGTTTTAACCCGTTCGAGCTGCGTTGTAACCGTAACGGGAATACGAACGTATTATGGCAATAAAATTCATATTTTAATCCGAAAACGAAATCGCGTATAAATTGAGTTTATTTAAATAAAATCGTATAGGATTTTATTTAAACGATTTCAAAGGCACGCGTACATACGTATGCAAATTCTTAGCACTCTAACATACGTGTGTTGACACGTATGTGATTTCAAGCACAAAACGATAATTCGAATAACACTAAGTTATTGTTTAAACACAGATCCTTCGTAAGAGGATTCTCTACACGATTTCACGCGTATTGATCATTCTGCAATCATCAAAGGTGCGTACACGGCCCCTTTCTTATTTTAAACTGTTTTGGGGAAGAAAACATGTGCAACAAACTCTTTTTAGATACATATCACTTGCATGAGTTAGCTGTTTACATTATGTGACAACATAGCAATTGAAAGTCCTTACACACCTCGAACCGTTTAGTTTGCCGTAGTGCAAAGCGTGGTAGTTGGAAATAGATCTATTAGGTTTGACAAACCTCACCTGGTAGATGGGATCTACGCAGGTGTTTGACTGACCAAACACATTTTACTATTGTTGTGCTAGACAATAGTGGCAAGGCAAAAACATGCTATAGCATGGCAATTCGTCAGCTTCGGTGTCGACCACTTATGTAAATAGTTTATATGACTAGCTATCATGACTGTGCATGTGTGATTATGTTATCTACAAACTTGATATTCAAACTGCTGTTTTGAACATTGTGAATGCTTAAAACCTGTGTTATGCACCAACCTTTGTGTTGACTTGATTTACATGTTTTCTCAGGACGCTAAGGCGCGCATTAAAGCTGGCATGGACTAGGAGATAGAGTCGCATGCATTTTAAATATTTTAGTTATTTGGATTTTAAACATTTGAAACTTTGTATTGTATTTTACATTTTACAACTGTTATTGGTTTTATAACGCTTCCGCAACTTTTGAAACTCTGATGTTATGTTTTAAAGACCAAAGTATGTTTTGAAATTCATATAGAGGTCTTCGCTATGTCTAATGATCTGAGATCCTGGTTTGTCACGTTCCCAAACGGTTTGATTTCGTTAGTTGGAAATTGGGGGTGTGACAGATTGGTATCAGAGCCATTGGTTATAGCGAACTAGGTTTGCATTTGTAGACTTAGACTATGACTGTTAGACATTAGACACATATGTTTACACACATTGCTTAGAAATTACATATGACATTATGTAATTGACTTGTTTACACATTCCATGGCACTGCACTTACATATGGTATTATGTAACAGGCATGGCATCATCATCAGTACCATACATTTACATTGATGATTCTGAGGACGAGGAACCGATAGTTCCAGCACCACCGTCATCACCACCACCACCTATTCCATCTCCTCCATCATATGAGAGGGATGACTCAGATCCGGAGGAGGATCCGGAGGAGGACCCCGACGAGGATCCAGAGGAGGATCCAGATGAGGACCCGGATGAGGATCCGGAGGAGGAGCCAGTGGAGGGCACTCAGCAGATCCCTGCTGAGGGACCTTTTACACATCCACCACCAGTACTAGATGCTCCTGAGCCTAAGAGGCAAAGGACGGACGCTGAGGAGATCGCCAAACTGCGCGAGGATTTGTACGAGGCAGAAGATAGGATCGCACAACACTCTCAGGAACAATGGGATGCTAATGAGAGGCAGGAGGAACTTGCCCATCTGGTTCATGATATGCGGAATGAGATGATTAACTTGATTGATCGTCTCGAAGCTTCAGAGAACCGAGCTGAGTTCTTGGAGGGCAGGATAGAAGCCTTAGAGGATTTAGTGGCCTCTGAGAATGAGGAAGAGGATGAAGAGGAAGAAGGGGAGGAACCAGCACCAGTTGTTGATTCCGATCCTGAATCCACAGTTGAGGACGATTGATTTTTTCTTTTCTTGTTTGTTTAAACTTATTAGGAACGGGTTGTGTTCCTACAATAGTAGTTTGAAAACTTATGTTTTATTTTAAAAGTATTGTACTCAAATCAAAGTTTCTATCTATTGAAGAATTATTAATTATTTCCAGCAGTTGTATTGATTTATATATTATATGTTGTGTTTGTTGTTTTACTTACACATGTTACATTAGACTTTGCAAGCATGCTAACACTTCTTGTAAATAGGAAACTAATGGCTGAGGGAAACGTACATATGACAGTCGCTGAGCTCAACGAGCTAATTAACAACAGAGTCGCTGAGGCAATCGCACAGTATGCTCAGACACACAACACAGGACCACAGGGTCCAGCTGGGGGATTGGTTAACCCACAAGTCTGCACGTTCAAGATGTTCTTGGACTGTAAACCACATAATTTCAAAGGGTCGGAGGGGGCCATAGGACTCCTTCGGTGGATTGAAAAGGCGGAGTCTGTGTTTGAAATGTGCAACTGCCCTGACGAGAGCAAAGTGAAGTTTGCAACGGGAACATTGGAGGGTCCAGCATTAACCTGGTGGAACTCGAATGTTCAGACTCTGGGGTTGGGTAAGGCAAATGCCTTGACATGGAACAACTTCAAAACTTTACTGCAAGAGGAGTATTGTCCTCGCAGTGAGATGCAGAAGCTGGAAGAAGAATATTGGCACCTCAAGATGGAGGGGTCAAATATTGAAGAGTACACGACCAGGTCACATGAGTTGGCCAGACTTCTACCACACATGGCTACTCCAGCCAGCAAGTGGATTGAAAGATACATTGGAGGACTAGTGCCTCAGATTCAGGGGTTGGTTACTTCAGCAAATCCCACCACCATTCAACAAGCTGTTCGTTTAGCGCATCAGCTTACTGATCAGGCAGTGTTACAGGGGACTTTGCCTAAACGAACATCTGCTACCAAGGTGGGAGATCATAAAAGAAAGTGGGAAGGTAACAATTCCAAGGGTCACAACCAACAATCATATCAGCAAAACCGGAAGCAAGACTCAAACAAGTCTTATCATGGTTCAAGCAGTGGTCAGCAATCGTCATCATCGGGGGTTATGTTGGTAAACACCCCAAGTGCAACCGGTGTGGGTATCATCATGCAGGTAATCAGTGTGATAGAGCTAAGTGCCAGAGGTGTGGCAAGATTGGACATGCGGCTAAGGATTGTCGCGGGGAGCTACAGAACAACCAGAACAACGCACAGAAGGGTTGTTATGAGTGTGGCAAGATGGGACACTTCAAGAAAGATTGCCCGCAACTCAAGAAAGGCGGAGACAATAATGTCAATGGCAATGGGAATGGCAACGGTAATGGTAATAGCACCAACAACAACAATAACAATAACAACAACAATAATGGTGCTAGGGGCAGGGCGTTTGTGATTGGAGGACGTCAAGCGCGGGAGGATCCCAACATCGTTACGGGTACGTTCCTCTTAAATAATCACTATGCCTCTATGTTATTTGACACTGGTGCCGACCGGAGTTTTGTATCTTGTTCACTTGCTAAGTTGCTAAATGTTAGTCCCACTGCCTTAGATAGTCCATACACTGTGGAATTAGCTGATGGTAAGTTGATTGTAGTGGAAAGTATTTTTTAAGGGATGTATACTTGATTTGATGGGTCAAACATTAGAGATTGATCTTATGCCTATTGCCTTAGGCAGTTTTGATGTAGTTATTGGCATGGACTGGTTGTCCAAAAACCAGGCTGAAATCGTATGCCATGAAAAGATTGTTCGCATACCTCTTCTGCAGGGAGAGACATTGTATGTACAAGGCGAGAAGAGCAGTACGCCACTGCGTCTCATATCTTGTATGAAAGCACACAAGTGTCTGCGTAAAGGTCATACGGCAGTTATAGCCCTTATAACTGAAAAGCCGGTAGCTGAGAAAAAGATTGAAGATATACCAGTAGTTTGTGAATTTCCGGAGGTATTTCTAGAAGACTTGCCGGGATTACCGCCTATCAGACAGGTGGAATTTCGAATCGACCTTACACCAGATGCAGCACCGATAGCAAGAGCGCCTTATCGACTTGCACCGTCAGAGATGCAAGAGTTATCCACACAATTGCAAGAGTTGTTGGATAAAGGTTTCATACGACCTAGTTTTTCACTATGGGGAGCTCCAGTTTTGTTTGTAAAGAAGAAGGACGGAACTTTCCGTATGTGTATTGATTACCGGGAATTGAACAAGGTTACTATCAAAAACCGGTATCCGTTACCCAGGATTGACGATCTGTTTGATCAGTTGCAAGGTTCGAGTTACTACTCGAAGATTGACCTCAGGTCTGGTTATCATCAACTAAGAGTCCAGGAGGAGGATATCCCGAAGACAGCATTCAGAACATGCTATGGCCATTATGAGTTCTTGGTCATGCCATTTGGGTTGACAAACGCTCCAGCTGTATTCATGGATCTCATGAATTGTGTTTGTAAACCTTATCTTGATAAGTTTGTCATTGTTTTCATTGATGACATTCTCATCTATTCCCAATCTGAGGAGGAACACGCTGAACATCTTCGATTGCTATTGGAATTACTAAAACAGGAACAATTGTACGCTAAGTTCTCGAAATGTGATTTCTGGATGCGAGAAGTACAATTCTTGGGTCATATAGTTAATGAAAAGGGTATACATGTTGATCCAGCGAAGATTGAAGCGATTAAGAATTGGGAAGCACCAAAGACCCCTACCGAGGTACGACAATTCCTTGGTTTGGCGGGTTACTACCGACGATTCATTGAGGGATTCTCGAAGATCGCTCAACCACTTACAGCTCTTACGCATAAGGGAACGAAGTATAACTGGACGGATAAACAGGAAACTGCGTTCCAGTTATTGAAACAGAAACTCTGCAGTGCACCAATTCTGTCCTTACCGGAAGGGACTGAAGATTTTGTGGTGTATTGTGATGCATCTGCACAGGGTTTAGGATGTGTGTTGATGCAACGTGATAAAGTGATTGCTTATGCTTCCAGACAACTACGAACACACGAAAAGAATTACACTACTCATGACTTGGAGTTAGGAGCAGTAGTTTTTGCTTTGAAGATTTGGAGGCATTACTTGTATGGAACTAAGTGTACTATTTACACTGATCATAAGAGTTTGCAACATATCTTTGATCAGAAGGAGCTTAATATGAGGCAACGACGATGGGTTGAGTTGTTGAACGACTACGAATGCGCGATTAAGTATCACCCGGGAAAAGCTAACGTGGTAGCTGATGCTTTAAGCAGAAAGGATACTTCAACAAGACGGGTTCGTGCACTTATGATGACAATACATACTGACTTACCTGACAAGGTACACAGTGCTCAGATCGAGGCCTTGAAAAAGGAAAACTTGGTACAGGAATCTTTACGGGGAATGGAAGAACAA
This sequence comes from Mikania micrantha, assembly GCA_009363875.1. NCBI lineage: Eukaryota > Viridiplantae > Streptophyta > Magnoliopsida > Asterales > Asteraceae > Mikania > Mikania micrantha. The sequence continues at coordinate 46,073,536 of CM018690.1, forward strand.
CTGGATGTTAAGTCTGATGGAATTCGTTATTTCATTAATCGACTTTGGATACCTTTGTATGGAGGTTTAAGGGAACTCGTGATGGATGAAGCACACAAGTCCAGGTATTCAGTCCATCCGGGATCAGACAAGATGTATCATGATTTGAAGGCACTGTATTGGTGGCCTCACATGAAAGCTGATATTGCTAAGTACGTTAGCAAATGTTTGACTTGTTCGAAAGTCAAAGTTGAATATCAGAAGCCATCTGGTTTACTGCAACAACCAGAGATACCGATGTGGAAATGGGAACAGATTTCGATGGACTTCATTACTAAGTTACCCCGTACACCGAGTGGTTGTGATACGATATGGGTAATTGTCGATCGATTAACGAAATCTGCTCACTTCTTAGCAATCAAGGAAACTGACAAGATGGAGAAATTGACTCGCATTTACATCAAGGAAGTAGTAGCACGGCATGGTGTGCCAATTTCTATCATATCAGATCGGGATGCCCGATTTACTTCCAACTTTTGGAAATCTCTTCATAAGTCATTGGGGACTCGCTTGGATATGAGTACCGCCTATCATCCACAGACCGACAGTCAAAGTGAACGAACGATTCAAACGCTCGAGGATATGTTACGAGCTTGTGTAATTGACTTTGGTGATAGCTGGGAGAATCACTTACCGTTAGTGGAATTCTCTTACAACAATAGTTATCATACAAGTATTCAAGCAGCACCGTTTGAAGCTTTGTATGGTCGCAAATGTCGTTCACCAGTTTGCTGGGCTGAAGTTGGTGACAGTCAGATAACAGGTCCTGAACTGGTGCACGAGACGACAGAGAAGATAGTTCAAATCCGGAACCGTATGGCAGCGGCCCGGGATCGACAGAAGAGTTATGCTGACAAACGTCGTAAACCGTTGGAATTTCAAGTAGGAGACCGAGTTCTTCTAAAGGTATCACCTTGGAAAGGTGTGATACGATTCGGCAAGCGCGGAAAGCTTAGTCCACGTTACGTAGGACCTTTTGAGATTCTGAAAGGATTGGTCCGGTTGCGTATCAACTCAAACTACCGGATGAACTCAGTGGAGTTCATGATGTCTTTCATGTATCGAACTTAAAGAAATGTCTTTCTGATGAGACATTGATTGTACCGTTGGAAGAAATACAAGTAGACGAACAGTTGCGATTCATTGAAGAACCAGCTGAAATCATGGACCGAGAGGTCAAACGACTTAAGCAAAGCAAGATTCCGATAGTCAAAGTTCGATGGAATTCACGACGTGGTCCTGAATTCACATGGGAGCGGGAAGATCAAATGATGAAGAAATATCCTCATCTATTCAAAACAGCTACTGCTAACACTGAGAGCGCACGTTAAATTTCGGGACGAAATTTCCTTCAACAAGGGGATGACGTGATGCTTCACACACACTGCAAATTTCAAACTGTAAGCACAAACACTTTATTCAATTGATTTTGTTACAAACATTTGTGCTACATTACATTCTATATATTTTATGTGCTACATTTCATATGTTACATGTTATGGTAGTACATACATGATTGGTTACACACATTTTGCTATGTGCGGGGTTGCATAGTACAAACAGTTATAGACACTCACTATGTGTGAGGTTACACAACACAGTATGATCAAACACAAACAGTCACAGTTAGGTGAACTAACTAGTGTACACGCAAACAGTCACATTGAACGATCACACTTAGTTGTGATGTTGCAAGCATTAGATGTTGTGTATGAGTACACACAAGCACACAGAATGATCAAATCACACTAACACGCACAATCTGAACTCACAATCTGAACTCGTAGGTAGTTTCCTAACTACTCCTAGAAATTGCTAATTTTCGGGACGAAAATTCCTTCAACAAGGGGATGATGTGACAATCCGACTTTTCGAGTTAACCTCGTTAACCCTCGTAGGCCCAATAAGGCCAATGAAGGCCCAATAAGGTCCATGAAGGCCCAGTAAAGCCAAAGAAGACCCAGTAAGGTCAAGGAAGGCCCAACAAGACAAATTAGGCCCACTGAAGTATAGGAAGGTCCAACAAAGGCTAGTAGGCCCAATAAGATCAATTTAGGCTCAAGGAAAACAAGGAAGGCCCATTAAGGCCCAAGTAGGCCAAACAAGGCCAAAGTAGGCCCAAGGTAGGCCCAACAAGGCTAAGATAGGCCCAATGAGTTTAGGATAGGCCCAATTATATTTGAGAAGCCCAATTGGGTTAATTTAGCCCAACAATGAGTTAAAGGACCAATTAATGGTAATTCGGGATCTTTAGTTCAATTTATTAATCAAAGTGATATGTTATTGATCGAGGATAAATTATAAGGGTTTGAATTAATCGAAGTAAGCCTAAAACACTTAGATTATAGGGTTTTAATTGGTAAATGATTAGAATGATAAATTTTGACTTTCTAAAGTCAAATTTAGGCCAAAATATCAATTTAATTCGGAATTCACATCAAAACCGAGTTGTAACTGAAATTGAATTATCATAATCATCACAATGATGATTAGTAACGGTTTCTAAGTGTTATTGAGCCATTAATTAGCCGAATTAAGTTACTAAGGAACTAGAAAGACGAAACCGTAGTCTTTAACTATCAAGACCAAGGAATTCGATCAAATTTCACAAAGTTAAACTCCCAGAACCTCTATTCGGCACCTTTAGGGTCTACATCATTCATCAATTCGATCTCATAAGCTGCGGGAGGAAGGATTTGATCCGGGAGTGGTCGAAGCACAACATAGAAGTTGATCTTCATCAATTCGACACTCAATCCCGTAAGTTTTCAATCCTACATCACCTAAAAGGTCCGATTAAGTGAATCCATAACTCAATTGTATCTGAAAACCTCGAATTGTTAGAGTTCGGATTCTAGGGTTCATCCTAGAATATCATTTGGGGGTTTGTAATCAAACAAGCTCAAGAATCGAATTGAATTATGTAGATAGATTCGGAATACATTAATAAAGGAAATTCCTAAGTCAATTTCATTAAATCATTATGAATTTTTAGATGTCGAGTTCTAGGGATTAAACACAAATCGGTTTGGGGGTTATTGATCAAACAAGTTTAAAAATAAAATTGAATGTTATCAATAGTTTCAGAAGATCCCGATGAAGCTTAACCCCATTTCAATTCGTGCTTTCAATCACGAATTGGGTGAGTTCGGTTATTAGGGTTCATAGGATGAAAACGTTTTTGGGTTTTGATACAAACAGATACGATTATCAAATTTGATTAAACAGAAAGGTTCGAAATTCTCGTCTTGATGAAAACCCTATGGTTTTAGGATTAACCGGATTCGAATTCATGGTCAATTGGGTGGATGATGCTTCGGCTATAATAAAGAATAGGGAATCTGGCTAAGTAAGGTTTAAAACAATTAATTTATGAAGACTGATGCAACACCCTAGCGGGCTGAGTTGGTAGATGCGTGTGTGTTTGATGTGGGGGGTCGCGGGTTCGATCCCGGGTTCCACCAATTTTTGAGTTTTTGAATCATTTTTGTATTTTGGTCATAACTTTCGCATACGAAATCCGTTTTAACCCGTTCGAGCTGCGTTGTAACCGTAACGGGAATACGAACGTATTATGGCAATAAAATTCATATTTTAATCCGAAAACGAAATCGCGTATAATTAGTTTATTTAAATAAAATCGTATAGGATTTTATTTAAACGATTTCAAAGGCACGCGTACATACGTATGCAAATTCTTAGCACTCTAACATACGTGTGTTGACACGTATGTGATTTCAAGCACAAAACGATAATTCGAATAACACTAAGTTATTGTTTAAACACAGATCCTTCGTAAGAGGATTCTCTACACGATTTCACGCGTATTGATCATTCTGCAATCATCAAAGGTGCGTACACGGCCCCTTTCTTATTTTAAACTGTTTTGGGGAAGAAAACATGTGCAACAAACTCTTTTTAGATACATATCACTTGCATGAGTTAGCTGTTTACATTATGTGACAACATAGCAATTGAAAGTCCTTACACACCTCGAACCGTTTAGTTTGCCGTAGTGCAAAGCGTGGTAGTTGGAAATAGATCTATTAGGTTTGACAAACCTCACCTGGTAGATGGGATCTACGCAGGTGTTTGACTGACCAAACACATTTTACTATTGTTGTGCTAGACAATAGTGGCAAGGCAAAAACATGCTATAGCATGGCAATTCGTCAGCTTCGGTGTCGACCACTTATGTAAATAGTTTATATGACTAGCTATCATGACTGTGCATGTGTGATTATGTTATCTACAAACTTGATATTCAAACTGCTGTTTTGAACATTGTGAATGCTTAAAACCTGTGTTATGCACCAACCTTTGTGTTGACTTGATTTACATGTTTTCTCAGGACGCTAAGGCGCGCATTAAAGCTGGCATGGACTAGGAGATAGAGTCGCATGCATTTTAAACATTTTAGTTATTTGGATTTTAACATTTGAAACTTTGTATTGTATTTTACATTTTACAACTGTTATTGGTTTTATAACGCTTCCGCAACTTTTGAAACTCTGATGTTATGTTTTAAAGACCAAAGTATGTTTTGAAATTCATATAGAGGTCTTCGCTATGTCTAATGATCTGAGATCCTGGTTTGTCACGTTCCCAAACGGTATGATTCCGTTAGTTGGAAATTGGGGGTGTGACAGATTGGTATCAGAGCCATTGGTTATAGCGAACTAGGTTTGCATTTGTAGACTTAGACTATGACTGTTAGACATTAGACACATATGTTTACACACATTGCTTAGAAATTACATATGACATTATGTAATTGACTTGTTTACACATTCCATGGCACTGCACTTACATATGGTATTATGTAACAGGCATGGCATCATCATCAGTACCATACATTTACATTGATGATTCTGAGGACGAGGAACCGATAGTTCCAGCACCACCGTCATCACCACCACCACCTATTCCATCTCCTCCATCATATGAGAGGGATGACTCAGATCCGGAGGAGGATCCGGAGGAGGACCCCGACGAGGATCCAGAGGAGGATCCAGATGAGGACCCGGATGAGGATCCGGAGGAGGAGCCAGTGGAGGGCACTCAGCAGATCCCTGCTGAGGGACCTTCTACACATCCACCACCAGTACTAGATGCTCCTGAGCCTAAGAGGCAAAGGACGGACGCTGAGGAGATCGCCAAACTGCGCGAGGATTTGTACGAGGCAGAAGATAGGATCGCACAACACTCTCAGGAACAATGGGATGCTAATGAGAGGCAGGAGGAACTTGCCCATCTGGTTCATGATATGCGGAATGAGATGATTAACTTGATTGATCGTCTCGAAGCTTCAGAGAACCGAGCTGAGTTCTTGGAGGGCAGGATAGAAGCCTTAGAGGATTTAGTGGCCTCTGAGAATGAGGAAGAGGATGAAGAGGAAGAAGGGAGGAACCAGCACCAGTTGTTGATTCCGATCCTGAATCCACAGTTGAGGACGATTGATTTTTTCTTTTCTTGTTTGTTTAAACTTATTAGGAACGGGTTGTGTTCCTACATTAGTAGTTTGAAAACTTATGTTTTATTTTAAAAGTATTGTACTCAAATCAAAGTTTCTATCTATTGAAGAATTATTATTATTTCCAGCAGTTGTATTGATTTATATATTATATGTTGTGTTTGTTGTTTTACTTACACATGTTACATTAGACTTTGCAAGCATGCTAACACTTCTTGTAAATAGGAAACTAATGGCTGAGGGAAACGTACATATGACAGTCGCTGAGCTCAACGAGCTAATTAACAACAGAGTCGCTGAGGCAATCGCACAGTATGCTCAGACACACAACACAGGACCACAGGGTCCAGCTGGGGGATTGGTTAACCCACAAGTCTGCACGTTCAAGATGTTCTTGGACTGTAAACCACACAATTTCAAAGGGTCGGAGGGGGCCATAGGACTCCTTCGGTGGATTGAAAAGGCGGAGTCTGTGTTTGAAATGTGCAACTGCCCTGACGAGAGCAAAGTGAAGTTTGCAACGGGAACATTGGAGGGTCCAGCATTAACCTGGTGGAACTCGAATGTTCAGACTCTGGGGTTGGGTGAGGCAAATGCCTTGACATGGAACAACTTCAAAACTTTACTGCAAGAGGAGTATTGTCCTCGCAGTGAGATGCAGAAGCTGGAAGAAGAATATTGGCACCTCAAGATGGAGGGGTCAAATATTGAAGAGTACACGACCAGGTCACATGAGTTGGCCAGACTTCTACCACACATGGCTACTCCAGCCAGCAAGTGGATTGAAAGATACATTGGAGGACTAGTGCCTCAGATTCAGGGGTTGGTTACTTCAGCAAATCCCACCACCATTCAACAAGCTGTTCGTTTAGCGCATCAGCTTACTGATCAGGCAGTGTTACAGGGGACTTTGCCTAAACGAACATCTGCTACCAAGGTGGGAGATCATAAAAGAAAGTGGGAAGGTAACAATTCCAAGGGTCACAACCAACAATCATATCAGCAAAACCGGAAGCAAGACTCAAACAAGTCTTATCATAATTCAAGCAGTGGTCAGCAATCGTCATCATCGGGGGGTTATGTTGGTAAACACCCCAAGTGCAACCGGTGTGGGTATCATCATGCAGGTAATCAGTGTGATAGAGCTAAGTGCCAGAGGTGTGGCAAGATTGGACATGCGGCTAAGGATTGTCGCGGGGAGCTACAGAACAACCAGAACAACGCACAGAAGGGTTGTTATGAGTGTGGCAAGATGGGACACTTCAAGAAAGATTGCCCACAACTCAAGAAAGGCGGGACAATAATGTCAATGGCAATGGGAATGGCAACGGTAATGGTAATGGCACCAACAACAACAATAACAATAACAACAACAATAATGGTGCTAGGGGCAGGGCGTTTGTGATTGGAGGACGTCAAGCGCGGGAGGATCCCAACATCGTTACGGGTACGTTCCTCTTAAATAATCACTATGCCTCTATGTTATTTGACACTGGTGCCGACCGGAGTTTTGTATCTAGTTCACTTGCTAAGTTGCTAAATGTTAGTCCCACTGCCTTAGATAGTCCATACACTGTGGAATTAGCTGATGGTAAGTTGATTGTAGTGGAAAGTATTTTTAAGGGATGTATACTTGATTTGATGGGTCAAACATTAGAGATTGATCTTATGCCTATTGCCTTAGGCAGTTTTGATGTAGTTATTGGCATGGACTGGTTGTCCAAAAACCAGGCTGAAATCGTATGCCATGAAAAGATTGTTCGCATACCTCTTCCGCAGGGAGAGACATTGTATGTACAAGGCGAGAAGAGCAGTACGCCACTGCGTCTCATATCTTGTATGAAAGCACACAAGTGTCTGCGTAAAGGTCATACGGCAGTTATAGCCCTTATAACTGAAAAGCCGGTAGCTGAGAAAAAGATTGAAGATATACCAGTAGTTTGTGAATTTCCGGAGGTATTTCCAGAAGACTTGCCGGGATTACCGCCTATCAGACAGGTGGAATTTCGAATCGACCTTACACCAGATGCAGCACCGATAGCTAGGGCGCCTTATCGACTTGCACCGTCAGAGATGCAAGAGTTATCCACACAATTGCAAGAGTTGTTGGATAAAGGTTTCATACGACCTAGTTTTTCACTATGGGGAGCTCCAGTTTTGTTTGTAAAGAAGAAGGACGGAACTTTCCGTATGTGTATCGATTACCGGGAATTGAACAAGGTTACTATCAAAACCGGTATCCGTTACCCAGGATTGACGATCTGTTTGATCAGTTGCAAGGTTCGAGTTACTACTCGAAGATTGATCTCAGGTCTGGTTATCATCAACTAAGAGTCCAGGAGGAGGATATCCCGAAGACAGCATTCAGAACATGCTATGGCCATTATGAGTTCTTGGTCATGCCATTTGGGTTGACAAACGCTCCAGCTGTATTCATGGATCTCATGAATTGTGTTTGTAAACCTTATCTTGATAAGTTTGTCATTGTTTTCATTGATGACATTCTCATCTATTCCCAATCTGAGGAGGAACACGCTGAACATCTTCGATTGCTATTGGAATTACTAAAACAGGAACAATTGTACGCTAAGTTCTCGAAATGTGATTTCTGGATGCGAGAAGTACAATTCTTGGGTCATATAGTTAATGAAAAGGGTATACATGTTGATCCAGCGAAGATTGAAGCGATTAAGAATTGGGAAGCACCAAAGACCCCTACCGAGGTACGACAATTCCTTGGTTTGGCGGGTTACTACCGACGATTCATTGAGGGATTCTCGAAGATCGCTCAACCACTTACAGCTCTTACGCATAAGGGAACGAAGTATAACTGGACGGATAAACAGGAAACTGCGTTCCAGTTATTGAAACAGAAACTCTGCAGTGCACCAATTCTGTCCTTACCGGAAGGGACTGAAGACTTTGTGGTGTATTGTGATGCATCTGCACAGGGTTTAGGATGTGTGTTGATGCAACGTGATAAAGTGATTGCTTATGCTTCCAGACAACTACGAACACACGAAAAGAATTACACTACTCATGACTTGGAGTTAGGAGCAGTAGTTTTTGCTTTGAAGATTTGGAGGCATTACTTGTATGGAACTAAGTGTACTATTTACACTGATCATAAGAGTTTGCAACATATCTTTGATCAGAAGGAGCTTAATATGAGGCAACGACGATGGGTTGAGTTGTTGAACGACTACGAATGCGCGATTAAGTATCACCCGGGAAAAGCTAACGTGGTAGCTGATGCTTTAAGCAGAAAGGATACTTCAACAAGACGGGTTCGTGCACTTATGATGACAATACATACTGACTTACCTGACAAGGTACACAGTGCTCAGATCGAGGCCTTGAAAGAGGAAAACTTGGTACAGGAATCTTTACGGGGAATGGAAGAACAACTGGATGTTAAGTCTGATGGAATTCGTTATTTCATTAATCGACTTTGGATACCTTTGTATGGAGGTTTAAGGGAACTCGTGATGGATGAAGCACACAAGTCCAGGTATTCAGTCCATCCGGGATCAGATAAGATGTATCATGATTTGAAGGCACTGTATTGGTGGCCTCACATGAAAGCTGATATTGCTAAGTACGTTAGCAAATGTTTGACTTGTTCGAAAGTCAAAGTTGAATATCAGAAGCCATCTGGTTTACTGCAACAACCAGAGATACCGATGTGGAAATGGGAACAGATTTCGATGGACTTCATTACTAAGTTACCCCGTACACCGAGTGGTTGTGATACGATATGGGTAATTGTCGATCGATTAACGAAATCTGCACACTTCTTAGCAATCAAGGAAACTGACAAGATGGAGAAATTGACTCGCATTTACATCAAGGAAGTAGTAGCACGGCATGGTGTGCCAATTTCTATCATATCAGATCGGGATGCCCGATTTACTTCCAACTTTTGGAAATCTCTTCATAAGTCATTGGGGACTCGCTTGGATATGAGTACCGCCTATCATCCACAGACCGACAGTCAAAGTGAACGAACGATTCAAACGCTCGAGGATATGTTACGAGCTTGTGTAATTGACTTTGGTGATAGCTGGGAGAATCACTTACCGTTAGTGGAATTCTCTTACAACAATAGTTATCATACAAGTATTCAAGCAGCACCGTTTGAAGCTTTGTATGGTCGCAAATGTCGTTCACCAGTTTGCTGGGCTGAAGTTGGTGACAGTCAGATAACAGGTCCTGAACTGGTGCACGAGACGACAGAGAAGATAGTTCAAATCCGGAACCGTATGGCAGCGGCCCGGGATCGACAGAAGAGTTATGCTGACAAACGTCGTAAACCGTTGGAATTTCAAGTAGGAGACCGAGTTCTTCTAAAGGTATCACCTTGGAAAGGTGTGATACGATTCGGCAAGCGCGGAAAGCTTAGTCCACGTTACGTAGGACCTTTTGAGATTCTGAAAAGGATTGGTCCGGTTGCGTATCAACTCAAACTACCGGATGAACTCAGTGGAGTTCATGATGTCTTTCATGTATCGAACTTAAAGAAATGTCTTTCTGATGAGACATTGATTGTACCGTTGGAAGAAATACAAGTAGACGAACAGTTGCGATTCATTGAAGAACCAGCTGAAATCATGGACCGAGAGGTCAAACAACTTAAGCAAAGCAAGATTCCGATAGTCAAAGTTCGATGGAATTCACGACGTGGTCCTGAATTCACATGGGAGCGGGAAGATCAAATGATGAAGAAATATCCTCATCTATTCAAAACAGCTACTGCTAACACTGAGAGCGCACGTTAAATTTCGGGACGAAATTTCCTTCAACAAGGGGATGACGTGATGCTTCACACACACTGCAAATTTCAAACTGTAAGCACAAACACTTTATTCAATTGATTTTGTTACAAACATTTGTGCTACATTACATTCTATATATTTTATGTGCTACATTTCATATGTTACATGTTATGGTAGTACATACATGATTGGTTACACACATTTTGCTATGTGCGGGGTTGCATAGTACAAACAGTTATAGACACTCACTATGTGTGAGGTTACACAACACAGTATGATCAAACACAAACAGTCACAGTTAGGTGAACTAACTAGTGTACACGCAAACAGTCACATTGAACGATCACACTTAGTTGTGATGTTGCAAGCATTAGATGTTGTGTATGAGTACACACAAGCACACAGAATGATCAAATCACACTAACACGCACAATCTGAACTCACAATCTGAACTCGTAGGTAGTTTCCTAACTACTCCTAGAAATTGCTAATTTTCGGGACGAAAATTCCTTCAACAAGGGGATGATGTGACAATCCGACTTTTCGAGTTAACCTCGTTAACCCTCGTAGGCCCAATAAGGCCAATGAAGGCCCAATAAGGTCCATGAAGGCCCAGTAAAGCCAAAGAAGACCCAGTAAGGTCAAGGAAGGCCCAACAAGACAAATTAGGCCCACTGAAGTATAGGAAGGTCCAACAAAGGCTAGTAGGCCCAATAAGATCAATTTAGGCTCAAGGAAAACAAGGAAGGCCCATTAAGGCCCAAGTAGGCCAAACAAGGCCAAAGTAGGCCCAAGGTAGGCCCAACAAGGCTAAGATAGGCCCAATGAGTTTAGGATAGGCCCAATTATATTTGAGAAGCCCAATTGGGTTAATTTAGCCCAACAATGAGTTAAAGGACCAATTAATGGTAATTCGGGATCTTTAGTTCAATTTATTAATCAAAGTGATATGTTATTGATCGAGGATAAATTATAAGGGTTTGAATTAATCGAAGTAAGCCTAAAACACTTAGATTATAGGGTTTTAATTGGTAAATGATTAGAATGATAAATTTTGACTTTCTAAAGTCAAATTTAGGCCAAAAATATCAATTTAATTCGGAATTCACATCAAAACCGAGTTGTAACTGAAATTGAATTATCATAATCATCACAATGATGATTAGTAACGGTTTCTAAGTGTTATTGAGCCATTAATTAGCCGAATTAAGTTACTAAGGAACTAGAAAGACGAAACCGTAGTCTTTAACTATCAAGACCAAGGAATTCGATCAAATTTCACAAAGTTAAACTCCCAGAACCTCTATTCGGCACCTTTAGGGTCTACATCATTCATCAATTCGATCTCATAAGCTGCGGGAGGAAGGATTTGATCCGGGAGTGGTCGAAGCACAACATAGAAGTTGATCTTCATCAATTCGACACTCAATCCCGTAAGTTTTCAATCCTACATCACCTAAAAGGTCCGATTAAGTGAATCCATAACTCAATTGTATCTGAAAACCTCGAATTGTTAGAGTTCGGATTCTAGGGTTCATCCTAGAATATCATTTGGGGGTTTGTAATCAAACAAGCTCAAGAATCGAATTGAATTATGTAGATAGATTCGGAATACATTAATAAAGGAAATTCCTAAGTCAATTTCATTAAATCATTATGAATTTTTAGATGTCGAGTTCTAGGGATTAAACACAAATCGGTTTAGGGGGTTATTGATCAAACAAGTTTAAAAATAAAATTGAATGTTATCAATAGTTTCAGAAGATCCCGATGAAGCTTAACCCCATTTCAATTCGTGCTTTCAATCACGAATTGGGTGAGTTCGGTTATTAGGGTTCATAGGATGAAAACGTTTTTGGGTTTTGATACAAACAGATACGATTATCAAATTTGATTAAACAGAAAGGTTCGAAATTCTCGTCTTGATGAAAACCCTATGGTTTTAGGATTAACCGGATTCGAATTCATGGTCAATTGGGTGGATGATGCTTCGGCTATAATAAAGAATAGGGAATCTGGCTAAGTAAGGTTTAAAACAATTAATTTATGAAGACTGATGCAATACCCTAGCGGGCTGAGTTGGTAGATGCGTGTGTGTTTGATGTGGGGGGTCGCGGGTTCGATCCCGGGTTCCACCAATTTTTGAGTTTTTGAATCATTTTTGTATTTTGGTCATAACTTTCGCATACGAAATCCGTTTTAACCCGTTCGAGCTGCGTTGTAACCGTAACGGGAATACGAACGTATTATGGCAATAAAATTCATATTTTAATCCGAAAACGAAATCGCGTATAAATTGAGTTTATTTAAATAAAATCGTATAGGATTTTATTTAAACGATTTCAAAGGCACGCGTACATACGTATGCAAATTCTTAGCACTCTAACATACGTGTGTTGACACGTATGTGATTTCAAGCACAAAACGATAATTCGAATAACACTAAGTTATTGTTTAAACACAGATCCTTCGTAAGAGGATTCTCTACACGATTTCACGCGTATTGATCATTCTGCAATCATCAAAGGTGCGTACACGGCCCCTTTCTTATTTTAAACTGTTTTGGGGAAGAAAACATGTGCAACAAACTCTTTTTAGATACATATCACTTGCATGAGTTAGCTGTTTACATTATGTGACAACATAGCAATTGAAAGTCCTTACACACCTCGAACCGTTTAGTTTGCCGTAGTGCAAAGCGTGGTAGTTGGAAATAGATCTATTAGGTTTGACAAACCTCACCTGGTAGATGGGATCTACGCAGGTGTTTGACTGACCAAACACATTTTACTATTGTTGTGCTAGACAATAGTGGCAAGGCAAAAACATGCTATAGCATGGCAATTCGTCAGCTTCGGTGTCGACCACTTATGTAAATAGTTTATATGACTAGCTATCATGACTGTGCATGTGTGATTATGTTATCTACAAACTTGATATTCAAACTGCTGTTTTGAACATTGTGAATGCTTAAAACCTGTGTTATGCACCAACCTTTGTGTTGACTTGATTTACATGTTTTCTCAGGACGCTAAGGCGCGCATTAAAGCTGGCATGGACTAGGAGATAGAGTCGCATGCATTTTAAATATTTTAGTTATTTGGATTTTAAACATTTGAAACTTTGTATTGTATTTTACATTTTACAACTGTTATTGGTTTTATAACGCTTCCGCAACTTTTGAAACTCTGATGTTATGTTTTAAAGACCAAAGTATGTTTTGAAATTCATATAGAGGTCTTCGCTATGTCTAATGATCTGAGATCCTGGTTTGTCACGTTCCCAAACGGTTTGATTTCGTTAGTTGGAAATTGGGGGTGTGACAGATTGGTATCAGAGCCATTGGTTATAGCGAACTAGGTTTGCATTTGTAGACTTAGACTATGACTGTTAGACATTAGACACATATGTTTACACACATTGCTTAGAAATTACATATGACATTATGTAATTGACTTGTTTACACATTCCATGGCACTGCACTTACATATGGTATTATGTAACAGGCATGGCATCATCATCAGTACCATACATTTACATTGATGATTCTGAGGACGAGGAACCGATAGTTCCAGCACCACCGTCATCACCACCACCACCTATTCCATCTCCTCCATCATATGAGAGGGATGACTCAGATCCGGAGGAGGATCCGGAGGAGGACCCCGACGAGGATCCAGAGGAGGATCCAGATGAGGACCCGGATGAGGATCCGGAGGAGGAGCCAGTGGAGGGCACTCAGCAGATCCCTGCTGAGGGACCTTTTACACATCCACCACCAGTACTAGATGCTCCTGAGCCTAAGAGGCAAAGGACGGACGCTGAGGAGATCGCCAAACTGCGCGAGGATTTGTACGAGGCAGAAGATAGGATCGCACAACACTCTCAGGAACAATGGGATGCTAATGAGAGGCAGGAGGAACTTGCCCATCTGGTTCATGATATGCGGAATGAGATGATTAACTTGATTGATCGTCTCGAAGCTTCAGAGAACCGAGCTGAGTTCTTGGAGGGCAGGATAGAAGCCTTAGAGGATTTAGTGGCCTCTGAGAATGAGGAAGAGGATGAAGAGGAAGAAGGGGAGGAACCAGCACCAGTTGTTGATTCCGATCCTGAATCCACAGTTGAGGACGATTGATTTTTTCTTTTCTTGTTTGTTTAAACTTATTAGGAACGGGTTGTGTTCCTACAATAGTAGTTTGAAAACTTATGTTTTATTTTAAAAGTATTGTACTCAAATCAAAGTTTCTATCTATTGAAGAATTATTAATTATTTCCAGCAGTTGTATTGATTTATATATTATATGTTGTGTTTGTTGTTTTACTTACACATGTTACATTAGACTTTGCAAGCATGCTAACACTTCTTGTAAATAGGAAACTAATGGCTGAGGGAAACGTACATATGACAGTCGCTGAGCTCAACGAGCTAATTAACAACAGAGTCGCTGAGGCAATCGCACAGTATGCTCAGACACACAACACAGGACCACAGGGTCCAGCTGGGGGATTGGTTAACCCACAAGTCTGCACGTTCAAGATGTTCTTGGACTGTAAACCACATAATTTCAAAGGGTCGGAGGGGGCCATAGGACTCCTTCGGTGGATTGAAAAGGCGGAGTCTGTGTTTGAAATGTGCAACTGCCCTGACGAGAGCAAAGTGAAGTTTGCAACGGGAACATTGGAGGGTCCAGCATTAACCTGGTGGAACTCGAATGTTCAGACTCTGGGGTTGGGTAAGGCAAATGCCTTGACATGGAACAACTTCAAAACTTTACTGCAAGAGGAGTATTGTCCTCGCAGTGAGATGCAGAAGCTGGAAGAAGAATATTGGCACCTCAAGATGGAGGGGTCAAATATTGAAGAGTACACGACCAGGTCACATGAGTTGGCCAGACTTCTACCACACATGGCTACTCCAGCCAGCAAGTGGATTGAAATACATTGGAGGACTAGTGCCTCAGATTCAGGGGTTGGTTACTTCAGCAAATCCCACCACCATTCAACAAGCTGTTCGTTTAGCGCATCAGCTTACTGATCAGGCAGTGTTACAGGGGACTTTGCCTAAACGAACATCTGCTACCAAGGTGGGAGATCATAAAAGAAAGTGGGAAGGTAACAATTCCAAGGGTCACAACCAACAATCATATCAGCAAAACCGGAAGCAAGACTCAAACAAGTCTTATCATGGTTCAAGCAGTGGTCAGCAATCGTCATCATCGGGGGGTTATGTTGGTAAACACCCCAAGTGCAACCGGTGTGGGTATCATCATGCAGGTAATCAGTGTGATAGAGCTAAGTGCCAGAGGTGTGGCAAGATTGGACATGCGGCTAAGGATTGTCGCGGGGAGCTACAGAACAACCAGAACAACGCACAGAAGGGTTGTTATGAGTGTGGCAAGATGGGACACTTCAAGAAAGATTGCCCGCAACTCAAGAAAGGCGGAGACAATAATGTCAATGGCAATGGGAATGGCAACGGTAATGGTAATAGCACCAACAACAACAATAACAATAACAACAACAATAATGGTGCTAGGGGCAGGGCGTTTGTGATTGGAGGACGTCAAGCGCGGGAGGATCCCAACATCGTTACGGGTACGTTCCTCTTAAATAATCACTATGCCTCTATGTTATTTGACACTGGTGCCGACCGGAGTTTTGTATCTTGTTCACTTGCTAAGTTGCTAAATGTTAGTCCCACTGCCTTAGATAGTCCATACACTGTGGAATTAGCTGATGGTAAGTTGATTGTAGTGGAAAGTATTTTTAAGGGATGTATACTTGATTTGATGGGTCAAACATTAGAGATTGATCTTATGCCTATTGCCTTAGGCAGTTTTGATGTAGTTATTGGCATGGACTGGTTGTCCAAAAACCAGGCTGAAATCGTATGCCATGAAAAGATTGTTCGCATACCTCTTCTGCAGGGAGAGACATTGTATGTACAAGGCGAGAAGAGCAGTACGCCACTGCGTCTCATATCTTGTATGAAAGCACACAAGTGTCTGCGTAAAGGTCATACGGCAGTTATAGCCCTTATAACTGAAAAGCCGGTAGCTGAGAAAAAGATTGAAGATATACCAGTAGTTTGTGAATTTCCGGAGGTATTTCTAGAAGACTTGCCGGGATTACCGCCTATCAGACAGGTGGAATTTCGAATCGACCTTACACCAGATGCAGCACCGATAGCAAGAGCGCCTTATCGACTTGCACCGTCAGAGATGCAAGAGTTATCCACACAATTGCAAGAGTTGTTGGATAAAGGTTTCATACGACCTAGTTTTTCACTATGGGGAGCTCCAGTTTTGTTTGTAAAGAAGAAGGACGGAACTTTCCGTATGTGTATTGATTACCGGGAATTGAACAAGGTTACTATCAAAAACCGGTATCCGTTACCCAGGATTGACGATCTGTTTGATCAGTTGCAAGGTTCGAGTTACTACTCGAAGATTGACCTCAGGTCTGGTTATCATCAACTAAGAGTCCAGGAGGAGGATATCCCGAAGACAGCATTCAGAACATGCTATGGCCATTATGAGTTCTTGGTCATGCCATTTGGGTTGACAAACGCTCCAGCTGTATTCATGGATCTCATGAATTGTGTTTGTAAACCTTATCTTGATAAGTTTGTCATTGTTTTCATTGATGACATTCTCATCTATTCCCAATCTGAGGAGGAACACGCTGAACATCTTCGATTGCTATTGGAATTACTAAAACAGGAACAATTGTACGCTAAGTTCTCGAAATGTGATTTCTGGATGCGAGAAGTACAATTCTTGGGTCATATAGTTAATGAAAAGGGTATACATGTTGATCCAGCGAAGATTGAAGCGATTAAGAATTGGGAAGCACCAAAGACCCCTACCGAGGTACGACAATTCCTTGGTTTGGCGGGTTACTACCGACGATTCATTGAGGGATTCTCGAAGATCGCTCAACCACTTACAGCTCTTACGCATAAGGGAACGAAGTATAACTGGACGGATAAACAGGAAACTGCGTTCCAGTTATTGAAACAGAAACTCTGCAGTGCACCAATTCTGTCCTTACCGGAAGGGACTGAAGATTTTGTGGTGTATTGTGATGCATCTGCACAGGGTTTAGGATGTGTGTTGATGCAACGTGATAAAGTGATTGCTTATGCTTCCAGACAACTACGAACACACGAAAAGAATTACACTACTCATGACTTGGAGTTAGGAGCAGTAGTTTTTGCTTTGAAGATTTGGAGGCATTACTTGTATGGAACTAAGTGTACTATTTACACTGATCATAAGAGTTTGCAACATATCTTTGATCAGAAGGAGCTTAATATGAGGCAACGACGATGGGTTGAGTTGTTGAACGACTACGAATGCGCGATTAAGTATCACCCGGGAAAAGCTAACGTGGTAGCTGATGCTTTAAGCAGAAAGGATACTTCAACAAGACGGGTTCGTGCACTTATGATGACAATACATACTGACTTACCTGACAAGGTACACAGTGCTCAGATCGAGGCCTTGAAAGAGGAAAACTTGGTACAGGAATCTTTACGGGGAATGGAAGAACAACTGGATGTTAAGTCTGATGGAATTCGTTATTTCATTAATCGACTTTGGATACCTTTGTATGGAGGTTTAAGGGAACTCGTGATGGATGAAGCACACAAGTCCAGGTATTCAGTCCATCCGGGATCAGATAAGATGTATCATGATTTGAAGGCACTGTATTGGTGGCCTCACATGAAAGCTGATATTGCTAAGTACGTTAGCAAATGTTTGACTTGTTCGAAAGTCAAAGTTGAATATCAGAAGCCATCTGGTTTACTGCAACAACCAGAGATACCGATGTGGAAATGGGAACAGATTTCGATGGACTTCATTACTAAGTTACCCCGTACACCGAGTGGTTGTGATACGATATGGGTAATTGTCGATCGATTAACGAAATCTGCTCACTTCTTAGCAATCAAGGAAACTGACAAGATGGAGAAATTGACTCGCATTTACATCAAGGAAGTAGTAGCACGGCATGGTGTGCCAATTTCTATCATATCAGATCGGGATGCCCGATTTACTTCCAACTTTTGGAAATCTCTTCATAAGTCATTGGGGACTCGCTTGGATATGAGTACCGCCTATCATCCACAGACCGACAGTCAAAGTGAACGAACGATTCAAACGCTCGAGGATATGTTACGAGCTTGTGTAATTGACTTTGGTGATAGCTGGGAGAATCACTTACCGTTAGTGGAATTCTCTTACAACAATAGTTATCATACAAGTATTCAAGCAGCACCGTTTGAAGCTTTGTATGGTCGCAAATGTCGTTCACCAGTTTGCTGGGCTGAAGTTGGTGACAGTCAGATAACAGGTCCTGAACTGGTGCACGAGACGACAGAGAAGATAGTTCAAATCCGGAACCGTATGGCAGCGGCCCGGGATAGACAGAAGAGTTATGCTGACAAACGTCGTAAACCGTTGGAATTTCAAGTAGGAGACCGAGTTCTTCTAAAGGTATCACCTTGGAAAGGTGTGATACGATTCGGCAAGCGCGGAAAGCTTAGTCCACGTTACGTAGGACCTTTTGAGATTCTGAAAAGGATTGGTCCGGTTGCGTATCAACTCAAACTACCGGATGAACTCAGTGGAGTTCATGATGTCTTTCATGTATCGAACTTAAAGAAATGTCTTTCTGATGAGACATTGATTGTACCGTTGGAAGAAATACAAGTAGACGAACAGTTGCGATTCATTGAAGAACCAGCTGAAATCATGGACCGAGAGGTCAAACAACTTAAGCAAAGCAAGATTCCGATAGTCAAAGTTCGATGGAATTCACGACGTGGTCCTGAATTCACATGGGAGCGGGAAGATCAAATGATGAAGAAATATCCTCATCTATTCAAAACAGCTACTGCTAACACTGAGAGCGCACGTTAAATTTCGGGACGAAATTTCCTTCAACAAGGGGATGACGTGATGCTTCACACACACTGCAAATTTCAAACTGTAAGCACAAACACTTTATTCAATTGATTTTGTTACAAACATTTGTGCTACATTACATTCTATATATTTTATGTGCTACATTTCATATGTTACATGTTATGGTAGTACATACATGATTGGTTACACACATTTTGCTATGTGCGGGGTTGCATAGTACAAACAGTTATAGACACTCACTATGTGTGAGGTTACACAACACAGTATGATCAAACACAAACAGTCACAGTTAGGTGAACTAACTAGTGTACACGCAAACAGTCACATTGAACGATCACACTTAGTTGTGATGTTGCAAGCATTAGATGTTGTGTATGAGTACACACAAGCACACAGAATGATCAAATCACACTAACACGCACAATCTGAACTCACAATCTGAACTCGTAGGTAGTTTCCTAACTACTCCTAGAAATTGCTAATTTTCGGGACGAAAATTCCTTCAACAAGGGGATGATGTGACAATCCGACTTTTCGAGTTAACCTCGTTAACCCTCGTAGGCCCAATAAGGCCAATGAAGGCCCAATAAGGTCCATGAAGGCCCAGTAAAGCCAAAGAAGACCCAGTAAGGTCAAGGAAGGCCCAACAAGACAAATTAGGCCCACTGAAGTATAGGAAGGTCCAACAAAGGCTAGTAGGCCCAATAAGATCAATTTAGGCTCAAGGAAAACAAGGAAGGCCCATTAAGGCCCAAGTAGGCCAAACAAGGCCAAAGTAGGCCCAAGGTAGGCCCAACAAGGCTAAGATAGGCCCAATGAGTTTAGGATAGGCCCAATTATATTTGAGAAGCCCAATTGGGTTAATTTAGCCCAACAATGAGTTAAAGGACCAATTAATGGTAATTCGGGATCTTTAGTTCAATTTATTAATCAAAGTGATATGTTATTGATCGAGGATAAATTATAAGGGTTTGAATTAATCGAAGTAAGCCTAAAACACTTAGATTATAGGGTTTTAATTGGTAAATGATTAGAATGATAAATTTTGACTTTCTAAAGTCAAATTTAGGCCAAAAATATCAATTTAATTCGGAATTCACATCAAAACCGAGTTGTAACTGAAATTGAATTATCATAATCATCACAATGATGATTAGTAACGGTTTCTAAGTGTTATTGAGCCATTAATTAGCCGAATTAAGTTACTAAGGAACTAGAAAGACGAAACCGTAGTCTTTAACTATCAAGACCAAGGAATTCGATCAAATTTCACAAAGTTAAACTCCCAGAACCTCTATTCGGCACCTTTAGGGTCTACATCATTCATCAATTCGATCTCATAAGCTGCGGGAGGAAGGATTTGATCCGGGAGTGGTCGAAGCACAACATAGAAGTTGATCTTCATCAATTCGACACTCAATCCCGTAAGTTTTCAATCCTACATCACCTAAAAGGTCCGATTAAGTGAATCCATAACTCAATTGTATCTGAAAACCTCGAATTGTTAGAGTTCGGATTCTAGGGTTCATCCTAGAATATCATTTGGGGGTTTGTAATCAAACAAGCTCAAGAATCGAATTGAATTATGTAGATAGATTCGGAATACATTAATAAAGGAAATTCCTAAGTCAATTTCATTAAATCATTATGAATTTTTAGATGTCGAGTTCTAGGGATTAAACACAAATCGGTTTAGGGGGTTATTGATCAAACAAGTTTAAAAATAAAATTGAATGTTATCAATAGTTTCAGAAGATCCCGATGAAGCTTAACCCCATTTCAATTCGTGCTTTCAATCACGAATTGGGTGAGTTCGGTTATTAGGGTTCATAGGATGAAAACGTTTTTGGGTTTTGATACAAACAGATACGATTATCAAATTTGATTAAACAGAAAGGTTCGAAATTCTCGTCTTGATGAAAACCCTATGGTTTTAGGATTAACCGGATTCGAATTCATGGTCAATTGGGTGGATGATGCTTCGGCTATAATAAAGAATAGGGAATCTGGCTAAGTAAGGTTTAAAACAATTAATTTATGAAGACTGATGCAATACCCTAGCGGGCTGAGTTGGTAGATGCGTGTGTGTTTGATGTGGGGGGTCGCGGGTTCGATCCCGGGTTCCACCAATTTTTGAGTTTTTGAATCATTTTTGTATTTTGGTCATAACTTTCGCATACGAAATCCGTTTTAACCCGTTCGAGCTGCGTTGTAACCGTAACGGGAATACGAACGTATTATGGCAATAAAATTCATATTTTAATCCGAAAACGAAATCGCGTATAAATTGAGTTTATTTAAATAAAATCGTATAGGATTTTATTTAAACGATTTCAAAGGCACGCGTACATACGTATGCAAATTCTTAGCACTCTAACATACGTGTGTTGACACGTATGTGATTTCAAGCACAAAACGATAATTCGAATAACACTAAGTTATTGTTTAAACACAGATCCTTCGTAAGAGGATTCTCTACACGATTTCACGCGTATTGATCATTCTGCAATCATCAAAGGTGCGTACACGGCCCCTTTCTTATTTTAAACTGTTTTGGGGAAGAAAACATGTGCAACAAACTCTTTTTAGATACATATCACTTGCATGAGTTAGCTGTTTACATTATGTGACAACATAGCAATTGAAAGTCCTTACACACCTCGAACCGTTTAGTTTGCCGTAGTGCAAAGCGTGGTAGTTGGAAATAGATCTATTAGGTTTGACAAACCTCACCTGGTAGATGGGATCTACGCAGGTGTTTGACTGACCAAACACATTTTACTATTGTTGTGCTAGACAATAGTGGCAAGGCAAAAACATGCTATAGCATGGCAATTCGTCAGCTTCGGTGTCGACCACTTATGTAAATAGTTTATATGACTAGCTATCATGACTGTGCATGTGTGATTATGTTATCTACAAACTTGATATTCAAACTGCTGTTTTGAACATTGTGAATGCTTAAAACCTGTGTTATGCACCAACCTTTGTGTTGACTTGATTTACATGTTTTCTCAGGACGCTAAGGCGCGCATTAAAGCTGGCATGGACTAGGAGATAGAGTCGCATGCATTTTAAATATTTTAGTTATTTGGATTTTAAACATTTGAAACTTTGTATTGTATTTTACATTTTACAACTGTTATTGGTTTTATAACGCTTCCGCAACTTTTGAAACTCTGATGTTATGTTTTAAAGACCAAAGTATGTTTTGAAATTCATATAGAGGTCTTCGCTATGTCTAATGATCTGAGATCCTGGTTTGTCACGTTCCCAAACGTTTGATTTCGTTAGTTGGAAATTGGGGGTGTGACAGATTGGTATCAGAGCCATTGGTTATAGCGAACTAGGTTTGCATTTGTAGACTTAGACTATGACTGTTAGACATTAGACACATATGTTTACACACATTGCTTAGAAATTACATATGACATTATGTAATTGACTTGTTTACACATTCCATGGCACTGCACTTACATATGGTATTATGTAACAGGCATGGCATCATCATCAGTACCATACATTTACATTGATGATTCTGAGGACGAGGAACCGATAGTTCCAGCACCACCGTCATCACCACCACCACCTATTCCATCTCCTCCATCATATGAGAGGGATGACTCAGATCCGGAGGAGGATCCGGAGGAGGACCCCGACGAGGATCCAGAGGAGGATCCAGATGAGGACCCGGATGAGGATCCGGAGGAGGAGCCAGTGGAGGGCACTCAGCAGATCCCTGCTGAGGGACCTTTTACACATCCACCACCAGTACTAGATGCTCCTGAGCCTAAGAGGCAAAGGACGGACGCTGAGGAGATCGCCAAACTGCGCGAGGATTTGTACGAGGCAGAAGATAGGATCGCACAACACTCTCAGGAACAATGGGATGCTAATGAGAGGCAGGAGGAACTTGCCCATCTGGTTCATGATATGCGGAATGAGATGATTAACTTGATTGATCGTCTCGAAGCTTCAGAGAACCGAGCTGAGTTCTTGGAGGGCAGGATAGAAGCCTTAGAGGATTTAGTGGCCTCTGAGAATGAGGAAGAGGATGAAGAGGAAGAAGGGGAGGAACCAGCACCAGTTGTTGATTCCGATCCTGAATCCACAGTTGAGGACGATTGATTTTTTCTTTTCTTGTTTGTTTAAACTTATTAGGAACGGGTTGTGTTCCTACAATAGTAGTTTGAAAACTTATGTTTTATTTTAAAAGTATTGTACTCAAATCAAAGTTTCTATCTATTGAAGAATTATTAATTATTTCCAGCAGTTGTATTGATTTATATATTATATGTTGTGTTTGTTGTTTTACTTACACATGTTACATTAGACTTTGCAAGCATGCTAACACTTCTTGTAAATAGGAAACTAATGGCTGAGGGAAACGTACATATGACAGTCGCTGAGCTCAACGAGCTAATTAACAACAGAGTCGCTGAGGCAATCGCACAGTATGCTCAGACACACAACACAGGACCACAGGGTCCAGCTGGGGGATTGGTTAACCCACAAGTCTGCACGTTCAAGATGTTCTTGGACTGTAAACCACATAATTTCAAAGGGTCGGAGGGGGCCATAGGACTCCTTCGGTGGATTGAAAAGGCGGAGTCTGTGTTTGAAATGTGCAACTGCCCTGACGAGAGCAAAGTGAAGTTTGCAACGGGAACATTGGAGGGTCCAGCATTAACCTGGTGGAACTCGAATGTTCAGACTCTGGGGTTGGGTAAGGCAAATGCCTTGACATGGAACAACTTCAAAACTTTACTGCAAGAGGAGTATTGTCCTCGCAGTGAGATGCAGAAGCTGGAAGAAGAATATTGGCACCTCAAGATGGAGGGGTCAAATATTGAAGAGTACACGACCAGGTCACATGAGTTGGCCAGACTTCTACCACACATGGCTACTCCAGCCAGCAAGTGGATTGAAAGATACATTGGAGGACTAGTGCCTCAGATTCAGGGGTTGGTTACTTCAGCAAATCCCACCACCATTCAACAAGCTGTTCGTTTAGCGCATCAGCTTACTGATCAGGCAGTGTTACAGGGGACTTTGCCTAAACGAACATCTGCTACCAAGGTGGGAGATCATAAAAGGGAAGGCATCTGTAAGTACGAAGTAGTGCTTATTTGTCACTGTGATTTCATTTCTAGTCATTTCTCATATTGAATCATTTACAGGTTTGGACAACCCATCAAAGTTAATTGGGCATATGCCAGTGGACAGAGGGAGGACACATCAGGTAAACATTTATGATTTTGTTTTTTTGTTTTGGAAAATAAAAGTATAACAGTGCAATACCATTGTTATGTTTCTATATCATTGGTAACATGCTCTACTTTTTTGTGTTAACCTGGTCCCATGACATATATAACAATGCAAGACCATTGTTACTTTCATGTTTTGCAGGTCATTATAACTTATTTGTTGGTGATCTTAGCCCTGAGGTTACTGATGCTATGTTATATGCATGCTTCTCTGTGTATAGTAGATGTTCGTGAGTACATTCTCTCTTTCCCTCCCTCTTTTCTCTCTCACTCACTCACACTTATGGATTCCTTTTTTCCATGTTTATGTTTTTTGTTCCATTATAGGTATGCAAGGGTTATGTGGGATTAGAAAACCGGACGTTCACGAGGTTTTGGGTTTGTTTCTTTTCGAAAGCAACATGTTATATTTTATCTGTGGAACTAAGGAAATGGTTTGCTTAGCTTCCATTTTATATTGGAATACAAGTGGAGAGAGTTTCAAAGAACATGACCTAGACCCTTTGAAGTTTGCCAAATGATATTGTTCTACTGCATCACCTGAGACAGATGTGGAAAAATGAGTGGGGTTGACAGATTCAGTAATGAGTCAAAACCGGTACCTAGTTTTGCGAGTCAAAACGGGTTGGTGTCACACCCCAACCAACGGCGGAATAATATCGGTGCGCGACGCGACTGTTCATAACACGTGACGCTAATTAAGTTTCATAATTTAATCATACCAAATTCAATACATGCTTAAATCAAGTAGTTTTCAACATAACAAAAGATAAATTAAACATTGTTCTTATTTACTACATTAGGTCCATATCATCCTACGTGTAGCATCAACTTGATAATACTCAAACGGCATTTCCTGCAACATGTATAAAAATATGGTCAACTAAAAAGTTGGTGAGTAAACACAGGTTTAAACTATATGTAAAAAAATTGAGACTTTTGCGATTCATATGTCAAGGTAGATTCCAAGCGTGTATGTATAAACATATGTATGATCAGACCTTTGTTGACTTGACACTCGACTCGAAAGTCAAGATTAGCTTGAATTGGTTTCAATCATCCAAAGGCCCTCACTAGGGTCAAAACGATGGATGGGTGTCGTCCAATAGATCTATTATTGTTACCATTGGCACATAGAGTTAGTGATCATAGTAGAATTAGACTTTGAATAGCACACACATTTAATCATAGTTTAACACATATGGCATTGTATCATACACATATACATAGAGTTTGAATCTGCAAGTTTTGTGAAATAGAATTTGATATTGAATAGCTATACATGTTGCACCCAATCATTTGAAATGAAAAGGTGTAACGACCTATTTTGGGAGAATATTAAAATACAATATAATCGGAGCATAATTATGGTGATATTAATTTATGAGTGTTTCATTTTTAGTTGAATATTGTAATTATGATGAATGTTAATTAAATAAGCTAAGTTAGTAGTTGGGAGGGACTAGAATTGCCAATTGGCCAAAGATGAAAATGAAAGGGGATAAGATCTTGACTTTGGTCAAAATCCCCAAATCATTCTTCATCTATGTGTGTGTTTTACGTGGGAGGCAAGAACAAGAAAAGGAGAAAACATAATTTTTGAAGTTTCACCAAATATATGATCAAGGAAGGTTGGGATCATCCAAACAATCAAGAATAGAAGTTCTTCTAGTCTCCTACTACAACAAGGTAAGAATTTTTTGGTGTTTTTGGTGAAATTTTCGTGGGTCTCATATGGGGTATGAGTAGGGTATGGTGAAATACGAATTTTGGGTGTTTGGAGGGTGTTAAATGTTGTTATTCATAGGGATAATCATCTAGGAACAACATTTTGATCATTTCTTGCATGATGATGTAATATGATGAAAGGGGGGTTTTGTATGGTTCATGGGGTATATGAACTAGGTGATTAAATATAGTATAAAAGTTGGGGATTTGATGATTACACAAAGTTGTTGTAGTTTGTGGGTGTACAAGATGAACTTACTCATCTCATGAGTCAAAAATGGAGTTTGATAGGGGTGTTAATGATCAATGATCATAAGTAGGAAAATTCATGCATATGAAGTGTTTGATGAAATGCCTATTTTTGGAGTTTAACTCAAAAATTAGTTTTAAGTTCATGGTAATATGAAATATGTATGTATGAAATAAAAAATGATGAATTGGTATGAATATGGGTCATATGAATAAGAATTAAGGAGAAATGGTGAAAATGGGTTGAATGGGTGTATTTTGACTAGTTGTAGTCAACATTTTGTTAAACCTATAAGTTGTGATATAGGAAACGTTAGTGGAACCAAAAGGCCCGGAAAAGAGATTGTGGTGGATAACTCATTGGTGCAAGGTAAGTCACCCAAATCTTTTACTTGTTGTGTGTAATGGTGTTATGCGTGCATGAATGTTATAGTGAAATATTTGACTTTTGGGTGAGATGGTGGTTGTGACATTGTTGTTTGGCAATAATAAGCAATAGGTGTTATATTGTTTAATTTATTGTTGATTTGGTGTTTATTTGACTATTATGATTAGAATTGGTGTCTAATTGTATGTGTGATGAATGTATGAAAGAGTTCATAAGGTGTGTGAACCTTTAATGGAGTTTTACTCAAATTGGTGTTTTGAATCACAAGTGGTGTGATCATGACATTGGATTATTCACAAGGTGTGTGAATGTCCTTTGTTGGGTGTAATCAAGTTAGTAAAACACAAGTAGATGTGGTTTACTTAACTTGAGAAATCTTGTGGAATAAGATTTCAAATGGTGTTTTGGGTACAAACGACCTGTTAGTAAATCGTTTGGCATTATAACCTTGATGGTTGTAAATTTGATGAATTAAGGTGTTTAATATATTGTTGTGGTTGTTCAATTTGAAATCCTTGGTGAAAAAGGATAAGGGGAGAGAAAAAAATGGAAGCAGTTTTAACATGGTCATGTTCTCCTGGAACACGCCCATGTCATATCTGCACATCAGAATTCTGAAAACTTTCTGACATGGCCATGTTCCCCTGGAACACGCCCATGTTGCGTCTATATCTCTAAAAATGTCATAAATTCGCATATTTCAACTTTGATGTGTATTCCATGGGTAAATCTAATTGATTTGAGTAAGAATTAAAGATTTAAGGGTTTTTGGGTGAAAACGACCCGTTAGTAAATCGTTTTGTATTCAGATCGAATAATGTTCCCAAATTATATTTGGGAAATTATTATTGTATCCATATGGTGTTATGGGATACACATGGGGAAATAGATGGGTGATCTTACTTAGTTCTAACGAACTAACGATGAATTAAATGTGGCGTTTTTCAGGTGAACGAAAAGGGTGAAGGCATACGTGATCGGATTGCTCTCAAGAACTCGGGTTAAACGCGTTTTTGGTTGAAAACCCAACATTTTGGAAATATTGTAAAGATGTTTAGGATGTTTGCTTGACAAAACATTTGTAAATAACTTTCGGTGAAGGGTTGGGTTATTTTGGGTGTTTAAATTTGATGTTTTAGTTAAAAAAAATCTGGGACCTAAACTTTGATGTTGTTTTAAAACACGTGTTATGCGTGTGGAAATTTTGGGGCTTACAAAAGGGCTACGAATACTCACATAGTATGATTGATGATTGACTTCTTGTCGTTTATATGAAGACTTATAACTCGGTTTCTATAACATAATGAGTTTCTTTTGAGTTTGTGAACTTGCTATAGTTTATGTAGTTATATTTGTGTTTTGTGTGCCGGGGTTTATTTAAAATGATTATGCTTTTAACTTGTATTTGAAACATTATTTTATAATGTCTTGAAATTACTAAGTGTCGGATTTTATAAAAATTCCGTCATTATAACGACACATTTTGGGAAAATTATCGTTTTGCTTAGCAACTTCAAAACTCATAAATTATATCAACATATGTTATTATATATTTACAAGTATATACATATATCACATCATCCAAGTGTGTATATGAAATATGTACACATTTATATATGTGAAAATAATTAATATTTATGTAAAAATGTTAAAGTTTATAAAACTGCTTTTAGACAGATTCTGTCGGGCTTGTTCGGATGAACTTTAAAAATAGAAGTCGTTTGAATAAAATTATGAAACTTCACAGTCTACTATTTTAAGATGTTTTGAACAACTTTCCTTTAGAAACTTTTTGTGATTTTGCTTGTAAATGGGTCAAAACAGTCACACAAGTATAAGTCCTTGAAGTTTCTGTTTTAACATATTTAGTCCAGTGAGTTTGGATTCGTTTTTGACATAGTAAACCTTTGAGTTAAATTATGAAATTCTCCAGTATGCTATTTTAAGATGTTATGAACAACTTTCATTTAGAAAAGTTTTTATGATTAGGACCTTAGTAGGTCAAAACAGCAGCACAAGTCAGGGGATACAAATCCGGGCACTAATCTTGTGAAGGCCGTTTGGGTTATCATTTGGTCGAGTTAGAAATTATATAAGCAGTGAATAGAAAGCTAACACAACAAGCTTAGTTATAGAACTTGAGTTTGTTCAGTTTGAAGTTGTCATGACTATTTTATGACTTGTTGAAGTCATGACAACATTCTGCCATAATTTTGGAATGCAAGATTATTACTTAATAAAAGTTTCACCAAGCTTTAAATCACCAAATGTCCATGTAATGGGACTAAGAATGTGAAATCATTCTTTGGCCTCAGCTAGGGTTTGTAGATTATTCCAAACTTGGATTCATATGTGTGTATATACGTATACATGCATGCATGTATACATAATATCCTTACACACATACTTGTATATGTATATATGCATGCATACACTCATCCAAGAGTAAATCTAAAATAAAATGGATGGTATACTTTAGCAGATGATGGAAGAATAATACTTGAGAAAAAAACTAGCTTGCTTCCCTTTTTTGTGTTGTTCTTGATGAAAATGAAAATAATATGGAGGATGATCACAATGAAGAAAGACTATAGAAGTTGTGATGTTGTAAGTGGGTGGTGTGAACTTTTGTGGTGATATCTCACTCTTATTTATAGTACTCAATGAGAGGAAGGTTTATACATGACTTGATGGTTGAGTGATATGGAGGTTGAGTGTTGTCATAGTTGAATGAACATAAATGATGGTGGAGTTTAAGTGTAGGTAAATGAAAGATAGATTAGATAGTGGAGTATGGAGATAGTTTTTATTTATTTATTTTCTTTATTGTTTTTATTAGATGGTTAGGTCTCCTTTTTGGTTATTTACAGATTAAAACTGGTGTAATCTGAGTATTACGGTGTTTAAATCTTGTACCGGGTAATTATTTTATAAACGATTTTTATTCGTAAATTATTAAATTATTAAAACTTACTAAAAGAATTAAATTTTAGTTAATAATATTGGATGATGTTTGGTTCATTGTGTCGTTTTAACCGGGTAAAACACATGTATAGTCTGTTATCTGTAAATTTACCGATTGAAGTTTCAATTAACGGTTTTTCCTCGTTAATTTAAATTCCTCACTTATGATTTATTATTTCATACTAAATTGAGTGTATTGAATAATTTTACTAACCGAGTTGTCAAATAGTTTACCGAAAATAAAATTATCAAATGCAAAAATTATGCATGTTAAAAAGAAATATACTTTGCTAGACTTCAAATAAAAATTCATTTATTAGGTTTATTTAACTGAACCAACATCTTTAACTTCAAATACAATAGTGTTAAATAAGTCAAACTTGAAAATTGACGGATGTCACAGTTGGGATGACCCAAACAATCCAAAGGTTATCTTTGAAAAAATTGTCATATACGATTACAAAAGTTTTTTTTTTGTTTTCGTGGTATTTTAGTTTTGTAGAAGGTTATTTAGGAGTTTAATGCATTAACAATATACTTGGCACAACTTTTGATCCCCGATTGACCTGATTTCTTTAAACCAAAAACTCTGCTCACCTCTTAAAGGTAAAATATAATCCAGATGGACCCATTTATCTTTTGTGTGTGACTCTCCCCACCTGTGTTGGTGGCAAAAGATTTGGAAGGCTTTATCCATTAGTCATATCTTCAAATCTAAAAATTTTATTATATATCTTGTTCAGGATGCTCAAAGTGCTATAAATGACCTAACTAGAAGTGGCTTGGAAGTAGGCAGATACGATGCAATTGGGCCACAAAAGGTGCTGGTATTGGTGATGAAAAACAAACTTTAGAATCTAAAAGTGTAGTGGAGCTAACAAATGGGTTTTTTGGTGAGCATCATTAGAACTTTGTGAATGACAGCCAACCATCAAAAGTTGTTATCCTACGTATGGTAAAGTTGGACTATTTTTAATCAACTTGTACCGATATTCTTGATTTTACAGAGGACGGTAAAGAGCCAACTAATAGCAGCGATGCTCCAGAGAATAATCCACAGTACACAACGGTTTATGTTGGCAACCTTGCCCCAGAAGTAATGAAAACTACACCCACACATGAGATGCGTGTGTGTTATATATGTATATTGGTAATGCTGTTCTCATTCAAAATAAAAGATATTAAATTACTTTATCATCAAATTGTAGGTCACACAGCTTGAGCTTCATCGCATTTTCATTCCCTTGGTGCTGGGGTGATTGAGGAAGTTAGGGTCCAACGTGACAAAGGTTTTGGTTTTGTCAGATACAATAATCATTCAGAGGCTGCACTTGCTATTCAAATGGGAAATACCCAATCTATTATTTATGGCAAACAAATTAAGGTGTTCATTTTGTTTGTATCCATCTTCTATATGCTAGTTATTTATATTAACATAGTTTTATAAAATATTCATTACTAAACTCTATTTTAATAATGATGTGATTGTAGAGCTAACTGATGTGTTGAATGTAATGTAGTGTTCATGGGGCAGCAAGCCCACACCTCTAGGAACGAGCTCAAACCCACTGCCTCCACCGGTGCCTGGACCAATGCTATCAACAGCTGATTTGCTGGCATATGAACGCCAGCTAACAATGAGCAAGATGGCTCTCATGCACCCTCAAGGCCACCAACCCCTCAAACAAGCCACAATGGATATGGCAGCTGTTGGAGCCAGCCAAGCCATATATGATGGTGGTTCCCAGAGTGTTCCCGCTGCCCAGCAACTATCAGTGAGCCTATGTGGGCTAACCCCTTTTCATTTTTTCTGGTTGTTTTTTTACCTGATTTGTCCTCGTTTACTTTTTTTTTCTCCTGTTGTAACTTTTGCATTTGCCACCTGACTCTAGTCCTATGTGATGCTATGAATGGCATGTCTTGCTTGTTTATAGTGAATATGGTAAATGTTTAATTTTATCAACAAAATAACCAATTGTTTAAAAAAAACCCATACAACAAACCAATTTTTGGAAAGAGAAAAAAATCCTAACCTTCTCTTTCTGATATTGCAAGTGCCATTGAATGGAATTTAATGGCTCCTTTATGTTTCCCTGCCTCTGCAACGTTACCCCTGCATTTTATGATGTGGAGTACAAGTCATATGATGCTTCACTAAACTTACATTACATGCATTAGAATAAATATAAGCAAACCTAATTGATCCTCTAGCCACTTCCTTTTCCTCATCTTTAAGATTCTGAGCAAGCTCAAGTAGTCTTGAATTTGGAATATGCCTTGTCTGGAATTTTATTTCTGAGAGTATTTGCCATTTTTTTAGACGGGATATCAGCTCTTGCATCCTTGGATCAACGATATCTAGTATTGTTGCATCTGCATGAGTATAACCAATAACAGTGTTTTATAATGTTTTTTGGGGAAAAACTACATGAACTGGGTTTCCATGAATCAGACGTTTTATAATTTTTTTTTAGTGTTAATGAAACTCAGTGTTCTTTTGGGTGTTTTTTTTGGGATTTATTGAAACTTGACATTTTATGAAACATGATTTTTTGGCCTTTTTAAGATGCTTATGATAACAAATGTTTTATGGTGTTTTTTTAAATGTATATGAAATTGAGTTTTTTATAGTATTTTTTTTTTCATATTATGTTCATGAATTTGGGGTGGTTTTTTAGTGCGTTTTCTTGAATACACACCGTAAAGCAATTTGTTTTTTGAGCTTCTGAAAAAACATCAAGTTTTATAAACATCTTAAAAAATAACATAAAAAAGAACTTGTGTCATTCAACACTCAGTTCGTCTTTTTTTATTGCATTTGTTTAATTAAAACGCCATGTGTGTTTCTAAGAAAAAAAACATAAAGCGTTGTCATCCGAAAAAAATCATGAACATTTGAAGAAACATGTGGGATAACACCATAAAACATTGTTGTCTTTTTCATTTATTTATTGAAAGCACCATAAAATGTTTAGTTAATTGAACATCCAAAAAACACCACAAAACATATCGTTTCATGAAAATATAGAAAACATCGTCTTGTTTGTTTTTAGATACCCGTCTAACCATTAAAGGTTGTTGAAGTGATTTTCATGAAATTGGGGAAGCATTGAAAACAAAAAAGATTGTTGGAGTTGCCATTTATCCATGGTACCAATATATTTGATACTAATAATATATCTCTACCGGTAAAGTTGCCTATGGATTTTTTGTAAAAACACTAGCACTACTCAGTTCTTAATGACAAACTTAAGAAGAAAACATACATCTACTTATTACATACATGGTGTGATTTGATTTATTTTATTACTCTAAATCTTACAAGGAACACACATTATTCGTGAATTGAAAAAAGAAAAATAAAAACTACGATTGTTGAAGGTAAAGTTTGGAAACAGAACAATTCCTTTGTCATGCATCCTTGTTTAATGCAACATACGATGATATATTTAAATTCTCGATTACAGTGTTGAGCGAAATGTTATACCTATGGTTCGGTGTTACATGTCAATTCTAGTCCACTATTACCAATAGAAAGTAGAGGGGAAGACACACTATACTTAAGAATCAACAACCTTAAACTTTGTTATAAATCATCTCTCTCTTGAGCAGGTTAAGACTAGAAGAATGGTTGCATTAAAATTCAAAGGGCTTTGCTTTGAGAAATAGAAGAAACATATATCACATGTGCAAAATATGAGAAAATCCAACAAGATATGTAGGATGGCAATGGCCTGGGTTTGGGCCGGGTTTGAGTAATCGCAGTCCCATACCTGTTTTATAAAAGTATGTCCCATACCCGTCCCAAAACCCATCAGATATCTATCGGGTATTCCGGAGGGTTTCAGGTATCCCGATGGGTTTAGCTAAATATACTCGTTGAGATTAATTGGCTTAAAACACGTCAGATATCGGGTAACTAATAATAAATTTATGTTTTCTATAACCAAAAACTATATGTTAAATATGCAAGAACAAACTATTAATATAACAAATAACATGAAATTTCAAAATGTCATAAGTTGATTACCATCGTTTAAAATAAACAAAAAATAACAATTATTAACAAAATGGTTCAAAAAAATATTGCAGTTGCCACAAAAAAAACAAAGATAAAAAAAACAAATTCTATGAACAGTTTCTAAAGTTCAAAAAGAATAAAAAATAAAAAAATTATATCTACTTCAAATGTATTTAAACAGGTATTTATAATTGGGTAAACGAGTATATAAAATCGGGTAATCGGGTATATGAACACATCCCAAACCCGTCCCATACCCGCGAAAATTTGAAAAATTAATCCCAAACCCGCCCCAATACCCATCGGGTTGGGAATACCCGTCCCATATGTAGCGGGTTTCGGGTAAACCCGTCGGACGCGGGTTTTTTTGCCATCTCTAGTAATAAATAATATTAGGGTTGTGTTAATCTCACGCCAAATTCTTTATTTTCACACCCTTTAGACGTGTCGTACAGTACTCTACGCCACGTATAGGTATCTATACGTGGCGTAGAGCTCCCAATGTTACGTACAACAACATTCTAGGCTGACATTCTGTCAATGATTGAGTGTTGTACTCCACGTATCACACTATACGCCACGTAAAAAACATCGTACCAAAAGTATTGACACCTCTGCATAGTGATGGGATGTTGTACGCCACGTACAGTACTCTACGTGGCGTATAGAGGACAATAATATGAGAAGAGCAGTCTGGTACCTGACATGATGTGAATGCTATACTCTACGTACAGTCCTGTACGTGGCGTATAGAAGACAAATAATTGATTTTGCACTCTTGTGATTGTACTAAAAGTGTCTTATACGCCACGTACAGTACTATATGACACGTATAAAAATTTTCAATACAAATCTCGTACAAATAACGAAATGATGTAAGATTCCATTTCTTATATATATAACGAACGAACATTTATAATTCGTCATTCGCGTTTTTCTTTCTACGAATTCCTATTTGAATTTTATCAGTTGTTTATTGTATTCATATAATGTCATTTTGGGACGTGAATTTCTTATTTGGAAACGACAAGATAGAACAAGATTATATCGGTCGATCTTATTATGGTGACAGTAAACCTCAGGAGCTGCCTGATTTAAACGAGGTACCCAACTTTCAAGCATACAACGCGAATAGGATTCCTGATTTAAATGAGGATCCTTGCGTTGAGTCTTTTTACAGTTACGAAAACCAGCAAGAATTTAGATGGGAAAGTCAGCCTTCTTACAAACATGAAGCTAATGATGTATATTTAGAAACACAAAATAGCGGGCATGATTATTATGATGGGGGCCATCATGGTAAAGAGTTTTAGGATACCGATCAAGAATTTATGTCTCATGATGAGCTGGTTGCCTGGGTGAAAAGCAGAGCGGTTGACAACGGTTATATTGTAGTCACCGCTCGATCTAAAAAGAAAGGAGACGTTGTAAAGAAGGTATGTCTTGTTTGTGATCGTGGTGGCGAACACAAGACCGTTGCGACGCGTAGACGCTCCGGCATCAAGAAAATTGGCTGTCCATTTAAACTGGTTGGCGTTTACAACGAAAAGCGTCTTGTTTGGCAGTTAGAGGGCTCAACATCTAGAAGGGCATCCATTTGTAAGAAGGTTGTCTCAAGACGAACAAAAGATGGTGGGACAACTGACAGAACAACATATGGACCCGCGCAATATTCTATCAACTATCAAGAAGCAAAATCCTGATAATGTTTCTGTAATCAGGGACATATACAACGCCCAACAGAAAATAAAAAATGAAAAGAAAGTATGTACCACTCCAATGCAGGTTCTGGAAAACCTACTGCATTCCAAGGGCTATGTGTATTATACCAGAGAAGATCCTGCAACGAATGTCGTCGAGGAAGTGTTCTTCTGTCATCCGAAGTCGTACACATACTGGCGAGCGTTCCCGCATGTGCTGATGATTGACGCCACATACAAAACGAACATGTACAGAATACCGTTTGTACAGATTGTTGGTGTGACTTCAACACACCATACGTTTTGTATTGCACATGCGTTTATAACAAAAGAACGTGAAGAGAATTACCTGTGGGTAATCAGAAGCTGAAAGAAATGTTAGACAAGTGTATGGAGCCCCGTGTAATAATAACATACCGAGATCTTGCATTGATGAATGCGTGTAAGCAGGTATTTCCTGACGCAAGTAGGAGCTTATGCAGGTGGCACATAAGCGAAAACATTTCTAAGCACTGCAAGGCAAGTTTTTCTAACAGTGATTGGAACAGATTCCGTCATATGTGGACGACATTGTGTGAGTCTTCATCTGAGGACATTTATCAATACAATTACAACAAGTTATACGAACAGTTAACCAAAGACAAACGACATCGCAAGTTTTTACACATACATACATATATACATATATAATATATAAACACTAATTACGTGGTTACGTTTTGTTTGAGGCGTTTTAAATTATTTAACGCAAACATGGTTGAACAGTTACAAATAAATGTTTGTATCTGCTTGGACCAACAAAAACCGAAACTTCGGTCAACATACAACCAACAGAGTCGAAAGTCAGCAAGCGAACTTAAAACGATATTTAAAAACACCAAATAGTTCGCTTTCCACACTTGTCGGGTTTGTTGACGAAGTTGTAAATTCATAGGAGGTGAACATAAATCACGGTTTTGAAACAAGCAAGGTGAAAACTATGAGTCATCACAAAAAAACGTTGTTTGATTACCTTTGAGGTAAGGTTTCACACAAGGCTCTTGGTCTGCTTGTTGTTGAAAAAAGCAAGATACAGGCATTGCGAACTGGAAAATCATACATGTAACTGTCAACTTTTTACCAGTTGTGGCTTACCGTGTGCTTGTCGTCTGTCAAAATATGAAAACACAGGTAACATTATAAACGTCTTTCATTATTATTATAGTAAACGTCTTTTATTTGATAAAAATTTTGATAATCAAAATTGTTTCAGATACCAAAATTCCACTTTCTGCCGTAGATATGTTC
Organism: Mikania micrantha; assembly: GCA_009363875.1. Taxonomy (NCBI): domain Eukaryota; kingdom Viridiplantae; phylum Streptophyta; class Magnoliopsida; order Asterales; family Asteraceae; genus Mikania; species Mikania micrantha. Next base: position 46,110,363 of record CM018690.1, read on the forward strand.
TGGACCAAACTTGATACTCGTCCGTTATTTTTAGACGACGAAGAAATTAATGTCGAAGAATAGTTACAAGCCGTGAAACAACAAATAATGACACAACCGACCGAAGTGGAAAAAAGTACGATGAAAAAAATACTGGCTACAGCTTTTCCTTGGAAAAGTGATAAGAAACCGCCTGTTGTTCAAAAAGACGTTTGTGGATGTCCTAGTTCTAAATTGCAGCAACAAAAGAAACAGGACTCACAACACAACGTCTTTGATCAACCCAGACATAGTTCTTACACACATTCCAAGGTTAAAGATCAGACTGCTGCACTACAGCGTAGTCGGTCAACATCTTCAAGAGGGAAAGCTAAAGCAAAAAATGATGCTATCCAACTATCACAAGAGTCTGCTTCATTTCAATTGGTAGTTGAAAACGAGAGTATCTGGAATTTTAACAGATTTAAAAGCTTAATACCATATTTGTTTCACGGTCACATTTCACGCATACAGGACGTAATGCCCGACGGAAACTGCGGTTTCCGAGCTGTTGCTGTGGGTTTAGGTTTTGATGAAAATATGTGGCTCTATGTTCGACAGCAACTGTTAGACAAGATGGACAGGGATGCATATCGGTCGATATTTGAAAATATACAAGAAGGCATGTATAATTTCATTTATAACAACATTAACTGGCAGCAAGTTGAAGATGCACTATTTAAACATTGGATACAAATGCCTTACACCGAATTCTGATAGCTCAAAGATTTAGTGTGATTGTTCACCTAATAAATATAAAAAGTTCTCAGACATATTTTCCACTGTGGATAAGCGCAGATAGTGAAGCTGTCATCCCTCATCAGGTCGTGTCGTTCGTATATGTACACAACAATCATTTCGTCAACATCAAGTTGGAAGGAGATTATCCGATGCCGACAATAAGTGCAGTTTGGAATAAGTATCACACAACAAACGCATCTTCTTGGGAAGAAATATATAGACAACGTATACAACAATTCGTAGAAATATGTCGCGAAAAAGGGCAAGTCAATTATATTGATTTATTTTAAATGTAACTGTATTTAACACGAATAAAAAGTTACTTTATAAAAAAAAAATTTGAAAAATTTTGTGCCTGTACGCCACGTACAGGCCCCTACGTAGCGTACATGTGTGGAGTATGAGTTTCATGACACAAAGGGGCCTGTACGCCACGTAGAGCTCCCTACGTAGCGTACAGGGTGGAGTATGGCTATACTACAGGCCATACTCCACCCTGTACGCCACGTAGGGACCTCTACGTGGCATACAGATGTGGAGTATGAGTTTCATGACACAAAGGGGACCTGTACGCCACATAGACTCTTCTACGTGGTGTACAGGGTGGAGTATGGCTATACTACAGGCCATAGTCCACCCTGTACGCCACGTAGGGGCCTGTATGTGGCGTACATGTGTGGAGTATGAGTTTCATGACACAAGGGGACCTGTATGCCACGTAGAGATCCATACGACACGTACTCGTCCATATATAAACGTGTGATCGTGCATGCGCCTCCCAAACCGCCCCATATATGCCATTGACACTCTCTCGAGCTTCAAGCCTCATATCGAGCCATACGCGTGCGTATTCGAGACAAAGTTGTTACCATCTTCCTTCTACGCATTATAGGTAAGTTTTTCTCGCTTTTTAACCATTAGAATGGGCTAGATTGACACGGGTAATGTTTGGGAGCGTAACCTAGCCTGAACGAAGAACAGTACACCACGTACAGGTCTGTACGTGGCGTACTGTTCATCCCCAATTCAACTTATTAAGAACTGTACGCCACGTAGCATACTATACGCATCGTAGTGTTCATCCCAAATTTATTATGAATTGAGTTGTGCCTGTACGCCACATACAGTCTTCTACGTGGCGTACAGGGTGGAGTATGGCCTGTAGTATAGCCATACTCCACCCTGTACGCCACGTAGGGGCCTGTACGTGGCGTACATGCACAAATTTTTTTTTTTTAAATTTTGATTAAAACAACTTTTTATTCGTTCGTTTTTATGTGCAATTATGTTGTCGGGATCAGATGCTGAGGCGGCAGCGATGATCTGGCAGATCACCCGATCCTACAGTTTCCGGAGGGATCGACCGCATTTGCCGGTGCGCCAAGTTTCGCACCATGAAGATCGACCGGCAGAAGGCAGTTGACTGGGAGGTGCTCGCCGAGATAGGCGAGCGAGAGCGCGCCGAGCGCTGGATTGGGGAGGAGACACCGTGGAGACGGCTGTTCGAGATGGCGTTCCAGCCCTCTTACAGGGAGGTCGTCGTGGAGTTCCTCTCCATGTTTACTTACCGCCCAGGCGGTGTTCCGGAGATTGTGTTCTCCATGCTTCGCCAGCGACACGAGATGTCGCTGGCGGAGTTCGCAGTCATTACTGGCCTATACTGGGATCCAGAGACTGTTACCCCGCTGTACACAGCGGGGATTACTGAGATTGATGACGCCACCTTGCGTGCATGGTGGCCTCTTATTGTCGATGATCCCTTTGGAGGGACTAAGGCGAGAGTGAGTCGCATCCGCGACCCTCTGATCAGATATATGCACCGGCTGATTGCCACGTCGATTTCTGGACGTGGCAGAAGCCGCGAGTGGTGCACGCTGCAGGATTTATTTATATTTGTACGGCCTCATCACCGGGCGTACATGACAGCTCGCGCGCTGCCTTGCCGAGTACTTCGCGACGTATTACCACCGGCAGCAGCGCGGAGCCATATATGGTGGTGCCTATATCACCATTATAGGCCGAGCACTGGGTCATCTGCACCAAGACACGATCAAGGAGCTGTCTGATCCTGTGGATCCAGTCAGACTCGATCGAGGACGCTCTTCGGTATGAAGATCGTCCAAGATTTTCCTGGTGTAGGTCTCCGGTTCTCCCTTGTACGGGGAGTGATATGGGTCCCTCCCCCTACAGGTGATGGACGCAAACGGGGGCGTGGGAGTTGGACAGGGAGGTGAGGGTGCTGATGGTGAGGGGGACGACGGTGGTTTGGCTTGTGATGGTGAGGGTGGCGGGGGTGAGGGGGCGGGGGTGATGAGAAGGTGGGGGGAGGCCGGAGGCGCTCACTACGTCCCGCAGCATCCGCAGCGGAGATACCATAAGGTGAGGCTTCCGGCACGCCTCGAGACGATACTGCAGGATCTTTCTGCACGATCCAGGGAGCACGATCGGATCCTGTCCCGGCAGAGCGATATGCTGCGCTGGATGATCGATCGCAAGATCGAGAGGTCCAGGCAGGCAGGTATCGAGCCTCCTCCCCTTCCGCCATCACCTCCCCGACAGGATCCGTAGTTTATTTGCTTTCCTTGTACTGTACAGACACTGTTTATGTATATATTGTGATTTGTTTTGATTGTTTGTTTGTTTATCTTTTTAATTTGTATATAAATTGTATTTGTGTTGATTGATGTTAATTTTTGGCAAAATGACAATAATATTAAATTAATGAAATTAATATTTAAAACTAAAAACGTTAATAATAATGTTATAAATGTTGCTTAAATCATTAGACGTTAAAAATGTTCAAATTTATAACATTACAAATTTTATTTCAATTTTAAGTTACAATAAAAAATTATTTAAACTTAGACGTGTCGTATAGTACCATATTACACGTATAAGAATTCAATGTGGTGATGGCGGTGCAAGAAGGCATTTTATTCAAGAAACCTATACTCTACGTACAACACTCTACGCCACGTACGACATGGAATTTAACCAATCAATTCTCAGAATTTAAGGTTGCAGGTGTCAGATGTCGTACGCCACGTACAGTACTGTACGTGGCGTCCGACACTCAGAATTTAACGTTGCAGGTGGTGCTGTACGCCATGTAGAGAACTATACGAGGCGTCTTAAAAAAGGGGGTGTTGAATTAAAAAAGTGGGGTGTGTTAATAACCATTCCCTAATATTAATAGGGTAAAATATGTAAATGTTGATTTTAAGTAAGTATTTTAGTGTATTTAAGAAATAGTTTAGGGAGTAGTTTGGTAAGCTGACATAAAACATGCCGAATCCCTCTTTCCGCGCTCAAATCGGCGTTTCTAGGGTTTAAAGCAATCCATAGCCGAATGAATGTGGAAATGGATACTTCTCCCAGTTATTTTGATCCAGAGGATTCAAGTCACAGGGAGCGTTACCGGCGGTACGGGTATGAATCAGAACTTTGAAGCCTTTTCTCCGTTATCAGTTCTGTTACCGTGTTTCCAAATTCATTGATTTTATTATTAATAATCATGTACGTTCAGGAAAAGGCTTTCGCCTTCACCCCACCGAGAAAATTATCAATCGAAGTTCAGCAATGCTGCTCTCTACCTCGAAAATGTGAAGAGGGAAGTTGAACCCTCTGATGGCGATCAATCAGAAGTAACTCATGGAAGAATTCATTCTTCTTTCAAAAGGAGATCACCCTCAACTGATAGTCGTGGAATCTCTGACACTGGGGTTGCTGAAGAGTCAGTTGGTCGGTCAAGAACGCAATCTCTCAAAGTTTTTAAGCGCGACGAAGATGCATCAGTGGATACTGCAGATGCAACGTTCTCTTTATTTGCTTCTCTTTTTGATTCTGCTCTTCAAGGTGCCTGTCTAAATTCTCGCTTTAGTGTAGATTATTTAACATTACTGGTCTGTTAGTGATGCAAATTAGTGTATGAACTAGTGAACTACATACGCTTCTGGCATCCATCTAGCATTTTGGCTACTTGGATTTTCCAGTTTTCACTTAAATATTGTTTTCTGGTACATTCTCATATAGGCATAATGATAAACAGTTCAAGACAATTCATGCAAGATGTTTATTTATTTGTTTGCGTCTTTGATGTTTACCCCTGGACAGTTATTACGATGTTATATGTTTTTTTTTGTTCATGGATTTATGCTATATGATCATCTGTTACCTTCCATAAGTTGGTTATGTTTTACTTTCCTCTAACAGAAGATTGTAGACGGTCAGTGCATGATTGCACCTTTAAATTTTTGTGCACACATCTTCAACCATATACATAGAGACATTAAATTATAATCATTAGTTGGTTTATCTAGTTCTCTACTATATTGATTAATGTCTGTATTGCAGGATTGATGTCCATTCCTGATTTGATATTAAGACTTGAAGGAGCATGTCGCAATGTTTCAGAGTCGATCAAGTATGTCCTATACCTGAAATAATTCATATTTTAGTGGATTGTTCATTTTTGAGACAGATATTCTTAGTGAGCATGCTGGCAACTCATCTCTATCTACAGTAACAGTTGTACTGAGAGACACAGGATTGTTGAGGACAAACTGATGAGGCAAAAGGCTAGGCTGCTACTTGATGAAGCTGCTTCTTGGTCTCTTTTGTGGTATCTATATGGAAAAGGCATCATTCACAACTTTACCTTACTATCATGTTAGTATTTTTTTAATTTTCTTGGATCTAATGATCAATGCATTTTTTTCCAATTTTATGCAGGGAATGAAGAAGTTCCTGAAGATTTGATAGTGGTATAAATCTTTTTATGTTTAATCATGCGTCTACCTTTGCTACTAATGCCATAATTCTGTATATAATTTGTGTTAGAGCTAATGTTATATTGTCTTTTTCACTTCAGTTACCAACAACTTCACATCTCATGGCTTGCCAATTTGTTGCTGAAGATCATACAGCGCAGTTATGTCTTAGACTTATTCAATGGCTTGAAGGATTAGCCTCCAAGGCCCTTGATTTGGAGAGCAAGGTAATATTTTTATTTAATAAGTGCTATTAAATTGAATATTGAGGCTTTATTTATATATATTTTCTCCAGTTACGAGGCTCTCATGTTGGCACCCATCTCCCTACCTCTGGAGTTTGGAATCATACCCAAAGGTTTCTAAAGAAAGGCTCCACAAATGTGAAGATTGTTCAACATTTGGATTTTGATGCTCCAACCCGTGAACATGCCCAACCACTTCTTGATGACAAAGTATTTTTTTTCTCTCTTTTAACCAGAGCATTTTTTTCTTTTACCTCAAAGTTTCAAGCTATAATGCTAGTTAAGCCAGGCAGTCGGTGACTTTATTTGTGAATTATGAATTTTACCTATCTAACTAAACAGAAACAAGATGAATCTCTTTTGGAAGATGTCTGGATCCTCTTAAGGGCTGGAAGATTGGAAGAAGCATGCAATCTTTGCCGTGCGGCAGGACAGGTATGTATCTCAATTTTTAGGTACATATATTATTTTTAATTTGTTTTTTTTTTATTTTACTGTTGTATGGATAGTCATGGAGGGCTGCAACCTTGTGCCCTTTTGGAGGGTTGGACCATTCACCAACTGTTGAAGCCTTAGTAAAAAATGGGAAGAACAGATCTCTTCAAGCCATGGAATTGGAAAGTGGTATAAATCATCAGAGGCGAATGTGGAAATGGGCTTCATACTGTGCATCAGAGGTAAGAGAGGCTAGTTTTGATTAATTGTTTTATTTTATTGTCTAAAAAGCACAATAAAGTAGGGAAGGGCTGCTCGATATAGAAGAGGATCTTATGCTTATTCTTCGTTTTAGTAACCAACATTAAGTTAACCACAAATTAGGTTAACTTAATTGACTAGCAGTTTGTTACTGATTTTAGCTATTAGTCTCATTTTGAGATTTTACCTGTAAATTGCTGATGTTTCACTGGTTTATGCTATGCCTGCGGCCACATCAGATGCCACCATGTTGAAATAACACCAATATTTACAAGTTTGAAACATTTATCATTTTTTTGAATTATTGTTTTAGAAGTATTTGTTAAAGTCACGTGAGGTCTCATGTTGGCATGTTGCAGCCTCTTCAATCCCCACAAAATTGAAATGCCACATCATTAGTTTTTGAAAAATGAGCAAAAAAATGACGTATCATTGTGAAAATTGGTAATGAAGTGTAAGCTGGTTTCTATCTTGCACTTAATTTGAAGTTACTTAAAATTGAGAAAACCTGTAAAGTTTGTTTGTATATCACGCAGTTTCCCGATAACTTGTTGCAGTGGGCTCCCTCCATCACTGTAGTTTTTTCCTTTTGCAGCATTTCATCTTATTAATGTTTTTATTATTCTTTTGTTAATTAATCTTTATGCATTAAAGAAAATTGCAGAGCAAGAGAGTGGGAAGTATGAAACAGCAATATATGCAGTTAATTGCAGTAATGTGAAGCGCATTCTACCCATGTGTACTGATTGGGAGGTATTATTTTACCAATGAATATACCTATATTTTGTTTTTTGTATTGCTTGCTTCACTTGTTTTTCCCAGGGTGCGGTAACTTTATCTTTTTTTTACTGTTCATTTTAAATTATTAGGGATTATGTGCATGTAGGTCACCCGACTATTCAATAGTTTTCAGTAAAGAGGCTCAAATATTGAAACAACTATAGAGGCCACCCAAGTATCAATTGGGTTTCATTTATGCTGATCTGGGCAAAATAATTTGCAAAACTATTGTAAATTAACAATGCTCCAACATACAAAAGGTAAGGTCTTGTCAATTCTAGGGTTGTAAAATGACAAAAATATTCTTGATCAACTCAAATATGTTTGGACAGTTCATTTAGAGTTAATTCTTTTGAGTAGATGCAAGAGCATTTTGTCATTTTTCCAAGTCATGATGTGAAGCTATAGAAGTATTGTTGTTTCAAGATTTTCTAGCATGTTTTTTGCTGGAATTGGCATAAAAGAAATCAATTTTATGCTTGGATGGCCTCTTGAAGTGCATTAGTAGTTAGGTGGTATGCACATTATCCCAAGTATTATTGGCATATACTAAGACGAAAGATTGGTGATTGCAGTCTGCTTGCTGGGCTTTAACAAAATCTTGGCTTGATGTTCAAGTTGATGCGGAATTATCTGGTTTGTCTGATGAGCTCAGGAGTTCTCAGGGTGCAATTGACAAAAGCGCTGGACAGATGGATATTAGTTCTCAATCACTTGGACCTGAAAATTGGCCGCTTCAAGTCTTAAAACAACAACCCACTGATCTTTATTCCCTTCTTCAAAAGCTTCATTCAAGGTAGTGGATATGCTGTACATGATGTTGATATTACTTTTATTAACTTTCGCTAGTTGCATCATTATTATTTTTTTGACGAATTAGCGAGTCTTTACATGAAGCTGTAAGCCGGGGATGCAAGGAACAACACCGTCAAATTGAGGTTAGCACAATATTTACATCTTTCAAAATTTTTAATTATGCAATTTGCCAAGAAAAGTAACAAAAGATCTTAAATTTGACAACGTGGGGAAAAATAAACTTTCTTTTGTTGTGTTTGTAAATGGGTATAGGTTTAAAAATTGAAGAGAAAATGTATCATTGATTAAAAGAATGTCTATATACACATGAATAGTATTAAAATAAATGATAAGGTAAATAAAAGAGAGAGAGAGAGGGATGTAGAGGGGTTCATATTTTTATGTCTGTTGGTTTTATACCAATACCTTTTCTAAATAACAAACGAAATAGTTTTTATCACATACTGTTTTGTTCTATCATTACAAAAACCTTCAAACAAACATCCCTTTGGATCAAATTTACAGTTTTACAAGGAGTGGAAGTTACCAGGAAAGGTGATTGTGGAAACAACCGTTGTGTAAATACCACTATTGGGTTTTTTGGAGGCTTTGGACGATCCAAAGATCTTAAATTTGACAACGTGGGGAATAAGAATTTTTCTTTTGTTGTGTTTGTAAATGGGTATAGGTTTAAAAATTGAAGAGGAAATGTATCATTGATTAAAAGAATGTCTATATACACATGAATAGTATTAAAATAAACGATAAGGTAAATAAAAGAGAGAGAGAGGGATGTAGAGGGGTTCGTATTTTTATGTCTGTTGGTTTTATACCAATACCTTTTCTAAATAACAAACGAAATAGTTTTTATCACGTACTGTTTTGTTCTATCATTACAAAAACCTTCAAACAAACACCCCTTTGGATCAGATTTACAGTTTTACAAGGAGTGAAAGTTACCAGGGAAGGTGATTGTGGAAACAACCGTTGTGTAAATACCACTATTGGGTTTTTTGGAGGCTTTGGACGATCCTAACCCTAATGGGTTAAATCAGGCATTTTGCCTGATTTAAGTTTTCTTGGTCTCTATATTTATTATTATAAATAGATGGTGTAAATTCTTTGAGCATCTGATTAACAATATATCGATAGTACAACTCGTGAATGTAGGTCAACTCTGTTGAACCACACTAAATCATTGTGTCCTTTTCTCGTTTCCTGTTTTATCTATTTTTGTGCGTGTGGTGATGCTCACGCAACTGGTATCAGAGCTTCAGACTATGAGTACTGTTCGGTCTCCTTCCTGTTCTTCAGGGATAGGGATTCGAAGAACTTTTCGAATATAATAGTTCTGATTGTTTCGAAGGTTCGAGATTAGTTTGATATTTAGGATTCTGATTGTATGTCTCGAACTGCCATTGATTTCTTGCCTGAAACTGTCATCTGCCTTTTCCGTTCTAGAATTGCTGCCTCCTTCCACATATCACTATGCTGCAATAGGATCCTAGTCACCACCCAGATCTAATCGTCAACTGTCTTATGCGATTAGGGTTGTGTCAGACCAAGGTTCAGGAGCCGATTAGGTTTCCATCACATTAGGTTCAGGAGCCAATTATAGTTTTGCGATTAGAGTTTCAGCCTCTGCTGATATTTAGCCGTAGCTTCTGCAGTGATCTTTACCTTGTTCACAAATGTCCTGTCCACTTGTTCCTCTTTCAGTTCCAACACTTTTTTCCTGTTTTTTCTTTGCCTGTCAATCATCATTGGATAACAACAATTAATTGGCTTTGATAACTTGTGACTTCTTTCTTTCTTCAAACGCATTCAGCCTTCCAATAGCCTCTTGGAAAGATATCTTGTTGAGATTTGCAAATTGTTTTATAGCAGCAACAATTGCTATAAACTTTTCAGGTATGGAACTTGGCAGCTTTCTCATGAGCATTTTGTCTTCGAACATATGCCTGAGACTCTTAGCTTTTGACACAAGCTATCTTGGTCGCAAAGTCATCTATTGTCTCGCTGTTTTTCATCATTAACAATACAAAATCTGATTGCAAGGCATGCAATCATGCATCACTGGCTCGGACAGCACCAACGAATCGGGTTTTCAATGCATCCCATATTTCTTTGGCTGTGGTAAATTGAGCAACCTTCACTGCTGCTGGTTCTACGCGCCCCCCCCCCCCCCCCCCCCCCCCAAAAAAAAAAAAAAAAAAAAAAAAACCATGAACATTATGCTTTAATCTTGACACCCCAGATTGTGTAATTAGTTGCTGTAAGTACCGGGCATTATTCTCCCTAACCTGCACAACTTGATTGTTCAGATCCGGATTGGCCATTCCTTGTTCTCTGTTTCTTCTGCTGTACATAATCCGTGTTTGTGGTTTTTGATCCAGTCCTTCAAATCAGTCATCAGAATTGATTTCCCACTTGAAATCAAGTTCTGATCAAGTAGTCCGCACACTGATTAATCTGGGCAGAGACTTTTAATCGGCAATTAGAAATTACGTAAAGAGATCAGGTCCCAACTTCTAGTTGAAGCAATTGAATCAATTTTCTAGACACTGTCTTCCTGGTCGAACTTGAATCTACTTCTGTTTGAATCAATTTGATTCTGGTCTCCATTGATTTTTCCAGGTCGTTTATCTCTGATTGCAGGTCTGCTCTGATACCAACTGAAGCTCGCAATCAGAGTAAAATAGCACAACACAGGTTCATTTTGTGGATACACCTCCACGACTCTTTTTCAGAATTTTTATTAATCGTAAAACTGAACTTTAGTTACATTACAGGAAGAAATTTGATCCTATTTATAGACAAAAACCTTCACTTGCACTTCAAGCAAAAAACTAACAGAACCATAATTTTTATACCAACTCGAAGTAAAATACGTACGACTTAAAAATGTTAACCAAAATACCAAATGACCCTTCAAATAATTAATCATTTACAATTTTAGTTTATCTAGAAGCCCTTTGGGATTGTATTGGGTGATGTTTATGTATTACATTCATCCGTTTCATACGTTTCATTTGATTTCAGAATTCCTAATCTGTTGCCTACTTCGGTGCCTACCAAAAGGTAGCTGCTTTTTTTTAACCACAAAGTTTTCATTTCTAAATTTGTCATACATTTAACTCGTTCATATTGTTAAGGAGAGAATTTTCTTCTTAACCTCGATTTCCAATTGGGATCTTTAGTTACATTCATAGGCATTTTTCTCTCTTTAGTTCTATAAGATTAACAGTTGATCTGTCTTGTTCTTTTCTTTCCTATCATAGACCGTTAATGCAAGGATTTATAAATTTCATAGTATTATACAAAAATAATACTATTTGTTTACATTAGAGTAAGTTTAGTGAAAGTATATCAACAGGTCATGGTCAACTTGAAGTTTTTAATTTTTTATTCATAAAGCATTTATTGGGCTATGAAGATATGATTTGCTACGTGGGTCTTGCTTTTTTTCTTTTCGTGTACACATGACTATGTATGAATATACATGAATACTTGAATTTCACTTCTAAACAGATGAATCTAATGACTGGGGATATATCAACAGGTCATGGTCAACTTGAAGTTTTTAATTTTTTATTCATAAAGCATTTATTGGGCTATGAAGATATGATTTGCTACGTGGGTCTTGCTTTTTTTCTTTTCGTGTACACATGACTATGTATGGTTATACATGAATACTTGAATTTCACTTCTAAACAGATGAATCTAATGACTGGGGATATTCCTGGTTTACTTGACCTTATATGGTCATGGATATCCCCTTCTGGAGGCAATGAAGATTTCTTCAGGTAATTTTAGTTCTCTATATCTTTTTTATCAAATAGTGATATGGCTGGATTATAGATGCTTGGGGCAGCAAATATATCCAAATAAACTATTATCTGAATCGACTTGAATAAGAAATATGCTTATCCGATCCGAATCTATCTGAATAACCGAATACGCTTGATTTTTACATCCAAATGACCTGAATAACCCAAATAAACATGTTTTATTTGGGTCGAATTCGGATATCTGTTGCGATCCAAATAAGAAAAATAGACATCCGACCCGAATCTATCAGAATAAACCGAATAAGAATACGGATCGGTTTTTTGGGTTCTGGATATGACTTGGATTTTGATTTTTTTCCAGACTTCGGTTTTTTTGAACACCCCTGGCTACCTACACTAATTTGTTTCACTGAGTTATAGAAATCATTATTCACTTGCATGATCAATTGTAATAATGGTTTTTCCTATCTACTTATTTAGTGGAGCAAACTATTTGAATTGATTTTTATTTTATCTACTATGGAATGGGATCTATTTGATATTTTTAGTGTTTTTAAAGGTTAAGTATAATATTACATTAGCTGGAACTTTTATCAAGATATTTATGAAATCAATTCTAGATACTATGCATACATTCTGGATACTATCACAGTAGTCCTTTTAACCATAACTTGAAAATAATTGAGCAGTTTCTATTAATCAACTATGAGTAGTGATGTTTTCATTTAAATATTAGCTGTAAGAGATTAGGGGTGTGGAAGGCTTCTATGTGTTTGAGTTATAATTCCAATGAACTTACAACAATGTGTTAGATAGGTTTTAAAAACTTTGCAATTTACATCTGTCCTAATTGTGATTTCATAGGCCTTATGGTGATCCTCAGATGATTCGTTTTGGGGCACATTTAGTTCTCGTGCTCCGTCTCTTACATGCTGATGAAATGAAGGACACTTTCAAGGATAAGATAATGAATCTTGGTGACCTCATTCTTCATATGTGAGTATTATTGTTGTAAAAACTGATCTTTGAGGTGTGCATCTGAGAGTTATTAAATATTTTTAAAGTTTAGTTCTTTTGTTGATCAACAAGTTTATCTTTTTCATTTTGTGCACATTTTCTTTTGGATCTGTATTTCTTTTTGTCTGTGATAAGTATAATATGTGCAAATATCTGACAAGGATAGACATTGGCAGGTATGTGATGTTTCTTTTTTCTAAACAACATGAAGAATTAGTTGGTATTTATGCATCTCAGCTTGCACGTCACCGTTGCATTGATTTGTTTGTACATATGATGGAGTTACGGCTGAATGGCAGGTAAAATAAATAGGATAACTTTGCCTTTATATTTTAACTAAGCATAAATATGAAAAGTTAGAAAACAAATAAATAAAACAGAAAGATAGAATTACTAAATTATAATTAAGAAAAAAATAGAAAAAATATATAAAGGTTTTTTCTCTAAATGGTGCACATGAAAATCCACGGGCTGGATCGGGTGACAAAATGGGTCAAATATATCCATTACTTTTCCTTACTTCCATTTTCTATATATATAAATTTTATTTATTTACTGCTATATTTATTCACGTCTTTAAAGAAATGAAAATATTCTTTTCCATTAAGATGCGATCACAAAATAGTCAGACTTTCTTCCTTTTTTTTGTGGTGAAGGAGATAGTGTTATGTTATTGTTTTTTTTTATTGAATGCACTACTAATTAAGTAAAGTCATGTCAAATAAAATATAAATGAAAGAAAAAACTCATGATTGTTTTTTATAAGGTATTTTTACTTGTTAACTATGAGATAGTATGTCCCTTTAAATGCTCTCTGTGTCCATTGATAAAGTGTTTAATGTTTTCTTGATGCTTTGATGTTGACAGTGTACATGTCAGATATAAAGTATTTCTGTCTGCTATAGAATACCTGCCATTTTCTCCTGGGGATTATGTAGATGGTGGTTTTGAAAAGGGAAGCTTTGAAGAAATTATCGAGAGGTTTTTAATTATCATTTTCAAATATTTTGAGGCGTGCATTTTTTTTACTTTTCTGCATCAATTCGTTCTGTTGCTGGTCTAATTTTTTCCAACTAACAGGGTTTTATCAAGATCACGAGAAGTTAAAGCTGAAAAGGCTGACTTGTCATCTGACGTTGCAGAGCAATGTAGGGTGCAGAGTCTTGAAAAAGCTATGGTCATTCAATGGCTTTGCTTCACGCCACCTTCCACCATTAATGATGCTACAAGAGTTGGCTCAAAACTTCTTCACCGAGCACTGATGCACAGGTAATATTTATTCTCCGTAGTCTGTTGTCTAGTGAATTTGAGCTTTATTAATTTGTCACCAATGACCATGATTTATATATGCTGTGAAGTATTGGTATTTCTCCTGATCAGAACATAAGAAGCAAAACAGAATGAAGCCAGGAGCGTTTATTGAATAATCGTAATCTTCTTGTACAAATAAACAAAGACTCTCTAACCCTGTTTATAATAAAATTAATTCAATTCTTATCCCTAATTCATTTTTTTGTTTCAGCTGACTTACTCAAACGTAACAAATAAAACTTAACTTTCTATAGTTTACTCCTTGAATTATTTAACATTTACAAGATTAGTCCAGCAATCACCCCCTAATCTCGTGATACCCTTTACTTCAAAGTAGTGATGGTCCATCCTCATGAGATTGAATTAAGTTTATTTCTTCCTCTTTTTCCTTAAAGTTGGGACATTCATATGCGAAGCGTCTTACCTTTCCATACTCATAACACCTTAGATTTTTTTTTATAATTCCCTCGGTCCTATCCACGTCCATGTCCCCTTCCTCTTTCATGACCACGGAATTCACGACTTGTTTCTTGACCCACTCCTTCACTTTCTTTATGTACATCATGATCAAACCCATTGTTACCTTTGTTGAAGCCATTCATACCTCTACCAAAACCATTGTTCCTTCCATTGTTTCTCTTCCATGTTTATTCCTAGTATTAGAGCTAGAAAATAAAAGTTTACTTTGACTTTCTTCTTCTGAATCTTGTCCTTTGATCCTCTCTTCATAAGACTTTAGTCGTTCAACAACTTCCTCAAATGGCATTGAATCTATCAATGAGTATTGTTTAATGGCTGCTACAATTTGTAAGTACTTCTTTGGAACAAAATTGAACAATTTTATGACTATTACTTCATCTTCTAGATCGGATCCAAGGTTTTTGAATTTAATCAAAATACCACTTAGCTTGGCTTAGAATTTGCCAATGGTTTCATTGATTTTCATCTTCAACTTCTCTTGCTCATTCCCAAGTGTTTGTAATTGGGCCTTTTGTACTCGTTTGGCTCCAAGATATTGTATCCGAATCACCTCTCATACATCCTTTGCATATTTATATCTAGATCAAAACACAGAAAACCATTCATAAATCCATCTCCAATTTATGATAGAAAACTTACAATTTAGAAAAAAACCATCTCCTATTTATAATTGATTAACCTTGTCTATCAAGTTAATCAATTCCTACAAAATAGGTTAATCTCATATTGTTTTGAGATATATTCAAAAATTCCTACCGACTAAATCCTTTTCTATTTGAATTAAACAGACTCATAAAACATAAATACAAAATGGACCCTCTGTTTATGGTTTTATGTTAAGGTTGGTTCAACACTTCAATAATATCTTGCTACTTGGAGGCTTGGAGGAAGATATCTTCAGGTAATGATTAGAAGGTGATAACTTAGTTTGTGTAATTCTTTCGTGTATCAACCATTGCACCTGTCATCGGGTCTATTACGTCACACAAACCTTGTGCCTTTAAAATAGTCTTCTCCATAATCACCCATGGTGTGTAATTGGTAGTCGTTGAGCACTATAACGACACCTGATTTTGTTTTCTCATCGACACCATTGCACCGTTTCCTCCCTGGTTTATATCCTCCATGCTATACTTCTATTTGTTTCTTGTAAAGTAAACAAACCTTCGAATCACACAAATTCTTTCGATCTTTTTCCCTTCTCTCAATCGACTCACGTAGAATCTTTGTTCACTCGGAATTTTTTTGATCACCCTGGATTCATGCAGAATATTTTGGTCATCCAGAATTTCTTTGATCACATAATTTGCCTTCGTCTTTTTTTCTTTCGCCGGCTCATGCAGAGCCATGTTTGGTTCATTTAGAACCTCCTTTGAACACACAGCTCGTCTCCTTTCTCTTCTCCGTTGGCTCACTCAGGAATTTCTTTGATCACCCTTTATTCATGCAAAATCTTTTGGTCATCCAGAATTTCTTTGATCACATAGATCACTTTTTTTTTCTTTCGCCAGCTCATGCAGAACCATGTTTGGTTCATTTAGAACCTCCTTTGATCACACAGTTCCTCTCCTTTCTCTTCTACGTTGGCTCACTCAGAACCAGGTTCGGTTTCAATACAGCAGGGTCTTCTTCTTGGCTGATGGCAGGTTTGCTGCTTCTGCTTCTGTAATTAACCTTTTGGATTGAGCTTCCAAAAGTTCTCATACTGATTGAAGTATTTGTATTTCTCTGATCAGAACATAAGAAGCAAAACTGAACAAAATCAGCAATTTTTATAAATACTCGTTATCTTCAGGTACAAATAAATAAAGACTCTCTAACACTGTTTATAATAAAAACCTAAACTTGTTCCCAAAGCAAACATAATCTAACCTAATTGTAAACTAATTCAAAGACTGAAATTAGTTCAAATTCACAAACATAACAAGTAAAACTAAACTTTCTAATTTTTTCTCTTTTACTCTAACTATTTAACACTTAAAAGACGAGTCCAACTCGCTGTGATTGTATTTTCTTTTTTCAGCAATGTACTATTTCGGGAATTTGCTTTGATTTCTATGTGGCGAGTTCCAGCAATGCCTATTGGGGCCCATACATTGCTTAGTTTACTTGCTGAGCCTTTGAAACATCCATCAGAAACTTTGGTTTCCTCCGAGGATCATGAAATCTCTGATAGTTTGAGAGAGTTTCATGACTGGGTATGCTTCTTAGTAAATATTACTTTATATTTAAACGTTTCATGTTATATATAAATCCACATACAGATATATATATATATATATATTTATATTACCTTTTTACTTTGTACACAATAAAAATAAAAATTCTAAGGAATTATACTTGAAAATTTTGAAATCTAAACATAAAAAAATTAGAAACCATCAGTATGATTATAATTAAAAGTTGAATTAATGTAACTTTTTATTCCCTCCCATCATTGATAGAATAAAAGAAAGAAAACACTTAAAGGATTGAAAATCATAAAAAGAAATATTGTTTTGAAAATATCAATCAACCTTTTCATTCCTACATAGTTAACAAAAAACTTTTTCTTATTTTATCAATCAAATCCTGGTGTGCATACGAAACATTGCACCTTAATATATGTTATTCAACAGAATGAGTACTACTCGTGTGATGCAACTTACCGAAATTGGCTCCAAATGGAGCTAGAAATTGGAATTGAGGAGGTTTCAAGTGAAGAAAAACTGAGAGCAAATTTGTTAGCCAAGGAAATGTTATCCTCATCAATGACATTGCTACTGAGTGAGTTTATACTTTTTGTGCATCTATTATTTTAAATTTGTTACCATCGAGTAATCTAATAGCGTAACAGGAGAAGAAAACCCATGGTTGGTACCTACTGAGGATCATATATATGAATTAATGGAACCTGCAAACATTGAATTGCATGCCACTGCAATGCTTTCCCTGCCTTCCGGTGAATGTGTGCATCCGGATCCTACCTTGTGCACAGCTCTCACAAGTGCCTTATATTCTTCATTAAGTGACGAAGTCGTATTAGATCGTCAGTTGCAGGTATGCACACTTTTTAAATACTAAAGGTCGATAAATATTTATTATTGTCACAGTTTTAGTTGTTTTTTATGTGTTTAACTTGTGTTTCAGGTCAATGTATCTATTTCTGCAAAGGACAGTTCCTCTGTCGATATTGCACTTCGTTGTGCGGCAGCAGAGAATGATGGATTTGGCCCAAATAAACTTGGTGATGGTGGTGTTCTTGCTGCAGTTATTGCAGCTGGTGTTAAAGGTAATTGTAAATTAACAACTGTTTGACCTAATCATCAGTGGCGGAGCTTGAAAATTTTGTCCGAGGGGGCCGAAAGTCACAGGAATTTTTTTTTTTCCTCATCGCTATGTTTCGGGCTAAAATTCGGGCTGGCACATGATTATTCGGTCGGGTCAAACAATTTAAAGTTTATAATATCAAATATTTGTTCCACTCAAAAATATATATATGTTTGTATCAAACAAGACATAAAATGTTTAAAACGAAAAGGTGAGTACTCGGAAGAAGAATCACAATTCTCATTGATTATACACGTCAAATCAAAATTCTCAGTAATTTCCTTTTCTCAGCAATTTCCTTTGCGAAAATGATTATTGAAATAGGTAATGTTCAATAGTTAAGGTCCATTTTAATTTTTAAGGCCCAAAACAAGATTTAAACTCAAGATTGGCTAATGAACAAGATAACAACCGACTTATGTGAACCCTTAAAAGTAATGTTAAAACTTACAATATTAGTTCAACTTTATTATTTTTTAAAATCCAAGGGGGCCCAAGGAATTTTATGAAGAAAAACCGAAGGGGCCGGACTCAATACATATACAATTTTTCGATCGAAAACTACTATATCGAGACTTATGACCAGAAAAACGGCAGGAGCCGGGGGAACCCCCGGACCCCTTAAAACCTCCGCCAATGCTAATAATCTTGATTGATAAATTTGATCTTGCAGGTGAGCTGGTAGGATTTCAAGTTGGTGTAACAATGGAAATCTTGAGACTAGATGCTTGGTATTGTAGAATTGATGGTTCTCTGGGAAAACCTGCAACATATATCCTACGGGGTTTATGTCGCATGTGCTGTGTTCCAGAGGTTATTCTTCGGTGTATGCAGGTACACCTTTGGTCTTTGAACCCTCCCTCTCCCTGATTATATCTCATTTGATGTGTGATATGTAAACTTGTTATTACTTTCTTATTTTTATTCTTCCTAAATTTGTAGGTTTCTGCTTTTCTTATGGAATCTGGTCATGCATATGAAAACCATGACGAGCTTATTGAATTAGTTGCTGGATCTGAAACTGGGATCCTTCACTTGTTTAGTCAGAAGCAATTGCAGGTGATTATGCATTGTTTTCTCTCTCTCTCTCTCTCTCTCTCACACACACACACACTAACTTACCCAGTATATTTCCACTCTTCAGCTCTAAATCATTGGTTTTTTTCTTGAACATCACTATTACATGTGTACAACATTCACTTTTTTGTGAATATGTAAATTCATTATTGTTTTTGATTTAACACCGGTGTAAGTTATTTGAATTTGTAGAGTCATATATATCTGTTTGAAAACTTATACTGGTGAAATTCTAAATGGAGGTGTGTGTGTATATATATAGAGGGATGTTCAATTAAAAACCAATATTAGTTAAGAACTAAAGAACCATTTCTAGCCATACGTTTAAAGGGCATAAAAGTGAATTCCCTTAATTTAAAAGAAAATTACTTTTTTACCCCTTAAATCATGTGACTATAAATAGTTCTTTTTAGTTCTTTACAATTTGTTGGTTCTCATTTAAATGAACCCCTATACAGAGGGATGTTTAATTAAGAACGAATATTAGTTAAGAAGTAAAGAACCATTTTTAATCACAAGTTAAAAGAGCATAAAAGTGACCTTCCTTTACTTAAAGGAAAATTACCTTTATACACTTTAAAATCATTTGACTATAAATGGTTCTTTTTTAATTCTCTACAACTTGTTAGTGCTCGTTTGAATGCATCTAGAACGTATTCTTTGATAACCCTTAAAGTCATTATGTACCACATATTAAAATAAATGGGAAATAATGCGCGTGCGCGTGTATATATGTATATACATATATATAGATAGATTATATCCTAGTGGAAACTTGTTCTTATAGAGGAAACCCTTAAACCCTATTGGGGCCTCTCATTTGTTGAAAATAAATATGTGGTGCACATTGAATTCAGTTTTCATGGGATACAATCCCTACACACACACTTGTGGACATATACACGTGTATATACACACAAATATGTATAGATTTACACATAGGTATCTATACATATATAAGAATATGTATATATACACTTGAGAACAAAAAAGAATCATTATAGACCTCATATTTCTCTTATTTTAATTTTGAAATAAAAAAACTTGTGGTTATAAATAGTTATTTTGGTCCTCAAAAAATATTAATGGTCAATATAACATCTTGTAGAGAGTTTTGATTCTAATCTTTGATTTGATTTTCAGGAATTTCTATTATTCGAAAGGGAATACTCTATATGGAAGATGGAGTTAGCTGAGGGAGCGGATGCTTGAATTTCTGTAATTCTTATAGTATTTTACTTTTCATAGCTAATTGTTGGGGTTTTGTGATTTTTGAAAGTATTTTTCAGACTATGATAGTACTATTATGTTATAATTCAATATAGGTAGAAAAATCATGAGTTGTCATCATATTGTATATGTGCATTTTTTATTTTCTTTCAGTTTTTGTTCAAGCTCATCTTTAAATCAATAGGGAAAGGATATTAGATCATGCTACCTGAAATCACTGGTAATCTAGATTTGGTGTATGAGAGTTGATAGAAAAAGCATCTGGATATTTATAGCTTGAAAATAATTGCCAGGTGTAGACATATCATGGTCTCCTGTCCATTTCTCTTCAAAGTGAGAATTAGATAGCTGCACAATCTGTGCACTTTGTTAAATGGTCGTAATTTCTATGTATGATGAAAGATTTTCTTTCTTTCTTTCTTTTCTTTCTTTTTTTTTTCTTTGAACTTTCCTTTTGACGCTCTGATGAATTATCAACACACAACCTGTAAGGTGTTAAATGGATTGGCTATTTAGTATTCAAATCAGGCGACCTGATTTAACCTGAAAGGTAATTACATTAAAATTCAAGATTGGCTTAGGAGTAATTGTAGTTTAACTTTTAGCAACACTCTCCTAAGTGAAGAAGATTGGTAAAAAACTTTAAAGAAATTTCTATAGGGAACTAAGGAAGTTTATTATTAATGTTTCTTGTACCGTTTATTAATGCCTTTTTTTTTTAAGTTATAACTTATAATGTAGGATAGAAATTGGATGAGTAAACAATGAAGATGATAATGTGAAAAATTTTAAAAAGATTATTTTATCTTAAAGACTTTCAAAAATATTTTTTTTTGGATTTATATAATTATAATCGGACATTCTTATCCAACTGTGTGGGTCATATAGGTGATCTATACGGGTCGTATAAGGGGGTGCTATATGGCTTTTACAGACCTATATGAATTGTATTGCTCATCTAAAATTCTCTCATATTTTGATCCCATCTACCATGTATGGTCGTACATGTATGTACACCTTGTGCATGGTGGCCGTATAAAGGTGCAAACTAACACCACCTTATTTAATAGCCATGTAATCTTTATTCATTTATACTTATTGTTTGATTTTTTTTTATTTAATAGCCATGTAATTTTTATTTAATATCTTGTATATTTTTTAAAATTGTTTGATAAAACTCAATTTCATAACCCTAGCAGTACATCACTTACAAATTCGAAACCCGATTAAACAGTTCTTAATCAACCGCTTACCAATTCAAACAAACTCTTATTGGTTTAATAATTGGTTTTTACTTTTATAATTAAAAAAAACCAACAAACCTAAAACCCAACTAAACTGAATCGAACACCCCTGTTATATTGACATTTTAAAATTTAGCATCCACACACTTGACATAAAGATCCAAAAGTCAATCTAGAAATCCAGATGCAGGTGTTGTACATATTCAATTCATTTTTGAAAAATTTCGATAACTTTATTTTCTGTTTTTATAAAACATTTATACCGAATAGTTTTCACTTTTCAAACAACAACAACCTTACCCAGTATATTCCTACTTTTCAATAGGGTCTGGGGGGGAAGGATAGATACAAACCTTACCCCTATCCCAATTGGGATAGAGAGGCTGCTCCGAAAGAGTCACCGGCTCAAAGTTATCGTTTGAAGTTGATCATCCTAATGATTTTAACGTTATTTTCACAAATAACTAAAATAACGTTAAAATTAGTGCACTTTTACTTTTGCCCCTTAAGGGCTCACACATATATACATTATATGCGTGCACCGCAAATGGGGCGTAAGACATAAGACATTATATTATGTCTTGATAAAAGATTGTGTTATTTAATTGATTAAAATTGTCAATGTTTGATTGATCTATATAGCATAAACTTTGTCTATTACTCTATTATATGGAATGTCATCAGTTTAAACCCATGTAAGCGTTAGTTTAGTTCGATGTAGTTTAAGAATAAAAGTAAGATAGATTTACTATTAAAAAAATTGTTGCTATTTTGAGAACAAAACTATGCTATTGCCCTGGTGGGCTCAAAGAAGGAGCAACTTAATATAGGGTTGAGATCAGTACCATGTGGAACCGTTGTCAAAAATACCAATACCAAATTCGATTAAAAATGGGTACCAAATCCTGTATCAAGGAATTAAATCATGGTTTCATATCTACCCTTTCACAGAGGGGAGGGAGAGTAGAATAGTTGATAAAAGTTTTAAATGTGAGTTGCTAGTTTTATGTCAACAAATTCAGTATACAAATAATTTAAAATAATAATAAAAAATATTATACCAGACAACCGTTCTCAGTATCAATAAACGGGTGTTTGGCAAAATACAAATTTCCATACTCAAAGAATATATATCGTTTCACTTAGGCAAAAGCATTTGCTTCAGTTTCAGCACGAACAAGTGTAGCATAAACACCATCATGATGGGACGTCAAGAGCCTATCATGGCTTCCATACTCGATCAGCTTCCCATTCTGGACCACCGCTATCATAGTGGCTTCTTTGATGGTTGAGAGACGGTGAGCCACCACGATGGTGGTGGTGCGTTTTGTTGCCTTCCTAAACGCCTCTTTAACATTCTTCTCTGATTCCAAATCTAGTGCACTAGTTGCTTCATCTAGCAGCAACACTTTTGATCTTTTTACAAATGCTCTTGCTATTGCTATTCTTTGTTTTTGACCTCCCGATAGCTGAACCCCACTCTGACCTACCTGCAGTCACCAATCAAAGATTTTTTTTTTTTTAAAAAAAAAAGACTTTTTATTTATTTATTTATACATATATTTTTTTTAATGAAGTTTCAAGACATGCAGCTTCTTTAATACTTGATACCTCAGTTTCATAGCCTTCAGGGAGGCCACATATGAAATTATGAATGTAGGCTTCTTTAGCAGCTTCTTCAATCTCTGCAAATGAAGCATTAGTGTCTCCAAATCCTATGTTTTCTCGGATGGTACCAGCAAACAATGCGGGTTCTTGACCCACCAAAGCCGTTTGGGATCTCAGCCATTTCAAATCAAGCTCCCTCAGGTCAATTCCTCCCATTAAAACCTTACCTTTTACCGGATCATAAAACCTTTGTGCCAACCATATCAGTGTCGATTTTCCAGACCCACTTCCCCCGACCACCGCCACCATGGTCCCGCCTTTCACCTTTAAACTAAAATCCTTCAACACAATCACACCAGGCCTAGAGGGATATGAAAAGGTAATCATCTTGAACTCAACATCAAACGGTTTTGAACCTTCAATCTTTCTTCCTTTCCCCCGAATCAACTGAATTCGGTTAACAATATCAAAAACCGCAGGAATTGCGACTGAAGCTGCGGAAGTATCCGGAGCAAGACCCGCAAGTTGACCAACTGAAAACGAGCTTAAAACAAGAATCAAGAAAATCTTGTAAACATCCCCAAAGGATGCGTGGCCTTGTTTCACAAGGTAAGCCCCAAACAATAGGATTACAGTATAAGCTGCGTACATTGCACCTTGAGAGAATCCTAATGCAATCCCGGTGATCTGTGATCTTTTTACAGCTGTTGATTTTGGGTTGGATAAAGACTGTTCAAAAGATTTAACAATCTTTTCTTGAGTTGCGAAAGTTGCCACTGTTCGAATGTTTGAAACAGCACCTGAAGCGATTATAGTAGCTTTATCATAAGCAGCATTATCTAACTTTGGTCCGATGTTGATTAACAGATTAAAGTAGCTAGCTCCAAGTGTAAAAGGTGTTAGTAGAGTAGCCATGAGGGCTAACCGCCACTGGAGATAGAATGAAACACCTAGACCCACACCAGCCGAGCTCACTGCCATGAATAAAACCGAGTATCTGTCTGCTAAAACTGATCTAAAACTTATACAATCATTTGATAGCCTTGAAACAAGTATTCCAGTTGAGTTTTTATCACTATCGAACCAGCCTGGCTCTTGTTTGAGTATAGACTGAAACAACAAACTACGAACCCGTTTGGTGAGATTCGAACCGGCCCAACCACAAAAACCTTGTTGACCAGTCATGGCTAGAATAATCACAACCCCAAGTCCAACCAAAACCAAACAAAGGTTCCCAACATCTCTTTTCAATCTATTTTTATGTGGATTGAAGTAAACTTTGAGTCCTTCACCCAATACCAAGGGAAAGATGGAGAGAATTGCACCTGCAACCATACCCAAAAGTATGCCAACAAACAACATTCCCCTCTCGGGTTTCTGTAGTTTCCATACCTCTGAAATCATGTATGATCTTGGTTTTGTTTCTTTTTTTGTCCCTACCTCTTCTTCTTCTTGAACTGATTTCATGTATTCCGATCTTGAAATTTCAAACACGTGGTTTGATTTTAAAAGATCTTGAGGACTAGATGTTTGATCATGTTTGAATTGTATCCTTTCCATTTCACCATTTGCGGATTTAGAGTTTGATGATACAGCTTCAGATGCAACCTTAATGAGAGAAAAATAAGCTCCTTTAGCTTTCATAAGTTTTTGATGGGTCCCGCTTTCAATAACGGATCCTTGTTCCATAACAACGATCCTGTCAGCATTTCTTACGGTTGCCAGCCTATGAGCAATCACCATGGTGGTTCTGTTTCTTGAAATTTTATCAATGGCCTTTTGGACAAGCATCTCTGACTCAGGGTCCAGTGCACTTGTGGGTTCGTCTAATAAAAGGATCTTAGGGTCTTGGATCATGGCTCGAGCCAGCGCAATGCGTTGCTTCTGCCCCCCTGAGAGTTGGGTTCCTCTATCTCCTACCTGTGTATCATAACCCTGTGGTAAATTTGTTATGAATTTATGTGCATTTGCAGAAACACAAGCTGTGACAGCCTCTTTTCTGGTGGCATTCTCTTTTCCCATCATAATGTTTTCAAGAATTGTGGTTGCAAAGAGAACAGGTTCTTGACCCACCATGCTCATTTGACTTCTTAGCCATTTTACTTGCAATGTTCTTATATCATGACCATCTAACCTTACAACACCTGCATATAAAAGTATTCATGTCATGTGTAAGTCGTTAGGAATCAATAGACCATTACCTGACATTGACTATCTAATTACCATGTGTTCATGTTATAATAATGACTGAGTATTTTAAATAATAAATTTAGACTTTAGAGAGAGTGCATCTAAAGGCCAACCAAGAACTTAACTCTTATTTTTATCAAGGCAGTCTTTGTATCTAAATTTTGGATAATCAGTATATTTATTAAAAGATTAAAGCTTACTCATATATGAAAATGACAAAGATATTATCTCATGTATTACATGATTAAATATAATAAAACTAGTTAATAATGAAAATTTAGAAATTAGACATATTTTGATATAAAATGATTAATTTAAATATTAATAAGTACTTTAACTAATTAAACATTAATCAAAAACTTGAATAACTAAAGAAATGATACATGATCTTCTTGATTTGTGACAATTGATATTATTGAACTAATTAAACATTAAAAAATTTAGATCGTATTATGTCAAAAGCTAATTTTTGTAAATCAAGAAGGTAAGGTATAATTTTTATAATTATTAAAGTTAAAGGAGTTAGTTTGAAAATATCATAACATAAATGACAAAAAATGTAACTTTCCTAACAATTTTATACCTTCGGTTTTTGAAGAAATTAACAAATGTCATTTGTTTATAAATATCATATTATTTAAAAACTTTGGTTTAAAGCTTATTTTATTTTTTTAAGAAAAATTGTTTTTTTCTTTTATTTTCTAAAATAAAATATTTTATTTTTTTTATATTTAATAAGCTTTTTTAGTTATGTTTTCTAATAGAAAGACTTTATTTTAAAACTATTTTTTATATTAAAAGGGTAAAAAAATTATTTGTCATTAGTATTATTATTATTTAATATAAGAGAGGATATAATTATTTATATGAAAGAAAATTGAATAAAATGATATGTGACAATAGTAGTATAAAAAGGTGATTGTTGACAAACAAAAATGTTTGTTCATTATAACAGTAAGATTATAAAGGTTATTTATCTAATTGAGTGTATATGTGGAAGGCATTTTACGTGACAAAGTTTTAAGCTTAATTTAGAGCATTTTTTCATCTTTAGGAGAAAAGAAAGACCAAAAAGTTACCCTCAAGAGGATCATAAAACCTCTCTAAAAGTGCAAAAACAGTTGATTTCCCTGCACCGCTGGCACCAACGAGGGCTAAAGTCGTTTGAGATGGAACCACCAAATTGAGGGAGTTGAGAATTGGAAGAGTTGGACGAGATGGATAAGCAAAACTAACATTCTCAAACACAATTTTTCCTTTCCCTTTGGAGAGCCTTCTCCCCATGTGAGAATAAGGATCAATGCATGGAATTCGCTCTATAACTTCAAATACTCGGCTAGCTGCTACTGTCCCTTGTGCAAATTGAGCAAAGTATGACAGTGATAGCGCCAAACCCCTGAAAAATGCAAGCCAAGTATGTATGTTTGTGCATAAATGACGTCTATATCTGTTTTATATATGTGCATGCTTATTGAAATAAACTGTTTACCTCAAATTAACTAAACACATAAGCTAAGTACAAGTTTCAGTGGTTAGGTACCTGCCACCAACATTGACTCCAAAGAAACAGGCTATGGCTGTTCCACCAGATATCTCATTATTTGAAATCAAGATGGATCCATACCAGAAAGCCAATGCCCATGTAGAATAAGTTACTAGATATATAACACCAATTCCAATACCCTTTGCAAAACCAAGTTTCTTTCCCACAGGAACAGACTCTTGCAACAATGAATCGTATCTGTCGGCTATTTTCTGTTCTGCTACAAAAGAAAAAACAGTTCTGATTGAACTTATGGCTTGTTCTGCTATGCCACCAGCTTTCTTGTAGGAGTTCTGCAAGTAACATCCGAATCATAAAAACATATATGCCTGAATATGAATGATATTTAAGAAATCGTTTAGTTTAGTTTAGTACCTCTTCTTTTGTAGCCAAACCGACATAAACAGCCTTGTAGGCTATGCCACAGAGCATTGTTACCGGAGTGACTGCAAGAATTGCCAAAGAGATCTTCCATGACTTTATGAAGCCAACTATGTAGCCACATATGAAAGTACACAAGTGATGAACAAAGTGTGGCATCTGTCCACCAACCAAAATAATTAGGTTGTATATAATTGAAAAATAATCCTATTCCTAGCTAGCTACCTATCTTGTGTTCAAAAAACTGTATGTACCTTCTCCCCTATAACTTGTTGGATTTGAGCAACATCGGTTGAGATCCCATGCATGATCTCACTAGTACTAATTTCTGTGTCAAAAAAGGTGACATCTTGGCGTAAAACTGACCTTAGGTACAAGGTTCTGATTCTATGTGCCGATCGCTCACCCACCAGTCGCCAGCAAGAGATTTCTGTAATTGTAAGCTAGCTAGCTAAATTCACATGCAGAATAGTAATCATATACATTTCCCCTGCCGGCCTACTATTTAATTAAAGCTAGCTATATATAGCTTTCAATAAAAGATGTAATTAAAGACATCCTAAACATTAATCGACTTGTTTCTTTAATTAGTGATTTATAAATTAATAAGTTGAAATTAAATGTGGAAAAAAAGTTGAGGCTTACGTACGTAAATAGGCTCCAATAACGACAAGTGCGGAGAGTCCCACCATGTATAAACATATCTGAAGTTCATACACATATATGCAATAGGCATTAAGTAAGGAAACAAATGAAACGAACATATTTATTAAATAATAAATTAATTAATATAAATGAATAAAAAAAGTTAAATTATATAAAATTTACCCTTTTGACATCCTTCATCATCTCGTCGTTGTTATCATCTAAAGCAATTTTGTTGACGAACAATCCAAAAAGTAAAGAATACCAAGGTAAAGATCCTCCATTGATCAAAGCACCCAAACTGCCTGCTATCACTAGAAACACATCCAACTTTGTTGAATATTTAAACAACCCAAGAACACCAATTTGTTTCGGTGGTGCAACTTCATCATCTCCATCTTCATATTTATGATCATCATAACCGTATTTCTGATCAAGATCCTTCCAATCACCACTTATAACCTCATGAATGTTACTGCCTAAATGCCTCTCATGATCAGAAGTAGCAACCGGGTATGTGTGTGCGAAAGTAGCAGACTTGTCTTGTTTGGCAACGTAGCTTTGTAGCTCAATTCTACCCAATGACACGTGGCTGTGGTCATATGACGGATTAACATTACTACTACTAAAGTTACCTCGAGAAAGGTAATAGTCATTTGCTGACCGCCGAAATACACGGCTGACAGGCGTAGATGCCACCGAGGTGAAGGGTGTTAAGGCTGCGCTTAGGTTGCTGCCATGGTTGTGTGTTGGTTCAAATCGCCAGGAGATGTCAGCCTGCCAGGACTGGTCGGTGAGAGGAGATGTGGGCGGCACACGAGCCCTGTGTGAAGTATGGGAGCTGGAGAAGGAGAAGGCCGGAGATTGATGTGACCATGCCGGTGACGTGTGGCGGTTGGGGGACTCTATCTCGAAGGAGGAATGATCAGCCATGGATGACATGCATAATTTTTAGTTAATTACGTTACAACTTACAATTAAACTAATCAAGTTTGAAGGAGACGCCGGCAGGCCTTTACCTATATATAAAAATTAAAATTGGATTTGGCTGGCTCTCAAATGCGCATTGTATTTGCCTAACTGAACAACTTTTTTGTTTTTATGTTCAAATTATCTTTATGCGTTTTTTTCTTAATTATGAACACCCCAATGTGTTATGTGTTGTTGAGTACAATTACTTGCTGTTTATGTTTTCTTCACCTTTATGATGAAATCACATTATACATCTTCAATAATCCATAATCAAGAAATACGTAGAAAAATGCATACACTTTCTCTGATAGATATGTTTGATAGATCTAACTTTACAGTAAACCATGGTTGGGTTATATAACCGAACCACAGTTACAAAGATTAATTCTTGACATATAATACGTACCCCTATACATATTACATGTTACATAATGGACACAAAACATACTTTAGACTAATTACATAAACAGCCCTCTAACTTTCTAATTTGGATTAAAACAATAATGTATAACACTTTAGCTGTAGGTACATATTAATAACTGGTTTCGTATTTTACTTTTCAGATTTTATATTTTTTGTTTGCACGCTCTTAATTAATTAAGTGGTAAGAGTTTGTTATGAAATGAGTAATTATGTTATTTGTTTGATAAATTTCAAGGTTAACGATATATTACATACCCATATACATAAACTAAACAACGTTTGATTTCCACGTCTGATTGAAAAATAATAATAATAACTCAAATAGTCTATGTGGTATAATGGATTTTCAAGGTTTAAATACTGACTTTTTGTTATTAAATATAGGTATGATCTTAAATTTTTTAAATTTATTGGCCGGATATTAGAGCTAATGCCCATCAAATAGCTAGTAGCATAAACACATCGATCCTCTGATGAATAGCAAATGAGGGAATTATTGACTTTATTGTTGAAGCTCAAACACTCCCATGTCTCAAGAAACTAGGGAAAAATGTTGAAATCGTGGTAATTAATAGAGAAGAAACGAAGAATTCAAATATGAAAGGCAAGACATTTTTCGTGAAGGATGAGAAGACGATATATGAAAATGGCAACTCAAGGGGATTTTTAGATTTTGAATGCAAGGACAATATCCCGGTTGATGAAATTGTAAAAGATTTGGTTTAATATAGGGCTCTTTTATTTAGACACCTCACTTTTTTATTTTAACACCCCTGTGGGCCAAGACGCCCGTACTGGCCAGTACAACCCATATTGAGTACAGACAAACATTCCAGAGAATTCTTTGGAATCAGTGAAACATTCTTTTGGACGGGCCGTACAGGTCAATACGGCCCGTCTTGACCCAAGCTTGTTTTTCCAAGCCATTTTGGGTGTCAGCCATTTTGCTATACCTTGATACGGCCCGTACTGGTCAGTACGGCCGTCTTGAATTAATTTATTTTATTTAAACATAATTTACGTATTTAAATAATTTTTAACGATATACGTTTAAGACGTGAATTATTTGAACGATATTAGTTATTTATTTTATTTAAACTTAATTTACGTATTTAAATTTAATTTTTAACGATATACGTTTATTATGTAAGTTATTTAAACGATATACGGCTATTATGTTAATTAAACGTCATAATGTCGTTTTAACTAAATATTTCATTTTATAATTAGTTTGTTTACGTTAATTTAAATAATTTAAACGATATAAAGTTTTTCGCGCAAATATTAAACAACACAAACAAAAACAATACAAATACAGAAAGAAACATACGTATATACGCTGTACGGTTTTATATACAAGGAAACAAAAATACAAAAGTAACTATGATCCGGATGGTCCAGCGTACGATCCGTCGTCTGCGTAGACGCGTTGCTCCGGGAACGGTGGAAGCTGTGTCCTGTCCCGTCGCGCATGCTCTGACGCGACCGTCCACTGGACCAAATCCTCGTAACGATCGAGCCGTCGCTCGACACGTGCCATCCGCGGAGCCGTCTCGTCGCACCGGGCGGCAATCTGGTGCAACAACGCCTCGAGTGGCTTGGTCAGGCGCCCCGCACGGTTAACGTGCGGTGGATGCTGCGGAGGCTCCTCCTCGCGCGGCGGTGACTAGACCGGCTCCTCCCGAATCGGCTCGGGCTCCGGCATCGGGCCACCGTCCTGCTGCTGCTGGTCCGGCACGACGATGACCTGGGCGGGCTGAAACGGGCGGCATTCCTGCCCAATAAACCGCAATCCCAGACCCAGGATGTCGGCGGCAAGTTTCATGCTGATGATCGTCCGCCGATCGAGCTTACGAGGCTCCATCACCGGCAGATCATCAAGCATGTCATCCATGCCTCTGCTGCGGGCGATGTGGGTGACAAAGGCGCCACCCCACAATGTATCGCGCTCCTGTCGGTGGTAGAAGGAGGCGTAGTACAACGAAAAACATCGTGCCAGGTTGCACGGCCTGCCAGCAACGAGTGAGTGCAGATAAAACAGATCTGTCGTCGTCACCCACTCCTGGCTCTGACCGCGACCTGAAATGCTCGTCACGAGGCAGCGGTGGATGTAACGGATCAGAGGATCTCTGATCGTCGTCGCCCGTAATCGGGCGCCGGTGAACGGCGTATCAGATATCTGGGCCCACCAGGCCCTCATAACCCCCTCCTCCCCCTGCGTCAACCCCTGTATGAAGTCCTCACGAACGGTCTCCGGCTCGTAGTAGATGCCTAAGTGCACGGCGAACCGCTCGATCGACATCTCGAAGTGTTGTCCGCCTAAGGAGAACTCAATATCTGGAAGCTCCTCGTCCTCCTCCTCCCTAACTGCTGCCTGATGAGCTCTATATCTAAATGTCGATAGAAATTTAACAGTGATCAGCCGGTAGGTGGGCAGCTCTGCGAGATCGAACAGGCGAGTCCACGGCGTGTCCTCGCCGAGGATGGCTCTCGCACGAACCGCCTCACCGGCATCTGCCAGAACACCCCAATCTATACAACGGAGCATCAGCACGCTCATAAGATGTATCCGACGGCACCTCATCGCCTTCGCTGACTCTGGCTCGAACTGGAGCCACTCGTGCTGCGATAACGCGAGCGACGCGGGATCTAACGGCGGCCCTTGCTGCTGGGCGACGTCCTCCTGGTGTGGCATCTTGGCATCCATCTCGGCTAAGAACGGTATAAGCTGAAAAATGAAAAACGAGCGAATGTTAAAAAAAATTTTTTTTACAAGACGGCCCGTACCAATGTTGCCCGTCTCAAACAAAACCAGGCCGTCTGTCCAAGACGGCCCGTCTTGGCAATACCAGGCCAAAACCAGGCCGTCTGTCCAAGACGGCCCGTCTTGGCCATACCAGGCCAAAGGTCACCTTCTTCATTTGGTGAATAAGACGGGCCGTACTGGTCAAGACGGCTCATCTTGTTCTTAACTGATTCAAATTTTGAATGACCAAGACGGGCCGTATAGGTCAAGACGGCTCGTCTTGTTCTTATTTCGAAAACTAAAAATCGGTCTAAACAGGTCCTATTTCGATCAAAAACCTAATCTAAACACATATTCATGATCTATGAAGGAAAACACATACCTAGTATCGAAAGTTTGAAGCTCCAAGACGGGGTGTATAGACCAAGACGAGAGAGTTTGGGTGTATGTGTGTGTGAAAAAACTGAAAATGACGTCTGAAGTTTGAATTTAATATAGAACAGTACGGGCCGTACTGTTCTAACTTTTTTTTTAAAAAAATTCAAAAAAATTTCATTTCTATTACATTTCAACCAAGAATTTGTTTTTTACATTTACACGTCTATGTAGTCGACCAACTTATTTTCATCTATAAATCTTTGATATTCTTGCAGCATGTCATGATATACGAACTCCCAGTCGGATGCGGCATCATTTCGGTAACGTTTCCAAATAGTATTTACCATTGGCATTGGATAATATCCTTGTAAGGTAACATTAATGAAATGGACGCCAAGATGAACTACTGATACAACGTTATGTCGCGGCAAACTATTAGCAGATGTCCACAAAGGAAAGATGGTTTGAGTACCTCGACCGCTGAAAAGGTGAACGATTAAGCCAAATCTTTGAGCAATTACTAAACCTGTGTGAGGCATAAACATCCAATGTTCGGCAGGAGCAGGTGCAATCTGTTGCCAATTTATTGTGTTGCGTAGTACATCATAAGATCCTGAGTCGTAAGAGTTAAACACATATCCTGTACAGATCTGCGTTGAAATCCAATTCGTGCAAGAGTTGTTGTCGAATAAATGCCCAATGACTTTCATCGAATCCTAAACCCACGGCTACAGAACGAAAACCACAGTTACCATCTGGCTTGACATCTTGTATGTTTATCACGTAAGGTTGAAGCAAAGGAAGGATGTGACGACCGAAGCGATAAACATAGTTTAATCCTTCTGGCTTCATGTTACGTGGAAAACGATGTACGTTTTGACTTAGCGAGTCCGATGGTGGCATTGCTTTTGATACCGATGTGGAACTACTGCGCCGAAATACGGGTTTCTAACTTTTCTCGGTCACAGCTGTAAACGAACTCTGCCTCGAATGTTCAAATGTACTTTCTTGGGACGATAAGTTATCTTTAACGTCTTGCTCTTTTTGTTTCTGTGCCTTTAACGTTGGACGACCACGTGTATCTTTTTGAAGTGAAGGCGTCTTTTTGTCGCTTTTATTTGGAAATACTTGCGCCAAGACTTTCTTTATTAGACTCTTTTTTATTTCAGGAGGTTTGGAATTTATTTCTACTGTAACCAAACACATTTGTCCTATAACATCTATTTCTTCTTCTTCTAACAGTGTTGGGTTAGCTGTGTTAAGTTTTGTCCAAAAAATATCTATATCTGAGAGCGCCATATTCTTATCTGCATAATTTATAATTAGAATTAAAATAACAGTAACTACGTTGGAAACATCTAAGATTTACATTTAATATTACGAACCTGTGTTGTAATATTTTGATATATTACAAGCGCACGGCAACCCACAAATCGTCCAAAGCTGGTGGCCACATGTCATATTTTTGTCGCGCGTGACTCTTATTTTGTCTTTTTCCTCGACCAACAAATCAAGAGCTTTATGGGACACCTTTCCTCGAAGGTTATCAAATATTGGTAGTTTATGATGACCCATAGTTTTAATCAAGCTCGTTTCAAAATCGTGTTTCATTTTTACCTCCTGTGCTTGCACGATTTCATTTACGAAACCGACAAGCGAGGCAAGCGTGCTGCTTGTTGATCTGAGGAATCGTTTTAGGTTTTAGTGCTGACTTTCCACCCGGATTGTTGTACGTTGACCAAAGTTGCGCGTTCTATTGGTCCATGTTGTTACAAACATATCTCTGTAACTGTATAACCAGGTGTGCGTCAGATACTTCAGAACCCCTGAAATGAAAGAAAAAACCAATGATGATATGATGATAATAATGATGGTATATGATGCTTACTTTTTTTGTTGTCTTTGATAAGTCTTTCGTACAGACGGTTGTAGTTGTAGTCGTATAACTCTGTTGTCGAGAGTTACAGAAATTCGCCCATCGACTTTTGAATTTCTTCCAGTCTGCATCCGAAAGCTTGCCTTGCAGTGTTTGGCAATATTTTCGTCTATGTGCCATCTGCAGAGATATTTTGCAGCTTCTGGAAACACCTTACGGCACGCACTCATAACAGCAAGGTCTCGATTTGTTATGATCACACGTGGCTCCATACATTTATTCAACATACTCTTAGCCATTTCCAAGACCCAGACGTAGTTTTCCTCACGCTCTTTGCTTACGAACGCGTGA
Organism: Mikania micrantha; assembly: GCA_009363875.1. Taxonomy (NCBI): domain Eukaryota; kingdom Viridiplantae; phylum Streptophyta; class Magnoliopsida; order Asterales; family Asteraceae; genus Mikania; species Mikania micrantha. The sequence goes on from CM018690.1 coordinate 46,144,979, forward strand.
GCAATGCTAGACGTCTGGTGTGTGAAAGTCACGCCAACAATTTGAATAAATGGAAGCCTGTACTGGTTCGTTTTGCACGTCGCGTCCATCATCAGCACGTGCGGAAATGCACGCCACTAGCAATACGATTTTGGATGACAGAAGAAAATGTCTTCCACGACGTTTGTTTCAGGATCCTCCCGGGTATAGTAAACGTACCACTGACTGTGAAGCACGTTTTCCAATACCTGCATCAGAGTATCACCGAATTTCTTCTTGTTTTTTAACTTCTGCTGTAAATTGTATACATCCCTAGGGACGGATACATTTGCAGGGTTATGTTTCTTTGCGCTCGAAAGTATGTTACGAGGATACATGTGTCGCTCGGTCAGATTCTCAACCAGATCTTCTTCCTCCTGAGTGAATCGTCTAACATATTGATGACCCTCTAGATTCTGAGCAGGTTCGTGATTGTGATTGTCGTTAATCACCTGTAATTTCCAGGAATCACGAACTTCGTTGTATAACCCTATCAATTGAAACGGACAACCGATTTTCTTGCTGCCTGACCGTCTAAGGATTGCGATACTATTGTGCTCGCCACCACGGTCACACATGAGCCAGACATTGATTACACTGCCTGTTGTCTTTGATTTCTTCGTTCTTCTTTTGACTTCAATGTAACCATTGTCTAGTGCTCTACTTTTCACCCACCCTACCAGCGCTTCGTCAGACATAAACTCCTGACATATAAAAAAATAATAAATACCGTAAATGGATAGCGATAATATACAATCATCAACATTTATGTTTCATTTAAGTTACCTCTTTGGTTTCCCAGTTAATGTTTGAAGCCGCCGGCTTTTCTTCATAACCCTCCTCCGGGTTACTTTGTTTACTGTCGTCATATACGAACCCATACGATGCTTGACTGTCAAAACCGACATCAGCGTTAGGTTCAGCATTCAGATCTATCGTGCCGTATGAATACTCAACAGGAGGCTCTTCATTCAAATCTGGCACGAAATAGTTGACAAAACTCCCATCCCAGAACGACATCGAAAGTTACGCGTTCGTTTGAAATGATTCAAGCTTATATACAAATTTGAAGATGTTCAATATGGCTCGTACTGGCCTATACGGCCCGTACTGAGTCAAATCAGTGTCCTTTTGTCAGAATTGAAAAAGTAAGACGGGCCGTACTGGACAGTACGGGCCATCCTGCTGTCTAATCATTGTCCTATGTTGCAGGGAATGTCTGTACGATGAACGAGACGGGCCGTTCTGGCCAGTACGGCCCGTATTGATCCCAATCATTGGCGCAGGTTTTCAGAGGGAATGTTTGACCAAAGACTGAGACGGGCCGTACTGGCCAGTACAGGCCGTCTCAAGGGTGTATTTTTAAGAAAAGTGGGTGTGAGAATAACACCACCCTTAATATATATAGTAAGACGTACACTTTATTGTTATATGATTACTACTTACTAGTGGTACTTTATACACTAGATTAGTGGCGGAGCTTGACCCCAAGCGTAGGGGGGGAAACTTCAAGGGGGGCGAACATAGGGTATATTTTTTTTCTGGGGGGGGGGGGGGGCGAAATACAAATTTTTAAAAAACTTTGCACTACGAATCAGGAAATGTATACCACTGAACAAAAAAACAGGGGGGACGGTCGCCCAGCCCCCAGTCCTCACTAACCTTCGCCACTACACTAGATTGTGGGCTTTAGGATGCTGCGTTAGAATTTTATTGTATATTGTTCATGAAAGCACTTCTAATGAGGATGAGGATGATGCAAGTGTGTTCATAATGGATACAGAGGGAATTCAAATGAACCAACCAATTTAAGAAACAACAGTGAGGTATCATTTAATTGATCTAGCAGTGGGTTCAAAATGGGTATAAATAACACAAGTCACTTGTTGTTTCCTTGATGTTAATGATTTGAGGGAACCTCGCCTCGCCGAAAATGAATTGATGTAGAAATTTACTATTAAAAAAATTTAAAATAATTAAAAATTTTGACCTGCTTGCTAAAATATTACTGTTATATTTTTTTCTCAGTTTTCATCTTATATAAATAATATCACTTATCATATTTTCAATTACTATTATCATTTGTTATTTTATTATCCTTCTGCTTGATTTTCTTATTTTTTTTAAATAAATATTATTTTCTTTCCTATTAAATAATTATAATATTATTGACTAATTATTTATTTATTCTTTTCATGTTAAGAAATGTTTTTTAATAAATTAAAATTATGTTTTTTATTAAAAAAAACACACTTAAAAGTGAATAAAATATATTTTTATGTGAAAATCAATTTTTTTATGATCAAGAAATATTTAAATCAGCAGTTTTAGAAAATAAAATTAAAAAAGCAATTTTTTTCAGAAAAATGAAATAATTAAAAACCGTAGTTTTTAAAACAAGATTTTTGTAAACAAATAACATCTTTTAAAACAAAATGTTTAAAATATAATTTCTTAAAAACCAAATGTTATTAAAATGATATGAAAAAGATACGTTTTTAATCCTTCATGCTTAAGAATATTTCAGATTGGGTCCTTTACTTCAATAGTTAGAAATGTTGTAGTACATTCTTTATTGTAATTATTGAAGCTTCTAGTATTGTTTTATAATCCATAAATTTAATCATTTAATATTTATATTTATTTTGTGTAATATATGGGATAGTAGCCTAGTCTTATATACTAACCGTTAAAATGCTTGATAATGCTCTAAATTCAAACCAACATGAAAGTTTCTATCACATAGGAGGTCTTGTGTTTTGCGTCGTAGACATTTCGAATTATACAACAATACAATCTCTCTTGTTGTAAGTTTGAGTATTTTGACCTAATGTGTTGTAAAGGGTTAAAAATTATATAAATATCTAAAATTTCTTGACTTCAGAAAAACTTGCAATATAAATTCTTACATTAACAAGCGTCTTGAAACTCGAATACACCAAAAAAAATAAACTTAAATATAAAAACATTAAACAAAGTTAAATAGAAACAAAATAAAGAAAAAAACATAACAAAAAAAATTAATTAAAACTGCTGAACGAAAAACAAATTCAAACTTTACATATGTATTGTATGTGAATAAAAAAATATTGTGTGATAAAATATAAAAAAAACAAACCTCAATGTTCAAATAAAAAAACAAAAATCACTATTCATTAAGGTTGATATAATAATAATAATAATAATAATAATAATAATCTACTTATGTTAATAAATAAAAGTTTTTAGTGCCACATGGCATAATTCTAAAGCATTTCAACATTCATTTCTCACATCTCTATCCTATTAAATACATCTAATATTAAATAATAATATTAAATATTATATATACTTTTTATGCATTTTTGAAATAAAAATAAATACATTAAAATATATTGATATTAAAAACACACTTTTAAAAAAAATTATTATAAATTATAAAATTTTCAAGAACAATTATTTAAAACAAAATGTTTAAAGAAAAACAAACTACAAAAAAAGTTAGTGTTTAAAGAAGTAATATTATTATTTTAATACTTAAAATATTAAATCATATGAAATTGTAATCGTATTTTATATTAAAAATCATTTTATATTTTCTAAATTTTCATTAATAATTATTTGTTAATAGTTTTTTATTTAATACGTGTAATACAGAGAATAATAATATATAATTAATGCATTAGGATATTACGTAGAACGAATTTCAATACGTTGTTTTCAAAGTTTTTTGTTAGGATACCCATGAAACGAGAAGAACTCAAAAACGGCCACATTTTTAAATTTACTTTTTTCGGACTCCTTTATGCATCTTGTTTCGTTTGACCAAATCCGGAATTAAGAAAAACATGTTGATCTTAATCTAAAGATTGTTTGGTTTATTTTAAGGATGAGTCTAATTGCACCAACTCTACTTACTAAACGCACCAACCTACTTACTGCATTAATTATTTTGACTTAATCATCCAATAATATTTGTTTATTAATTGTTGCATATCATTAAGAGTAAATTACACAAAAGGTCCTTTATGTATAAATGAAATTTCAAATTTCATCCTTAAACTTTTATAATTACGCCAGACGTCCTTTATCTTGCTGTTTTGTAACAATCAAGTCATTTTCCACTAACCAAAGTTAACTTTTCAGTTAATTTTCTTAAAATGACAATTTTACCCTTATAAGTAAATGATGAAATATGAAACTATATATAAAGTTAAAGGACGTTTTTTGTAATTTGCAAATTTTTTTAAATTTTGTTAGTTTCTTTTTTTTTCTTTTCTTTTAGATTTATTCTATTTAATATTCTATTTTTATAAATTTTTAAAAATAGTAATTAATTTATTAGTTTATTTATATTATAATCAAAATTTTATTTTTATGTTGTTGTTTATAAATATTTTTTTGCTTGTTTAGTTTATTTATGATTTTTTCCTATATATTGTTAAACTTATCACAAATTAATTTATCAATTTATTATATAAAGGGTACCTATGATTTATTATCTATAACTAATAAAAAATATGAAATTATTTTGTATCATTTTAGTTGTTAACTAGTTGACTAAATATTAGTGATATTCATGTTCTGGTTTTTAGGTGAAACCATAAACCAAACCGTTAATAATGTTTTTTGAATAATTAAAATACAAACCGAACCTTTAAAAATGAAAACCAAACCGTTGATAATGATTTGATTCTTTTTTATTTTTAACGGTTCGGTTTAGATTTTAACGGCTTTGTTTTTATTTTTAACGGTTCAATTTAGATTTAAGTATACGAAAAACTTTATTAATGGCTTGGTTTATGAATTTATGGTTCACCTAAAAACCGTAAAAACCGGAACGTGAACACCCCTAATCTTTAGTCAATCGGTTAACCGAAATGATACAAAATAATTTTTCATTTTTTATTACTTATAGATAATAAATCATAGGTAAAAGATTTTATAATAAATTGCTAAATTAATTTGTGAGAAGTATAATGATAAATAGAAAAAAATAATAAATAAACTAAACAGGCAAAAAAATATTTATAAACAAAAACATAAAAATAAAATTTTAATTATAATATAATAAAATGTTAAAATTATTACTAATTTATAAAATATAATATTAAATAAAAAAATCTAAGAGAAAAAATAAAATATAAGAATTAAAAGAAAATAACAAAAATTATAAATTTGGTAAAGTACAAAAAACGTCCTTTAACTATATATATAATTTCATATTTCATCCTTTAGTCATAAGGGCAAAATTGTCATTTTAAAAAAATTAACAGAAAATTTAACTTCAGTTAGTAGAAAAGGACTTAATTGTTACAAAACACTAAGATAAAGAACGTCTGGCGTAATTATTAAAGTTTAAGGATTAAATTTGAAATTTCATATATACATAAATGACCTTTTGTGTAATTTACTCTATCATTAATTATTACTTATTATTAAAACCAACTTAATCATTTATTATTTATTACATATATAATTTATTACTTAATAATTAATTTGTATATTAATATTAGATATAAATAAATAAATGATAACCATTTATTAAGTTAAACAAATAACCATTGATATATTTAGAAAATTACTAATTTAGAAAGTTTTTAATAATTATAATTTAATAATTAATGAAAAAAATAATTTAAAATTTCCAAAAAATTAATAATTAATAAAAAAAACTAATTGAGCGGAAAACCTATATAAATCACGTCAAGTTTTACAAAGATTAAATAACAAAACTTGTTGAATATAAAGTTATAAATTAAATGTTTTATTAGTTATTAAATTAAATTATTACAAATATGCTAAACTAGTAATATTTTTAAATATAAAATGGTTATTATTTATTTAATTTAAATAAATAGTTTTTATTTATTTATTTATTTATTTATTTATGTCTAATAATATATTAAATAATGATTAATTAATAAGGTAGATATTTAATATATAATAAATGAGTATCTTAGTTTTAATAAGACCGGCCGGTATGCCCCGTTACCGGGCGTTGGTGGGGCGTGGTGAGAGGGGCGTGGGTATTGTGGCGTGAGTCCAACAACGGCGTGGGTGGGGTGGGTTGGGGAATGCATTCGACTGTTACACAAATTAAAAAAAAAATTTAAATAAAACCTATATATAAAATCAACACACTCTCTAATATTCACATCTCACTCTCTAAAATATTCACATCTCACAAAAAAAATCAAACAAAAAATCAGTATTTTTATAAAAATGGAGTTTCTACGGGAGGATGACGATTTTAGCGAAGGAGAAGATTTTTTAATCGAAGCCGCACAACTTACTCTCGACATCATCAGACAACAAGTTGAAAGACCTGTTCTAACTAGAAGAACACGAATTAATCGAGATCGTCTTGGAGCTCACGCACGTCTTGTTGAAGATTATTTTTCAGAAAATCCGAAATACCCCGAACATTTATTTCGGCGTCGGTTCCGTATGAGTCAGTCGAGCGTAATGATTTGGAACAAAACTATGAATTTGTTGAAGATAACGGTCGAGCGATATGTGAATTTTATGAAGAAGACGATCCGAATTTGTTGGAGCATGTGGAGATCAACGACGAAGAAAAACAAGAAAACCGTCGAATGCTTCGCAACGAGGATACACATGCGAACCTCAAAGCCGATTTGATTGAACATTTATGGAAAAATCGTTTTTATTAATTTTTTTTATTAGTTTGTAATTTTTTTATTAATTTTTTTATTAGTTTGTAATTTTTTTATTAATTTGTAATTTGTTTTTATTAAATTATATTTCAATTTAATTTAAAAAGGAATGATGACGTGGAGTGAGTGGGTAATGGGGCATTTCCACTAAAATGGTGGGGTGAGTGGTTGCGGTGAGTGCTTATGTGGCGCCTACGTGGCGCATACGTGGAGTGATTGGGTCACACCGCACACCCAATAGTCTAATAGGTAATCATTAATGACATGTGTCAATTAATGCCAATTAAGATGCAATTAGCATAACCCTTATTTTAAAAGTGTTGATTCGGTTAGAGATCTGAATCATTTAGCCTCTGTATAAAACTGTATGACTGAGTGATCATTTAAATGTATTTTTTTGTAAAACAAAAAGTTGCAGTTTCGTATCAATTCAAAGATAGTCTCGTAATAATATTATTAGAAGAGTATCAAATAGCCCTTTTAAGTCTACGACAAGATTAGATGGCATTGAGTCCACAAGCATCCATATAGACCACATCCGGCCATACAATCAATACATCCACTATGATATTGTAAATTAAAGGGTACAAAGATGGTTATGTGTCTCTAGCTTTCGATCGAAAATAAATACGGTGAATGCACTTTTAGAATTAATTAGCAGTGCGAATTTAATTAGCTGAAAATGGAGCAGTCTGCAACGTGATCACCAAAATTAATTTGATTTTTAAGATGCATGTGCTTCAATTTAGAAAGAGTATAAATTTTGTGAAGACAGATTAAAATACATGGTTTTGATCGCCATCGCATCTTGTAATTTTCACCTTCTATCACACATACCCACTATAAATCAAACCACTTCAATTTCCATTTTGCAACAAAATAATTAAATTCTTGATTTTTTATTTAATTTTTTACCATGGCTAATTCCCTAATTGTTTCAACTTCAGTCGCTGCATCACCCTGCAGCAGTGTTGCTCGTACAACCCAGTTCGCCAGTGTCTCTATCATCTCTGTATTTTTTTCTTTTTTTTTATTATTATTATTTTTTTTTTTTATAATTTTACTGAATATGCAGTTTTGAAAGTTGTTTTGGCCGATTGCAGGGTACTCCAAGAGTTGTAATCTTGAAATCAGGGAAAAGATCATCACCATTTTCTCATTGCTTCAAGATTTCATGCTCAATTGTAACAAACTCAAAACTGACTTGTTTATAATATATTTATGCTTAATTATATTAACTTTTTTCAAACTAAACCATGCCACCGGTTTATTTCACTAGCTAGCTCTAAAAGTAACCAAATATATACATACAGAGGAATGCTGTTCTAAAAAGTCAATTTTGTCTAAAAAGGCTAAGAAGAATTTATAAAAGTTCAAAAATCGACCCAAACAAACTTCGATTAAATTGATTTTCGCGTCATTGAAACCGGCTTGTTAAACCCTAAGACATAAATCTTAAATCATAAACAATAAACCATAATATTAAAACCATAATTTTAAAAACAAACCATAAACCAAAAGATAAAACATAAAAGCTAAAAACTAAGCCCTAAAATCTAAACTCTAAAACCCGTTGATAAAGCTTACACCTAAAAGCTAATATTGTAGGGTTCAACGAGACGGTTTCAATGCTATCAAAATGAGTTCAATCTTTTTTAGCTTTTTTTTAGTTAAGATAGACTTTTTATTTTATAATTCTCCGTTACATATATATCCTACAACAAGTCTAGCTGACTACTCGATCTCTAATTAATTAGCATTTAATAAATCGATCAGTGACAATATATATATATATATATATATATATATATATATATATATATATATATATATATATATATATATATATATATATATGTAATTATGCGCATGGATGCAGGCTCAACCGGAAACTCTGAAAATAGTGCAGGCCACGATTGCCAAACAGTTGTCAATCGATGAGACCAGCGTCGCCCCTGCAACCAAATTTGGGGATCTTGGTGCTGATTCTCTTGACACGGTAATTAAGTAAGCGGTCGTCCGGTGTTTAGTTTGGTTAGGATTGACGCTGATGCTGATGCATGTGTATATGCAGGTTGAGATTATGATGGCTTTGGAAGAAAAATTCGGAGTCTCAATCGGCGAAAATGGAGCTGACAACATTTCAACTGTTCAAGATGCTGCTGATCTCATACAAAAAGTGAAGACACAAGCTTCATAAATGTACAAATTTTTTTGCTTATTATCGGTCGTTAATGTTACGGACACCGTTTTCTAATAACTAAATGCAAATCCTAATTTATAAGCATAATAATTTACTAGTTGTATACCCGTTCAGTGGTCGGGTATGTTATTGTCGTAGTGACATTAATACATTGCTATGCTAAATTGCATATTACAAAAAAAAAAAAAAGATTTGTTCAACAATAAAGTACAAAGTTGTTTAAATAATTAGCTAATAAATGACCAAGTACATTAACAAAAACAAAAGATAATGTTAAGAAGTATTTGTTAAACAACTTAATATAACGACATAAATAGTCATGACGTTTTGTAGATGTAACGATGTGGGTATAAGTTGAAGGTCGAGGTCGATCCGTACGACCATAACTTGTATGGCTTTGTCATGAGCAATTGCAGACGTTATATGACAAGCTCTTATATGTATCACCTCAGGATTACTTGACAAGGACTGAATGTTGTGAAGATCATCTATTACAATAATCTATAAAGTAGGAAATTCACAAACTTGCGCCCTTAATATGTAGTCGTCATCATCATAGTCGTACTCAGTATATCCACAGTTTTCCAATAAGGCTCCCGACTCATTATACCTGATTAACTGACCAACCAAATGTTTTTGACATTATTTCCACAAAAATTAAGTAAAATAACGTTAAAATTACTACAATTTTACTTTTGGTTCTCAAGGACCAACACATATATACATTGTAGTCACATTTATGGGAAAAATTGTTAAATATAAATTCGAAAATGTTAAGAACTAGATTGAACCCTCGCTTAGCTTCGGGGTCCTTCAGGGTGAACCGATTTTTAAAAAAATTAGGTTGCACTCTCACCTCAAGTAGTGAACAAACCAACTTTAGAAAAACATAAACATAGACACATACGCAAGCACATATCCAAATTACAATATTTAAGGGTTTTAACCAAATTTTTAAAAGTCAAAAAAAAAATCTATCTTCCAAATACTTGATACAAAATTCTGTTATATGCACGTGAAAATTTTTGTTACACACAAAAAATTGCTACACAAGAGGAATGCTAATATTTAATTGGTTCATAAAACAATTTAAATTACATGATTGGTTAAACTTGGGAAAATATATTAGCTGACAAATGGTGTAAATTATATGATTGGTTGGAGCGTGAAACATGTTTGTTGGTGTATAGATGGTTCATATCTAATGATTGGTTAAGTGGTTCAAAAATTGTGATCGCTATGTGAAGCATGAGAACTTTGACCATGTAAACAAAAATCAAAAACATGTATTGGTTCAAATAGGATCTTTCATTCTCTTTATATTAGCAACCCATGGACCAACCATCAACCCATTACTATTCATAAGTTGCATTATATATATATAGATAATTTAATAAATTAATATATGATAAAACTAATTTATTATAAATACATAAACACACACATTACATGCATATAAAAACATATAGATCGATTAAGCAAAAAAAATGATTTTATGGATTTGTTAATATCTATGTTGGAAAGCTGTGAATGCATTCCAAGATAAGTTCAAAGGGTAGTATTGTAATTTCGTATTTTTCGTTAATGTTTGTTTAGTCTGTTTGTTCTGTCATTCGAGTATAAAGTGTGGATTGTAAGATTGGTTAGTTAGTTAGTTAAATCACCATTAATAAAAATCACTTACAACTCTCTCAAAATATATGGTTTTGGTACCTGTTTCAATATTGTTGGGCTAACCCCTTGAATGGGAAAACCCAATTATAGCAAGCCCATTGGGATAAAAGACAATTATAATAAAAGCACAAAACTTCCTTATAAATAAGAGAGGCTTCTCACCAAAAGGGGAGAGATTTGGACAGGGAATGAACTCCACCAGATGGTAGAGACTTCTCTGAAAAATATCAATTCTTTACTCTCTCAAAGAAATATTTCTGTAACTTCCTTACACTCGCACAAAAACCATTTTAACAAACCCACTGCATTGTTTGCACACACATGCAAGAGGGGCCATGATGGCAATAACGACATACGGATCTGAGCCGGAGGATTACCCCTCTTCACTTTGCAGCCGAGTCCCTTAGAGCTCACGGTGGGGATTTTGGCTTCAACAAATATAATCATATATTCATAAATTTATATATTTATATTAATGCAACAGTATATGAAAAATATGAAATATGTATAAAATTGCATGAGTGTTCTTTGGCTCAACATTATTATCATTTTATCAAACTAGTTGGTGAAAAAAATAGGTAGCAGAAGAATCCAATGAATACAACAAAGGAGGCGAACCAATGACGCTTCAACCCAAACTCTGTGATTATGGTACAGTAATCTAAAACAACCCTTTAAAAATTGTAAAACAAGTGTTTGGAATTCGAAGATAAAAAGAGATTGATTAGAAATGTGTTAGGTTAAAAATGAAATGAAATGAAATGAAAGACTAGATCAAGGTGAGAAGGAGAACTGCGTAAACAATCTAATAACCGCTGCTAAAAGTTGTTTACCTGAAGAATAGTATCAAAAAATAAAAAACTACGGCTAAAAACCGTCTTCCAAAGAACCGCGTCAAAAGATAAGAATAAACTCCCAATTAACAGTGTCAAAAAATAAAAAAAAATATAACAAAACCGTGGCTAAAAATTGCCTCCCTATGAACCGCGGCAAAAAATCATTAAAAAATCTAAAAAACCCCGCCTAAATATTCTTTCGAAAGAACCGCATCAAAAAATCAAAAAAACGCGACCAAAAAATCATGTATCCCTATGAACCACGGCTAAAAGTTGCCTTTCCGAATAATTGCATTGAAAAAATAAAAAAAAAAACCGAGACTAAAAATCAATATTTAAGTAATATTAGTGTTTACTCGTAATAATTATAATTCATAAATGTATATATAGTAATGAGTAATATACATATATTAATATATTATATATGCATTTGTTTTGATGAGGACGGTTATAATACAAAGGATTTTAATGTGAGAAGCGTAGGAAGCCACAGGATTTTGACATGTGCCATCAGGGTAAGGGGTAATATAGTCCATATATAATTACAGACCATGATTCAACAGCATAATTACGGACCACTAAAATCATGTACCACGTTATATTAAAATCACAGACCGTCATTTTACATGCATAATCAAAAGACCAACTGCATAATCAAGTACCAAACATTAAAATCACGGACCACGTAAAAAAAATCGAAACAAACTACAACAATACTATACTCAAATTAAAGATAATAAAATTCTCTATTTTATGGTGTAATTTTTTTAAAAAAACGATTAACCGTTTAAAAGTTATTCGATTTTTAAAAAAATTGTGGAACTTAATTTAACCATAAAAAAAGTCAACAAATGTAGGTTATTCCTTTTTTGCTCTTTCACCCTTAAAATCATACAAGTTTTTAATGAAAAGTGATGACTACCAGATCTTAACCATTGATTAATTTGATCAAGGGCCAGAATTCCCTCCTATCCTTCTTACGCTAAACCTCATTTGTATCAGATCTGTCTCCTTGTTTTGATATAGTATATATAAAGATACATCTGTTTTTATATGAACATATATTCATATATTTATAATGTAAATGCATTTATTCTTATGTTGACATATATTAATAAATTCATAGCATGTACAGAGTTTCAAACTAATTAAATGCATGAAACTAAAATATAAAAAGGAGCGCGAGAAAAAGTGAGCCACCGAGTTTAAAAATATCAGGCCTACAGTCGAAGCAGAAGAACCTAAACCTATACCAAACCCATAAGTTTTAAAAAGATAAAGCCCGGAAAAAAAAGAAAAAAAAAAGACCTGAATAGGATTATATACCGACCCAAATCGACCAATGCACACCATTACTTTATTCAATTATAAATTTATCCAGCTAATGCATATTTTAAAACTTATCTTCAACATCTACGAAACAATTGAGGCGAAAATAATCCCAGTTTTTCATGTTCTTAAGGCTGATTGCCACACATGATAAGCACGGATAACCCATATTGCTACATCAATATCTATCACTAAAACATATTCAAGGACTGATCACTTGCATAGAGGTAGGGTCACAAAAGGAGGCAAATGCACATCGCAAACGTTACAACTTAAAGCCTCCCATAACAGCTTGTATTACAAAAATTAAAAAAGCAGCAGGTATCACCTGTTACCTTGTATGTTCACATTTTTATTATTATGCCAAAAACAAAACATACAAGTGTTTCAACTGCAATTTCAGGGAGTTGATTGGGTTCTCAAAGCTTTGATCCAGTCTATTTCCAACCGAAAGTCACCTGGGCCCGTTTGTGCACCCGGGACCCCACCTTCAGCATTCACAGAGAGAGACATGCCAACAACTCGAGATGGATTCATTTCTATATCTGCTTCAATTACATTTCCTCTCCATGTTGGGAGATAATGTGCCAGAGGAATCTGCAATTCTCAAAACTTGATCACACATAAAGGCCAAAAAACATAAAGTTCAATTTTTTTGTGATTTTAGCAACCAACTTTACAAATTGTGGGCCAAATAGAAAAGAGCTTGCAATGTGTTTTTAGCACAAGCACCCAACCTAATTTTGTTAACTGACTTTACCTGTTTGAGGCCATAGGAACGGCCCTATAATATTAAAAAATAAGCAATCACTTTATCCCCCTCAATTGTGGAGGGCCCCCAAATTATTATTAAGGATTACAGTTTTGGCTTTGTGAAGATCCTTGAGCAGTAATGATATTTGCAATTTGCATATGCAAAAAGAATAGACGGCTCAAGCCTTTAATATGTAAATCGAAAGCTACCAGGGTCTTGACTTACAATTGAGAACTAGAATGCCATTTGAAGAATTATCTCATTTTTATTTGGTGTTCCTCACACTTGGTTATATAAATAGTTGTCTAAGAACTTGCATTTTCGCAAATAGGTAAAAAAAAGGAAAAAGAAAAAAAGAGTGAATACAATTATTTATTAAGAGAGAATTGACTAGGAAGCTAAAAAAGTGACCCTTAGCAAAAATATAGTAAGGTTGAAGGAGAAATTGCCATGTAGCATAAAATTCAAGTCTTTTATGGTTAAGAGAAGATTGATGGAGAAATATAAGGAGAAGAAGCGAGATTTACATATGATATTCATTGACCTTAAGAAGGATTATGACAGCGGAGATATCCCTTGAAAATATATAGTGTTAATAAGACATGCATATACCAGAGCTAAATCGAGTGTTAGAGCGCTAGTGGGAAGTACATACTTCTTCCTAGTGAAGATGGGACTTCAACAAGGTTCGGCGTTGAGTCCCTTCTTTTTTGCAGTCGTCTTAAATGAATTGTCGAAGTTTATTCAGAAGATCATCCCATGGTGCATTCTTTTCGCGGATGATATCGTGTTGGCAGCTAGGATCTAAATGCAATGCTAAAGGAGTGACGAGCAGCCTTAGAGCATAAAGGCATGCATAACAGCCAATCTAAAACCGAATATCTCTATTGTAACTTCAATGTAACCAACGAAGTAGGAGGACAACCATGTCAGTTTTGAAAGCCAAGAGGTACAACAAACTTCAAGTACTTAGGATCGCTAGTTCAAAGCAACGGGAACATTGATTATGACGTAGCTCATCGTGTTGAGATTGGTTGGTGCAAATAAAGAGCAGTCACAAGCATCTTATGTGACAAGAGGTTCCCAAAAAAATTAAAAGGTAAATTCTATAGTCGCAGTACGTTGGGCTATGTTGTACGAAACTGATTGTTGGCCTGGATAAAAAAGATTCAAAAGAGAAAGTTAGGAACAACATATATGTGGATGTTGATATAAATGTGTGGGTATACAAACTTTAACCGGATAAGGAATGAAATATTTAGAGAAAGACTAAGGGTAGCATGCATCTCATTCTTTGATCCCCGGTATTATAGCTAATGAACGTAAAACAAAAATCAAGAAATTTGATGGAATTAATCTTGGGTGGTGGAAGATGCAAATTGAAAACATGTTGTGTCAAAAGGACTTGGAACATACACTTATTAGTACAACACCATAGAAATAGAAAACTTTCGTAGCAGACTGGGCTACATGGATAGGAAAGACACGGATGTCATCCAACTCTCCTTATCCAAGAATGTTATGTTTACCATTAAAAAGGAAAACACAACAGGGGGTATCATGCATGCCATGACGAACATGCATGCCATGACGAACATGTATGAAAAACTGTCAGCTAGCAACAAGGTCTCTTTTATCATATTGCCCGTAAACACGTAGATGAGAAGGAGAATATCTTACTGCTCACAAAAAATATTTCAACATTATCATATCTCAGTTTGTAGATATCAAGTTTGATAACAAGTTCCAAACCTTATTACTATTATTCACATTATATGAAATTTGGTCAGGAATAGTCACAACAGTTATTAGCTCATCAGGGCTACTAAACTAACTTTTGAAGAGATCAGCGACTTAATTTTAGGTGAGGAAAGCAGCTCAAGTGAATCTTGTAGCTCATTGTTAAGAACTAAAAACAGAGGAACAAAACTAACTAGAAAAAGTAACAGAGATAGATCCAAATCAAGGAAAAGGTCAATCTAAGCCCTAGAAAGACATAACTTACTAGAATTGTAAGGAGATGGGCATTTCAGAAATAATTGCTCTAAATCTATAGCAATCAAAGGAAAAAAAAAGAAGTAAATGCAACTACTTAATGCTCAAAAGATGAAACCCTTATTTGTTGTGTTAAGAACGCAACTAAGTCTTGGATTATGGATTCAGACGCTTCCTTTCATGCTACTTTTAGCACAAAAAGAATGATGAACCTAGAACAAAAAACTTTGATAAAGTTCGTTTAGCCCATAATCAAACTCTTGACAATACTGAGAAAAGGGATATTGATCTGAGGACTTCCTTAAAAACTATCTCGACCTTGAATAATGTTAGGATAATTCCTAGTTAAAGAAAAATGCTTATCTAGATTGGAAAGTTAGATGACAGACTTGATGTTCATTTTGGCCTTTTGGGGGAGGATAGCGGGACGTCATCAAAGATAACTTGGTAATTTTTAAAAAGAAAGAAAAAAGGTAGCTTGTGCATGGTTGAAGAACAAGCAGGGATTTTAATGCAGTGAAAAGTGGACCGAGTATATTCGATTGTGGCATCAATGACTCAGTCTCATGAGCAAAAAAGGTTTTAAAATCTTAGCAAAAAAAGGCAAGTTCCCATTTTTAAAGAAAGTAGAGCTTGACAACACTTTATGTGAACCTTTTGTCCCTGGCATAAAAAAAGCATGTTACTTTTATGGATATAGAGCAGATACCAAAGGATGAGAGACTTGAGCATGTCCACACTGATGTGTTTGGCCAACACATGTTTCGTCTTTAGGAGGTTCAAACTACTATGTCAACTTTATTGATGATCCAACTCGAAAAGTTTGAGTTTATTTTCTAAAAAACAAGTTAGAGGTTTTAGATGATTTCAAGAGATAGAAGGTAGTTGTTGAGATGGAAAAAAAATTAAAGGTGAAATCTATAAAGTCAGATAATGGAGGAAAATATGTTAGCCCTAAATTCGTCAATTATTGTGTTGATAGGAGAATCAAGATGATTAAAAAGTATCTTGTCATCACTAGAAAAATGGGTTAGCTAAAAGAATGAACTGGACAATTAATGAGATAGCCAGAAGCATAAAACTTAACAGTGGGCTCCCTAAGAGCTTCTTGGCCAGTGCAATCAACATTGTTGAGTTATAAAGGTATTGGGCCTTGTTCATGGTTAGATAGATAAGCAAAGATTAGAAGCAGTTGGCCCTAGGGCTATTAGATTAGAAACAACCAGCCCTAGGGCTGTTTATTCTATTTCTAACTGATTATTTAGTTTCCTATTCTGTAAACTCTAATCTTGGTAGTATATATACCCCTTGATGTAATTGAATTTTGTAGCACCTAATAAAGATAAACCCCAGTTGCAAAGTGAATGTAGTTTGCTTTGATTGAACCACTCTAACCCTCGTGTCTATTTTCTTTTCTGTTTGATTGTGCATGTGTTTGATTGCTTATGTTAAATCGACTTTGATCAGATACCTACAAGTGGTATCAAAGCCACAGTTTTGGCGAACACACGTTTTGGCACTGTTGCAGGATGAAAACAAAAAAAACTAAAAATACAAACTTTTTTAATTTTAACACAACAAAAGACTAAAAATACTTACTTTTGCAACAACCCAGTTGTCTTTAGGCACAGCAACAAATGCTTGCCATGAGTTATCTTCCATTTGTCCAGGTGAATTCACCCAATTCTCTGTATATATCTGCATCAAAGCTTAAAGCTTTAGAGTAAACTCAAAAATGTGTACAACTTAAATAGCAAAAGAATGCAGTCAATGCACTAAATCGATATGTAACTTCTCCCATATTATAAAAGACAGAAATGGAGAACTTACAGTAGATATGTAACTTCTCCCATCTCCTTTAATTTTTAGTGCTATAGTATCATAAGGATCTAAATCGATAAAGCCATCAAACTGCATCAGATAAAAGGAGTTGTTAAAAAGCTTTATGTCATGCATTGTATGACTAAATGAAGATCAAGACCATAAGGTATAGATCTAAATCATAAAGCCATCAAATAACAGATATTGGCACCTTTTTAGACCTCATTCCACAAAAGCCACTCCTGCTAATATTCCATTTTGTACCTTCCATAACATCCAAAGAAAGATTTCCAGAGAATACCCCTATAATATTTCGAAGAATCAATGGCCTAAAAGCACAAAAATAAAAACATAAAAATATATAAATGAAGAGGACTCTGCACATATTTGGTGTGGTGACAGAAATCCAGATATGCTACTTTTACTAACCAGTACCACTTTGTTCCTTTCCAGCATCAGTGATTTCTAATGCTGCTGATGATAAACCTGTATAAGGATAAATAGGTGCACAGCATATCAGTCAAAAAAAAATTGCTCTTGTTTTAAGATTACCAAGAACATAGACAAACATACTTCAAGAGAAACAGATTTTGTAAATGTTTTAAATTGTAAAATGTATTCTCGGAGTAAAAAATTGCAATGAGAATTTCCACATCTTAACCATAAACTTTCATTTAAGAGGCATGCATGAACACTGATATGATTTAATTTTTGGAACAAGTTCAGTTTGTTTTAAGATATATAATTGACTCAACCCCTTACGGTTGACTATGGTAAGTGTATTTTAAGCAGTATGCTAACAGCTACCTCCATATTCAGAGTCTGAGTACAAATGCCATTTCTTAAGCTCTTCTTTTGAATTGAAGTTGTATATAAATCTTTCGCTAGGAGGAATCAAGTCCTCAATGTTCCACGTCAGAGCTACATAATGACAGATGGAAAAATGATCTAATTACACGACCTATGAAAGATTTCAATCCAACGTTTATTACAATACAGCAAATGAGATGGACCATTTATATTGTAAGGAAATAAAAAATGATGTATTCACAAGAATGGGTGATTTACAACATAGGTACCTCTTTTAGTGGCGGTTAAAGATGCTTGCCATATTGCTCGAACTTTGGACATTTTTTTACCTCACTAGTAATTGAAACAAATACAATAAACTCTTATTGTAACACCCTAACCCAACAAGGGCTGATGCACCACTATTACAAATATCAAACCAAAAATATCATTCATTAAATCAAAAGACCATAACAGTTTGAAAGAAACCCAAATTCTAAATTGTCTTAGATAAGCATAATAATCTTGTTTTAAATTTCTTCTCTTCTACTTCTCTCTTCATATATTCCCATGACTTCCTTGATTCCCATGTCTACCTATTATAGGAACAAGAGAAAACAAAAAAAGAAAAACGACTGAGCCAAAAATTGCTCGGTAATAGAAGAACAACAGTAGCAACGATTTAGGAAACTTATTGCATGCTACAAGTCTCAATAATCAAAACGAATAATCAAACAGTCAAAACAGAATAATCTCTAAATAACATAAGAAAATTCAAAGGCTAGACGGGTCAGAGTAATAGAAGCACAGTAAATTACTAGGAGTAAAGGTTTATTGTGTTAGTTTACAGATTGTTGCAGTATTAGACATATGCCAGATTAGTTCACATGTTAAAACCAATTTTAAAACCAACAAACAGTGGTTAAGTTCCCTTTTCTTTATTGGCATTTGATTTCAAATTACAAGACTAGGTTAGTGACTCAAACATGAATCAAACCGATTGTGACAGATAAACATGGCTTGACCTTATGGACTCATTTTGTAAGCACATGTTCATCTTACATGCGAATGAACAAGATACTGAGGAATTGAGGCCTTTTCCACAGAAAAGGGGTTTCATTCACCGAAACTAAATCAACAATAATAGAAACCGTGTTCACAGGGCCGGCTCAAGCTTTATGGAGGCCCAAAGCAGAAAATAAAATGGAGGCCCTATAGTACAAAAAAAACACTGACTTGCACGACTATTGGTTGTTAGCTGCACCAGCCACCATGAGTCCTTTTAGAGTCCTTCACTGCTATTTTAATCTACAAAAATGAGTTAAAAGCCCTCCTCTAGGTGTCTTTAAAACCACTTTTGGTTTGAGGTGTTCTGCTATTTCAGACATTGAATGTGAGTGATGTGGCATAAATTAGTCTGATATCCGTTATTTCAATGAGCAGAAGTGGGTTTGTTTGCATATCTATAGTAAAGTCTATCACTAACTTCTGCAAAAGGTATGCCACAACACCTAGATTTGCTAGTAGGCTACATTTACATGAACCTAGAAGATTTACCTTAGCGCTGAGCACTTCAATACATTGGTTAATGATGTTGGTCTGTTGGGTTACAGAAAGAAGTTCTTCACAAGATTTCAATACAGTAATGGCCCCAGAGAGGGTACTTAAGGCTACTGTCCTAATCACAATTCACAGCCTTAATCACAAACTTAATTTAACAAATGACAAGCACAATGAATCAAATTCACAGCCCTACTGCCCTAATCACAAACTTAATTTAACAAATTCAATAAAATCACAAGTTCAAAAAATTCACTAACTTAATCACAATTCACAGCCCTAATCACAAGCTTAGTTTAACAACTGATTAAATGACAAGCACTTAATCAAAATCAAAATTCAATCACAGCCGTAAATGGCTAAATGAAACACAAAATTCAATCACAGGCTCACTCTCACAGATTCAAAGTTCAACCAAAATTAACACAAATCAAAATCAAAATTCAAACACAAATAAATCAAAGTATTAAAGACTTAAAGTAATACCTATCAAGAGAGCAATAGAGCATGAGCAATGGACTGTGAAGCCGCAACTCGTGAGTTACAGTATTGAGGAATCTACTGATGCAGTGAGAAATCGACTGATGCAGTGAGGGCCAGACTCTAGTGTTCATATGAATCGGCAGTCGACTCAAGCAGTGAATAGTGATGGCTGTGAATCATGTGATGCGTTAGTGTTCACATAAGCTAAAAAGGATTCGATTAGGTACCTCAATCATCAAGCAAGACAGATCAGGAAAAACTTATTTGGAGCTTGCAGAAGATCAAACAGAGAGGGGTTCAAGTAAGGCAGCAGAATCGAAAGACACGAATACGTTGGTTTCGATCGGACTTTTTTTTTTGCAAAAACAGGGTTAGGGTTATGGGTGTTGGATTTTATTTATTTATTTATTATTATTTTTTTTCACAAATGTGTCTCACTACAATAACGTACGCAAAGGAGATAGAAAAGAGGACGTAGGTTGTCAGTCGGATCATTAAAAAATTGAATTCTCCTCTTAATAGCCACTAGCAGTGACGTTTTCACCTTATTTCTCACTGATAGTGGCGATTCCACTTGTTTCACCACTCTTAGTGACGTTTTCGTATGGTCAACATTACTTTAATTAATATCTGACAAGAGGGTACAAATTAGTCATTGGTAGTGGCGACTTCATCATCTTTTGCCACTACTAGTGACGATTTCATACTCCTTTTTCAATAGCATTGGCGATTTTTCAGAAGGGTCACAACACTCTTATTTTACCCATAATACCCGGTAAAGTCACATGCATCTTCATGAATTAACCATTCACATGAAAAACATACACGTCGGTTGTTTAACATAAAATGTTTACTCCTATTTTTATTCAATTGTACTGGGGTGGTGTTGTAGCATACGAAAATGGTAGAATTTCGTCTGATAATAACACCAGAAACACTACCCTTATTATCCAACAAAAAAATTCGTACGAAAAACTTCTCAATATGATATGGCTTCATCTTCAAGTTGACAAAGAGTTGTATCGGTTAACTTTAAAGTTGTATTACACTTTTCATAGCACTTCTCAATCCTCCGAAATATTTAACAACTTTAGTCTCGAAGTATTGTATTATTTAGCATCAAATGTTGTTAATTTTTACGCTAATGTTCATGTTATTATCGAGCCAAGAGTATCTCTCGGGCAATCAAGTTGTATGGCGTGGTTTTTCTTCTGTTAACGAGTCTCCCTTAGGAACTATGGTTCCTTATGAACGATTTACCGAATCACACGTATTTGTAACATCCTAATATATATACATACATACATATAGGTGTTTGTAGATATATCATTCAAAAATAAAATAAAATAAATAAATAACAAATCTATGTATAGCATAAAACGTGGGATCATGAAAAACCACAAAAAAAATAAAATAATATCTATGTACGATGCATTGGAGTCGGCAGAACAAATATGGGGGGGGGGGGTTGGTATTTTGAACAGAAGCCAGAAAGAAAAGAAAGAAAAAAGAGAAAGGAGAAAGAAGAAGAAGAGAGAAAGAAGAAGAAGGGTTTCGAAGGTAGACTGGATACCCCGTCTCGTGTGAGCCACACGAGGTAAACATGTTTTCTTATCCTTGAATCACCATAGAAGGATGTGATGTGGGTTATGAACTAGGATTCTAGAAATGTGAAATTGGGTTGAGTTTTGAGTAGTTATGTAATCCTAAACTTGTGTATAGTTGTTTTGGTATGTTTTATACATTCCTTGTGGTATGGATCATGATGTTTGCAATAGAACCCAAGTTAGGGTTCATAAGAGTGAGATGAGAAATATGACTCATTTGGGGCGATTGTTGTTGTCTAAATCTGAAAATATGTATAGAGATGAAATTGAGGTGTTGTAGTTGTTAAAAACTCATATGATGAGATTAATATGAGTTTAGCCTAAATAGGTTAATTTGATCAAATTAGTATAAAAGTTAGAATACAATTATCCTAGAAAGATTGAAACTTGAAGGTTCGGTGAACGGTGATAAGTATGGAAAATTATACACAGTATAATGAATATGTTAAACAAATTCAAACGGGTCGGATATGTATAGTATGTGTATATATATTCATGCAAATCTTTATATAAACATTTCAAACAGAAGTTTAAATGGATATAAACATATATTGACCTGTATAGAGTTTAACAGGAAAACGAGATTTTAATCGATAGGATAATCAAGCAGGATCCTTTGCAGATAGAGGAAAGTTACCTATTTGATTGAACTTGTAGTTGTAGGATTGGGTGAGTCCACACTACAAGTATTTGTGCATTTAGCATATATGTGATTTGTTGTTTTGAGTGAATTTAATATAAATGGTTATGGTTAGTGCGGTTATTGTAGTTGAATGATTTACAAGGGGTGTGAACATTCAACTAGTAATAATAATCGAGTTGATTTACAAGAGTGTAAACAACCATCATAATTTGGAGGTTATGATCTACAAGAGTTTAGACATTAAATTGGTAATATGCATGCTTCGATTCACAAGATGTGTGAACATAAGACTTGCAAATCTAATGTAATAGATTCACAAAGTGTGTGAACAAAAGATGATTTACAAGAGTGTAGACATCTAATTTCAATAGTCAAATTGTTTAAATTTGATTCTGCAGTACTCAAAGGTGCGTACACGGCCCCTTTCTTATTTTAACTGTTTTGGGGGAGAAAACATGTGCAACATACATTTTTAGATACATATCACTTGCATGAGTTAGCTGTTTACATTATGTGACAACATAGCATTTAAAAGTCCTTACACACTTCGAACCGTTTAGTTTGCCGTAGCGCAAAGCGTGGTAGTTGGAAATAGATCTATTAGGTTTGACAAACCTCACCTGGTAAATGGGATCTACGCAGGTGTTTGACTGACCAAACACACATTACTATTGTTTGTGCTAGACAATAGTGGCAAGGCAAAAACATGCTATAGCATGGCAATCGTCAGCTTCGGTGTCGACCACTTATGTAAATAGTACAAATGACTAGCTATCATGACTATGCATGTGTGATTATGTTATCTGCAAACTTGATATTCAAACTGTTGTTTTGAACATTGTGAATACTTAAAACCTGTGTTATGCACCAACCATTGTGTTGACTTGATTTACATGTTTTCTCAGGACGCTAAGGTGCGCAATAAAGCTGGCATGGACTAGGAGATAGAGTCAAATGCATGTTTTACATTTATACTGTTTAAGTTATACATTTGGGATTTTTGAATTTGTAATTCAACTTTTACACTTGTTATTATTTTAAACGCTTCCGCAAACTTTGAAAACTTTGATATTATGTTTTTAGACCAAAGTATGTTTTGAAATTCATATAGAGGTCTTCGTTATGTCTAATGATCTGAGATCCTGGTTTGTCACGTTCCCAAACGGTGTGATTCTGTTAGTTGAAAATTTGGGGGTGTGACAGCACAAGACCGTCAAAAGTCGTATGCAGATAAACGAAGACGACCGATTGAGTTTCAAGTAGGAGACTTTGTGTTATTAAAGGTTTCCCCTTGGAAGGGTGTGATTCATTTTCATAAACGAGGAAAGTTGAGTCCACGATTTATTGGACCCTTTAAAATTATAGCTCGTGTGGGCAATGTTGCTTATCGTTTTGAGCTACCTGAGGACTTGAAACTAATTCATAACACTGTTCATGTTTCATATTTACGAAAGTGTTTAGCTAATGAATCCACATACGTTCCATTAGAGGACATTGAGGTGGATGACAAGCTTAATTATGTAGAAAAGCCGGTTGAAATTCTTGATCATAAAGTGAAGTTACTTTGTAACAAAACCATAGATCAAGTAAAAGTAAAATGGAAGCATAGGAAAGGGTCAGAATATACTTGGGAATCGGCGGATGAGATGAAGAAATTTTACCCTTACCTTTTTGCTTAATATAACGGTTTCGATGACGAAATCTTAAATAAGGAGGGTAGATTTGTAACATCCTAATATATATATACACATACATATAGGTGTTTGTAGATATATCATTCAAAAATAAAATAAAATAAATAAATAACAAATCTATGTATAGCATAAGACGTGGGATCATGAAAAACCACAAAAAAAAAAATAATATCTATGTACAATGCATTGGAGTCGGCATAACAAATATGTTGGGGGGGGGGTGGTATTTAGAACAGAAGCCAGAAAGAAAAGAAAGAAAAAAGAGAAAGGAGAAAGAAGAAGAAGAGAGAAAGAAGAAGAAGGGTTTTGAAAGTAGGCTGGAACCCCGTCTCGGAGCTTCAATTGTGAGTCTAGGTTGTGAGCCACACAAGGTAAACACGTTTTCTTATCCTTGAATCACCATGGAAGGATGTGATGTGGGGTTATGAACTAGGATTCTAGAAACGTGAAATTGGGTTGAGTTTTGAGTAGTTATGTAATCCTAAACTTGTGTATAGTTGTTTTGGTATGTTTTATACATTCCTTGTGGTATGGATCATGATGTTTGCAATGGAACCCAAGTTAGGGTTCATAAGAGTGAGATGAGAAATATGACTCATTTGGGGCGATTGTTGTTGTCTAAATCTGAAAATATGTATAGATATGAAATTGAGGTGTTGTAGTTGTTAAAAACTCATATGATGAGATTAATATGAGTTTAGCCTAAATGGGTCAAATGGGTTAATTTGATCAAATTAGTATAAAAGTTAGAATACAATTATCCTAGAAAGATTGAAACTTGAAGGTTCGGTGAACGTGATAAGTATGGAAAATTATACACAGTATAATGAATATGTTAAACAAATTTAAACGGGTCGGATATGTATAGTATGTGTATATATATTCATGCAAATCTTTATATAAACATTTCAAACAGAAGGTTAAATGGATATAAACATATATCGACCCGTATAGAGTTTAACAGGAAAACGAGATTTTAATCGATAGGATAATCAAGCAGGATCCTTTACAGATAGAGGTAAGTTACCTATTTGATTGAACTTGTAGTTGTAGGATTGGGTGAGTCCACACTACAAGTATTTGTGCATTTAGCATATATGTGATTTGTTGTTTTGAGTGAATTTAATATAAATGGTTATGGTTAGTGCGGTTATTATAATGATTTTGCATGAATGGGAGATTTACAGGATGTTGGGTGAAAACGACCCGTTAGTAAATCGTGTCGTATGCAATTGAATAATATAACCAAATTAAATTTTAAAAATCATTAATGTATCCATATGATGTTATGGAGTACACTTGAGAAAATAGCGGGGTAATCTTACTTAGTTCTAACGAACTAATGGCGAATTCGAATGTGGCGTTTACAGGTACAAAGGAGTCGGGTGAGCGGTGATGGTGATCGGAATCGAACATGAAGGCTCGTATGATGGTTTTAAACTTAATAACCAAACTTGTGTGAACTTTTGTGTAATAAATGTTTTGTGGAGTTTGTAAACATACTTAAACTTTGTTTTAAAATGTGTTAGCAAGTAGTATGTTTATAGATGTGTAAAACACGAAAGTTTTTGCTGGGACCTAAATGTAGTTGATTAAATAATGTTATAAAATGTCTGGATGGGACATAAAGTGACATGGGTGTCACAGTATTTGAAGCCGGTCCATTTACCAATACGAACTTGCATCGTCTCAGCAGTAATGAAGATGGTTCTAATTCTGATTCAGAAGCAGAGCCACCTACAAGTGAAGAATCTGAATCAATTCCTTCATCTGTTGAAACTACCGACATTGATGCTGACGAACCTGAAATTGATGCACGGTTTAACTCAACAAATGTAAGTCAAACCTCAAACTGTGGTTTAAATTATGCAAACGATCCTGAGTAACTAAAAGTGTACGCAATTAATGAATCTGATGACGATGATGATATGTAGATATGGGATGAAAATTATCGGGCAAGGGTGGGCCTTGGAATGTTCTTTCTACGATCTTTTCAGTTGTTTCATGCACAAGCTCAGGTCCGGTCAGTTGGCTTTCACCAACTTCTGCCCAACAGAGTGGTGATCGGCACTTACGTCCATACAGTGCCTCAAAAGGTGCAGCTCCAATGCTGGTGTAATAGCTGTTATTATATGAGAATTCCACCAAGGGTAGGTGAGTCTCCCAACTGTTACCGAAATCTATTACGCATGATCGAAGCGTGTCCTCCAAGGTCTGGACGGTTCTTTCACTCTGACCATCCATCTGCGGGTGATAGGCAGTGCTCATATCCAACCTTGTCCTGAGTGCCTTATGTAAAGACTTCCAGAAATGTGCCGTAAAACGGCTGTCTCGGTCAGATATAATGGAGATTGGAACTCCGTGTTTGGAAACGATTTCTTTCAAATAAATTCGAGTTGGCTTCTCCAGCTTATCAGTTTCCTTAATCGGTAGGAAATGTACTGATTTCATGAGTCGATCTATGATAACACAGATGGTGTCGCAACCGCTTGTCGTCTTCGGCAGCTTGGTGATTAAATCTGTAACATCAGTGCTGGAACCGTCACCGAAACAGTGATCTTTATAGTACCTGAGCAGTAAAACAGGTACGAATCTTATACATTTCAGTAAGCTTCACTTGCATATCAATTATCATTATCATTTTGTGTTGTCATTGAACAAATTCAGAAACATTTAACAGGAACACAGTTCAAAACCATGGTTCTTGAGTCAGATAATTATTTGACAATACAGAATCAACATGTGATTATTCGTTTAGGATTTATTATGTATAAACGTATGTGAGGCTTTAAAGAACAAAACACACGAATATCGTTACGTGAATGCTAAACTGACGGGTTATTCATATAGGTGACGATCTGTACGAATATATCTGAAAGTTTAACGTTCTGAATGATATTCTATAATTAGAAAACAAGATTGAAAGGTATAGTTATCACCGTGTTCGTACGGGTGACGATTCGAACGAATACGCGCGACGACTGTACATTTAGATTTAAACAGTAAATTATTATTTTAAATTAAAATTAATAAAAAGATATTAGTTAATTTATTAGGAATCACAATCTAGAATAGTTAAAAGATTTCTAAATTTTATAATCGGGTCGTTTAGTCGCGAAAACTACGTGAACCGACATTGTACGCGAAACCGAACTAGACCGAAATACCGGGTGTTTGGGACATTTAATGAAACTATTAAATGCCACAACCACCATCTTCAAATCCTTTCTCTCTCTACAATTTCGTTCTCTCCCTCTCTCTCTAGATTTCTCTCAAGAAAATCCACTTCTTTCAACAAATTCAAGCTCATTTCTTGGTGGATTCAAACAAGCTAGGTGTCAAGAAGACCCCCTCATCAAGAAGATCACGGAAGTACAAGCAAAACGAGCATTTAACCGTGGAAGTTGAGGTAAATATCCATTTTATTTTCGGGTTTTATAGGGTTTCACGAGTCTTGTAGTTAATGCCATGATAATCGGGTTAAAACACTTAAAAACGTTGAGATAAGCATTAGTAAATACCTAGGAAGATTGTGGAACTTATGTGGTAACATATTTGGAGCGAGAAAGGAGATCAAAAGTGCAGGTTCGTGAGGACAAGGGGCTGTAAAGTTACAGGTTCGTTCCCTCATGGCCGAACCTTCCAAAGCATAAGACAGCCGAACCCCGCAGAACTCCTAGCCGAACCTTTTAGTATGGACGAACCCTGCACGGCCTGTAAGACTCCTTTAACGAACCCTGTGGCTTTCTGTACCGAACCCTGTGGTGCAGTGCCGAACCCTGCTGGTGCAGCGAACCTCCTTAGGGAGACGAACCTGTTAAGCAGTAATATGCATGCAGCCGAACCCTTAGGGTTCGTTGGAGTTAAGGGATAGCCGAACCCTTGCATTGAAGTTAGCCGAACCCTGGAACGTTCGTGGGATCCTATTTCAGCCGAACTCTAAATCATTTTTGCATGGGAGACGAAGCTTACATGAATCCATGAAACGGCCGAACCTTACCTTGTGTTAACCCAGCTGAACCTAGGGAGTTAAGCTAAGGGTTCGCTGCCCCACCCAAGCTACCCAACTAGAGGATGATTAACTCGATTAATGTTGGAACTAGAACTACTAAAAACGAGTGTTAGGAACTTAGAAAATAGTTAGATGGTTATTAACCTAAATTTATCATGATAATTTGGTCACCTAATGGTATGCAAGGATAAATTCAACTATGTGTGGGTGCATGGACTAATAAGGTGGGTTTTAATTAATAAATTGCTACCTAGATCATGATGGTTCAATTTGAATAAAGAAATTAAGGTGTAGGTTGAAAATGGGTTTTAGTAAAATACCCTAACAATCTAGTGGAAATGATTGACATTTGATTCGGGTCGATATGAACTCAATGGGCCAACTAAGGCCCAACATGTACAAATGTTTATTTGGAATAAGAAATTATGAGATTTTAATAAAAGAAACTTATATGTAACTTGTTAGATTTAATTAAATGATTTTGACTTAATAATGAGTTTAAATGGAAATTAATTGTAATGTTTTGATTTAAAAGCTTATTGTGATTAAATTAGGAGCTTGTTGTAAAAATAGACAATATAATTGTCTGGATTCGAACTAAAAAACAAAGGAGACTCTGCCCGAATTTTTATAAAAATCTAATTATAAGTGTTGTAACTAAACATGGGGTTTGGGATTATAAAAGGGTAGCTAAGATAGATTAGATCTTAGATACACTTAGTAGTAAGACACTTAGTTGCACACACGACAAGACCCAAAACTTGGGCACAACGACTACTACGCGTACTTATTGTATTTGAATTCTTATAAAATAACTCAGGAACTGAAGATACTTAGCCTACAAACAAGAGTGCGCATTCTGTGATAGTACATTAGACATCAACACATGTGAGTTCATTGCCCCTTTTTCTAACATTTTGTTTTTAAAACGCGGGGCTGAGAAGCATGCGTAAACTGTTTTATTTAATTTGTTTACTTAAATGCTTTTAAATTATATGTTTTACATATATATAAATGTTATCCTAGACCATGTCTAGGAAGATTTTATGCAGGTTTACTAACTGATTTACTTATAAATTAAGTGAATAATCGGGTTAAACTAAAACGTTTCAACAGATCAAAACATTTCAAAAGAATCAAATCAAACATTTTGACAAAACAAGTGTGGGAGTTCAAAGAATCAAACTAAACATTTTGACGAATCAAATGGGTGAATTCAATGAATCAAATCAAACATTTTGACGAAGCAAGTGTGGGATTTCAACGAATCAAACGAAACAATCTTTGCAAAGACAATATTCAATGTTCTACAAATCAAGTGTTTGTTGAACTATGAATCAAGTGTACATTTGATCAATGAATCTAGTATTCTACGATCAACGAATCAAGTACATCTTGTAACAGAATCAGATGAATTCAATAAATCGTTTTCAAGGGAAAGCCTGGGAATATCAGAGATAACATATGCCAAAACAGACGAAACAAAAACCCTACAATTCAAGAAGTCCTGGCTAGACCGTTTGATTTGTAGGTCATATGTTTGAGGATATTTACAGATTCCCTAACTACTAAGTACCTAGATTGACAGACTAGTCTACTCGAGTATGACCAAAGGCCCCAATCATTAGGACTTAGATTTTATTAAATGTTTATCTATTTATTTACCTAAACATTTATGATTGTTTATACAATTGCCATGGTTGATCATATTATGTGATGAACTTATGAATTCTAGATGGATTTCAAATAATTGTAATTACAGGAACAAAGGAACAGAAGGATTTTGGGTTTAATGAGAAGGGTAAAAATGCTTAATTATCATTAATAACAGTGTCATATACGGATTAGTATGTGGTGGGACGGTGGCTGGGCGGGCGGTAAGTTCGACCCTACATATGCCCTATATATAAGCATACCGATCCGGATATTACATGTGAAGTTAATGAGGTTAAGATCTTTACCGGATGAGGTTTACAATTCATTTTCAAACTCTAAACTATATGAACTCACCAACCATGTGTTGACTTGATCTTTTTGCATGACTTCTCAGGTGACAAACAGGTTAATTAAGAAGTCATTTCTTTTGGACTAGGACTTCAGATAGAAGACTTAGTATTTTGGACCTGTATACTTTTGAAGACATCATTATACAAATTATTTTGTATATCTTGTGTAAATACAAGATAGGTATTTTATGATGTTTACAATAGATTTACATTGTTAAATTATAAACGATACTGATGTAATTTAACTTTGTAATTCTATTATATTAGCATTTCTCATTTATATCATGTGCAATGTAAACAATCTGATCACTTCTGATTATCACTCCCGATATCTCGCCCCGGGAACCTTCCCCCCGACGGGGACTCCGATCCTACCCCGTCGGCTCGGGGTGTGACAAAATCCATGGAAATCTATTCCCATTTCAAAACTGGAATTTCCGGTTGTTGAAGTAGACCTGACGGTTTCTGATATTCGACCTTCACCTTCGAGCAAGTCAGACACTTACTCACATAAGTCGCGATTTCCAACTTCATGTTAGGCCACCAGTAAGTTGTCTTTAGGTCGTGGTACATCTTGTCAGAGCCTGGATGTACTGAGTACCGGCTCTTGTGAGCTTCATCCATCACTACTTCCCTCAATCCCTCGTAGCGCGGAATCCAAATTCGATCCATTAAGTAGTAAGCTCCGTCGTCCTTCTCTTTCATTTGCTTATCCATGCCTCGCATGGCATCGAGAGTGAGGTTTTCCGGTTTCAGAGCTTCTTGTTGTGTGATTCGGATTTGATTTGGCAGCTCCGAGTGAATGGTAAGTTGTAATGCACGTACGCGTTTGGTTGTTTCCTTCCGGCTCAGCGCGTCGGCTACTACGTTAGCTTTCCCGGGATGGTACGTGATTGCACAGTCATAATCACCTATTAGCTCAACCCATCGGCGTTGTCTCATGTTTAGCTCCTTTTGGTAGAATATGTGTTGTAGGCTCTTATGGTCGGTGAATATAGTGCATTTGGTGCCGTATAGATAGTGTCGCCAAATCTTCAGTGCGAACACCACGGCTCCTATTTCCAAGTCATGGGTTGTGTAGTTCTTTTCGTGCACTTTCAGCTGTCGTGACGCATAAGCTATGACTTTCTCGCGTTGCATTAACACACAACCGAGTCCTTGTTTCGATGCGTCACAATAAACCATAAAATCTTCGCATCTGTCCGGTAGTGATAGGATTGGTGCACTGCACAATTTATGCTTCAATAAGTCGAAGGCAGTTTCTTGTTTCTCTCCCCATTCGAACCTTTTGTCCTTGTGTGTAAGGGATGTCAATGATTGTGCAATCTTCGAGAACCCCTCGATAAATCTCCTGTAGTACCCGGCTAATCCTCTCAGTCGGCATCTTAGGTGCTGCCCAGTTCTTAATGGCCACAATCTTGGCTGGGTCTACGTGTATCCCTTTCTTGTTCACTACGTGTCCAAGGAACTGGACTTCGTGAATCCAAAAGTCGCATTTGGAAAACTTCGCGTATAGTTGTTCCGTCTTCAGTAGTTCCAAGACAAGTCTTAGATGTTCGGCATGTTATGTCTGAGTCTTGGAGTAAATCAGGATATCGTCTATAAACACGATTACGAATTTGTCACGATACGGCTTACACACCCTATTCATGAGATCCATGAATACGGTCGTTGCGTTAGTCAGCCCAAAAGGTATGACTAGAAACTCGTAATGTCCGTACCGTGTCCTGAAGGCTGTCTTCGGTATGTCTTCCTCTTGTATTCTAAGTTGATGGTAACCGGATCTTAAATCAATCTCCGAATAGTAGCTTGACCCTTGCAGTTGGTCAAACAAATCATCTATCCGAGGTAAAGGGTATCGATTCTTGACCGTTACCTTGTTCGGTTCCCGGTAGTCTATGCACATACGAAAGGAACCGTCCTTTTTCTTCACAAACAAGACCGGTGCTCCCCAAGGTGAGAAACTCGGCCTGATAAATCCTTTATCTAATAACTCTTGCAGTTGGTTAGATAGTTCTTGCATTTCAGTAGGAGCCAATAGATATGGCGCCTTGGCTATTGGTGCTGCTCCTGGCGTTAGATCTATCTGAAATTCCACTTGTCGCTTAGGTGGTAGTCCAGGTAGATCGTCAGGAAAGACTTCTGGAAAATCGCGAACGACAGCGATGTCCTCGATCTTCCGTTCCTTCTTTGGTTGTTCAGTGATAATTGCCAGGATAGTTGTGTATCCCTTCTTCAGGTATTTGCTTGCCTTCATGCAGGACATGATGTTTAACGGTATTCCGCGCCGTTCTCCCTGGATTGAGATCTGCTCTCCACTTGGCAACGTAACTCGTACAATCTTCTCGTTGTACATGATCTCAGCATGGTTTGCAGATAGCCAATCCATTCCAATCACCACGTCGAAGCTCTCGAGAGTTACCGGCATCAGATCGATCTCCAGTTCGTGGTCTGCTAGCATCAAGACACACCCTTTGATGATATGTTGCGTCTCGATCAGCTTACCGTCCGCTAACTCTACGGTGTACTTATAGTCTAGTGGTGTTGGGGTCATATTAAGCAATTTGCTAAAGTCACTAGTGATAAAACTCCTATCGGCACCGGTATCAAATAATATACTAGCATAGACATTATTTAAAAGAAACATACCGGTGACGACGTTGGGATCATCTTTAGCTGCTCCTAATCCGATCACAAACGCTCTGCCCCTTGCAGGGTTGCCTCTAGTGTTCTTGTTTTGTGGGCAATCTCGGCGCATATGCCCCAGCTTCCCGCAAGTGAAGCTTCCCTTTAGAGTATCAGTTTTGTTGTTGTTGGGGTTAGGGTTTGATCAGATTCCTTGGCTACATGCACGTTCCTGCCACAATTGGTGCACTTGACCCTTTTGCATGGGCCGAAGTGGTGGTAGTTGCAGGTATTGCATTTTGGGCTGTTGCCCTGTGTGACACCTCGCAAATTCCAGGTCAGCATTTATTTTATTTTAATAATAATGTGTATTATTATTTCATACGTGGCACTAGAATAATTGTATTTAGTGTGACACGTGACACAACGGACCAAACACACCGATAATTCGAGGAATTATCGCACGAAACTCGCACGTGTCTTGAATAACGAATGTTGGTGAACGGATCGAACCACAGTACACTTTCACTGCACCATTAGGTTCCGGAGAACCTAAGTTAGTAGAACAATGTTCATATATCGAGAAACGATGATCGTATTCGAGAAATACGAGAAATTCGGCTCAAAACCATGAAATCGGGCTTATTGGGCTCAACCGAGACCCATCGCGGTACGCGATGGGCACCCAATTGGGCCTTTGCGGTACGCGAAGCCTGGGCGGGAGAATTTGAACTCTCCGAAAACCATCGCGGTATGCGACGGCCGATCAACTTCCACCATCGCTGTACGCGGCGTGTTTCGGGAACAGAATGATTATTTTAATCGCCGCGCTACGCGGAGCTACTTTTGGACAAGTGTCGCGGTACGCGACGACCCCAACACGCAAATAATCTTTATAAACCCAATGTTAATCATTCTGTCAAACTCTATCCTATTCCTCCGACTGAAACTCGTCTTCCTCGACCATTATCATCCTGTAAACACCATAAGAGCCATCTGGATCATTTGGAAAGCCATTTTGAAGACCATAGGAACTCAAGAACACCATACTTCCTCCTTGCTCGTGATTGAAGCCATCTCAGCCACTCCCTAGACCTGCTCAAGCCATTTCTTGACAATCTAAAGCTTGTGAGGTAGTTTCTATGTTCAATCTAGTTTAGAATCACTTGAAAACACACATGCAAGCCATTTAGGCCACATGCATCACCATCACCACTCAACCCACGAAATTCTTGATGTTGTAAATCTGTTTTAGATGTTATTATCACTAATTTGGTGTATTGATGATGATATATGATGATTCTTATTGATTTAAATGGTCATATGTTGATTTTATCTTGAAATAAGCACTTTTAACAACATGCATGCATGATCTAGCATGATTCACATGATTCTTGATGTTGAAATATGATTATAAATGATATTGGGTATGATTTAAGTGATTAGGAGTGTTGATTGTAGTCATGAAATGTCAAAATGTGTTAGTTACTATAAATAGTAACTTTATTTGTGCAAGTAGGTGATTTGATGGGTTTGTAACCACATGCATGTGATTAAACCTATGATTTATGCTAAGAAGGATGTTTTATGATGTTATTGATGCATTGGAATGATTAGAACCGTTAAAAATGCGATTCTTATGAATGTTACTAAATATAGTAACTTTTTAACGCAAGTTTGCAAACGATTGATGAATATGATAATGTTATGAGTCTAACATGGTTATTTATTTATTATATGGTGATATTGAAAGGATTATGCTGCTGGGAGACTTGATTTTGGTTATTTTCATAAGTTACTAAATATAGTAACTTTATTTTGCTAAGTTTATGAATTATCACTTGTTAGTCGTAACGATCATGATCAAAGGGCTATTTAGGACTAAGATAATGATATTAGATGATATTGGTTGTCAAACTTGATGATATATGCTTATGTGTGCAAACTTTCTAAATATAGAAACTTTTACGCGCAAACTATGCTAAACCGGTTATGTGCAACTATGTGCTATTTGATTGCATGCTCATTTAGGATAAATACACATGTTAGAATATTCGGAATATGATTTATTGCTTGACTTGCCTAAATTAGAAATTTTCCTAAAATAGAAACTTACTATAAATAGTAAGTTTCCTCATGGGAATGATTGTTGGTATCCGTACACACCACACGACACCAAACCACACATTACACGAGCACTTGATCCAAAACCGTCACCAACGGGTCGTTAGGTCAAACACGGTCAACACGGTCAAACGCGGTCAACACGACCTACTCAACAACTTGGTGTTGTTGAACACGAACACGGTCCTGTGAGGCCCACATGTACGCAAACACGAACTCATAGTACCTATGTGATATAGGTGACTACTAGCCGGCGAGCTACACTATTTGAGCAAACGCATTATACAAACTCAGGTGAGTTTACGGCCCCACTTTTACTCTTTAACTGATTTGTTAAACTATTGGGGTGAGAATACTATGCAACTGTTTTAGATGTATGACTGGTATGTTGTGAAAACCATTTTCGAGTGTAACTTATATCGCTTAAAGTCCTCACTTATCCTTACCGTTAGTTGTGTATCAAACGAGTCGTAATTACGTAGTACTACTGGGTTTGACTAACCCCACTCGGCACCAATGTTGACTGAAGGTCATAACAAGTGTAATTTCGATGTAACGGCGGGCTCAGCGATGACCCGCGGAGGCAAACGGAAACAGTCTAGTTTTGGTAAGATGAGCTGACACACTCCACGGATCGTAGTATCCAACAATAAAACTTAACATACCCAGTATATGTCTGTTTATTATTTCTGTCTGTCTAAACCTGTGAACTCACCAACTTTTTAGTTGACACTTTTCGCATGTATTCTCAGGTAACTGATGGAGCACACGCTAGGATGCGCACAAGGATGTGTTAAGGAGTCTGACTGGCATATAGACTCAAGTCCTAGGCTTGTGTGTGCATTTGTTGATTTTAAAACAATTTGAACAATGTAGTGTCTGTTAAACAATTTATTTTCTGCCGCAACTTTATTTACATATGATATCAAATCATTTCCGCTGCTTTAGTTAAACATTCCGCTGCTTTACTTGAAAACATGTTTATCTTGCAAATCTGTGTGATTGTGTAACTCATATAGAGTCGTTCTATATGACCATGAGCTGTGATCCTGGCCACGTCACACCCACGTGGACTGACACCACGAATGGAATTTGGGGGTGTGACACCCTGATATCCCCCTTTGCCTTGAGTGTTTGGCTGGGTGGCAGTGAAAACCTTTGCAGGTGCTGGTCGGTGCTGGGTTGGTTGCTACGGTGAGAAAGTTCGGTTGTTACTGGGTTCCCACTTCCGCTTGGGTTCCTGGGGTTTCAGATGTTCACCCCTCTTAGGCAGTTTCCCCTGTGCTACTGCCTGGTCAGTCAGCTTGTGGGCTAATCGGATTAGTGGTTGGATGGTAGTGAGATCAGAAGCAGTCACCATGCTTTGTATCTGTACCGGCAATCCACTAATGAATTGCTCGATCTTCGTGTACTCCGGCGTCACCATTGCCGGGCATAGTTTGCATAGTTCGTGGAATCGAGTACAGTATTTCTCGATTTCAGATCCCATCATTTTGTGCACCCAAAACTCTTCTTCAAGCTTCCTGATCTCATCACGTGGGTAGTATTCATCGTGAAGCATTCTGGTGAATTCCTCCCTCGGAATAGTGTTTGCAGTCTCGAGTCCGAGAGTCTGGACATGCGTATTCCACCAGGTGAGGGCTGGTCTCTTAAGAGTCCCGGTAGCGTACTTTACTCGGTTCTCCTCCGAGCATTCAGCCATGGCGAAGACCGACTCCAGTTTCTCAATCCAGCGAAGCAGTCCTACTGCTCCCTTTGTTCCTTGGAATTTGTGAGGAGCGAAACGACCGGTTGGAAGAGCAGATGGAGACCCTACGTCTCCAGGTGTCTCAGCTAATGACACAGCATGGACAGATGGTGGACATCATGCAAGAGCATGATGGACGCATCACTGAGAACCGAACAGACATCGCTGAGACCCAGGCAATGGTCCAAGCTAGCGACGCCATGCTCAATGCATGGGCGACGTAGTTCATCGAGGAGCCGCCAGTCGAGGACGACGAACCGCAGTTCGAGGCCGAGAACCTCGAAGAAGGGAATTTTGATGAGGATCCCAATGAGGATCCTGAGGAGGATGATGATGATGGAGGCGCTGTTAGTGATGTTTCACATGTCTCCATGGACTCGGATTAGTGAGCTATTTTATTTTGTATTTTCATATTTTGGCCTAGACGAGCGGGATGTGCTCGAAGAACTTATATTGTACTTTCCTTTAAAATTTTTGTACTTCCAAAATTTGGTATTAATGAGAATTATGCTTTATTATTATCTGTTGTATTATTATGACTGTCGCTAACACAACCTCTGATATGATATCTGACTTGACCTCTGACATGACATCTTATCTAACTTCTGACTAACACTCTGACATATGTCGACTAAAAATCTAACCCTTCCATATAGAATCATGTCGGGAAGGGGATCCAATGCACGAAATCTCAAGCGTAAAGCCGAGAAGGCAAGGATCAATATGATGGTTGAACGGAGGGTCAACAAGGTACTCGCGGAGTACGAAGCCTACCGACTTGCTAGCGAGACTAGCGGCACCAACAATGGTACTAACACCCACCTAACGTGACTAACTTAGCATAGGACACGCCGACACTAACTTGTTGAAATCCGATGCACAGGGTCCCAAGGAAGCGCAGCAAAGGGATGTTCGTATAAAGCCTTCCTGAGCTGTCACCCTCACAAGTTCCGGGGTACCGAAGGAGCAGTGGGACTGCTTCGCTGGATTGAGAAGCTGGAGTCAGTCTTCTCTATGTCTGAATGCTCGTACGAAAACCGAGTGAAATATGCTACAGAAACACTGGAGGGACCAGCCCTCACCTGGTGGAACACCCATGTCCAGACTCTCGGACTTGAAACCGCAAACTCCATTCCTTGGGAGAATTTCACAAGGATGCTTCATGAGGAGTACTGTCCCCGTGACGAAATCCGGAAGCTGGAAGAAGAATTTTGGGTGCACAAGATGGTGGGATCGGAAATCGAGAAGTATTGTACTCGATTCCATGAACTGTGTAAACTGTGTCCGACAATGGTGACGCCGGAGTATAAAAAGATCGAGCAGTTCATAAGTGGACTGCCGGAGCAAATTCAGAGCATGGTAACTGCATCTGACCACTCCACCATCCAACCACTGATTCGCTTGGCACACAAACTAACTGATCAGGCAGTAGCCCAGGGAAAGCTGCCAAAAAGGGGTGAACATCTGAAACCCCAAGAACCCAAGCGAAAGTGGGAACCCAGCAACAATCGTACTTTCTCACTGCAGCAACCAACTCAACACCGGCCTGCACCTGCAAAGGTTTTCACTGCCACCCAGCCAAACAACCAAGGCAAGGGAGGATATCAGGGCAACAGCCCAAAATGCAACAGCTGTAACTACCATCATTTCGGCCCATGCAAGAAGGGCAAGTGTACAAATTGTGGCAGAAACGGGCACCTGGCCAAGGAATGCCGATCAAACCCTAATCCCAACCTCAACAGGGATAATACATTGAAGGGGTGCTTCACCTGCGGGAAACCGGGGCACATGCGTCGAGACTGCCCGCAGAACAAGAACGTAGGTAGCAACCCAGCAAGGGGTCGGGTGTTCGTCATCGGATCAGGGGAAGCTAAGGATGATCCAAACGTCGTCACTGGTACGTTTCTGTTAAATAATGTCTATGCTAGTATATTATTTGATACCGGTGCCGATAGGAGTTTCATCTCTAGTAATTTTAGTAAACTGCTTAATATGACACCAACACCACTAGACTATAAGTACACCGTAGAGTTAGCAGACGGCAAGCTAATTGAAACGCAGCATATCATGAAAGGGTGTGTTCTGACGTTAGCAAACCACCAACTGGTGATTGACCTGATGCCGGTAACTCTCGGGAGTTTCGACGTGGTGATTGGAATGGATTGGCTATCCGCAAACCACGCTCAGATCGTGTGTAACGAGAAGATTGTGCGAATTGCGTTGCCAAGTGGAGAGCAGATCTCAATCCAGGGGGAACGACGCGGAGTACCGTTAAACATTATTTCCTGCATGAAGGCAAACAAATATCTGAAGAAAGGATACACGGCTATCCTAGCTCTTATCACCGAACAACCAAAGAAGGAAAGGAAGATCGAGGATATCGCAGTTGTTCGCGACTATCCGGAAGTCTTTCTTGAAGATCTACCGGGACTACCACCAGCACGGCAAGTGGAGTTTCAGATAGATCTAACACCAGGAGCAGCACCGATAGCCAAGGCACCATACCGATTGGGTCCTATTGAAATGCAGGAACTATCTAATCAATTGCAAGAGTTGTTAGATAAGGGATTCATTCGACCAAGCTTCTCACCTTGGGGAGCACCGGTCCTGTTCGTGAAAAGAAAGACGGTTCATTCCGTATGTGTATAGACTACCGGGAACTGAACAAGGTAACTATCAAGAACCGATACCCTCTACCTCGAATAGACGACCTGTTTGACCAATTGCAAGGGTCAAGTTATTATTCGAAGATCGATTTAAGATCCGGCTACCATCAACTTAGAATACAAGAGGAAGACATACCAAAGACAGCCTTTAGAACACGGTACAGACATTACGAGTTCCTAGTCATGCCTTTTGGGTTGACTAACGCACCGGCAGTATTCATGGATCTCATGAATCGGGTGTGTAAGCCGTATCTGGACAAATTCGTAATCGTGTTCATAGATGATATCCTGATATACTCCAAGACTCAAGAAGAACATGCCGACCACTTAAGGCGTGTCTTGGAACTACTGAAGAGAGAACAACTATACGCGAAGTTTTCCAAATGCGATTTTTGGATTCGCGAAGTTCAGTTTCTTGGACACGTAGTAAACGCAAAAGGAATACACGTAGATCAAGCCAAGATCGAGGCCATTAAGAACTGGACAACACCAAAGACTCCGACTGAGGTGCGACAGTTTCTGGGATTGGCCGGGTACTACAGGCGATTTATCGAGGGGTTCTCGAAGATCGCACAATCATTGACTTCCCTTACGCACAAAGACAAGAATTTTGAATGGGGAGAGAAACAAGAAGCTGCCTTCGACTTGTTGAAGCAGAAATTGTGCAGTGCACCTATTCTATCGCTACCGGACGGGTGCGAAGACTTTGTAGTTTATTGCGACGCATCAAAACAAGGACTCGGTTGTGTATTGATGCAACGCGAAAAGGTTATAGCTTATGCGTCACGACAATTGAAAGTGCACGAAAAGAACTACACGACTCATGACTTGGAATTGGGAGCCGTAGTGTTCGCATTGAAGATTTGGCGACACTATCTGTACGGCACTAAGTGCACGATATTCACTGATCATAAGAGCCTACAACACATTTTCGACCAAAAGGAGCTAAACATGAGACAACGCAGATGGGTCGAGCTAATAGGTGATTATGACTGTGCAATCAAGTATCACCCTTGGAAAGCTAATGTAGTAGCCGACGCACTGAGCCGGAAGGAAACAACTAAACGCGTACGTGCACTACAACTTACTATTCACTCTGAACTACCCAATCAAATCCGTATTGCACAACAGGAAGCTCTGAATAAGGAAAACCTTGCCCTCGAAACTATGCGGGGTATGGACAAACAGATGAAACAAAAGGATGACGGAGCTTACTATCTGATGGATCGGATTTGGATTCCACGCTACGGGGGATTGAGAGAAGTAGTGATGGATGAAGCTCACAAGAGTCGATACTCAATACATCCAGGTTCCGACAAAATGTACCACGATTTGAAGGCAACTTACTGGTGGCCTAACATGAAATCAGAAATTGCAACCTATGTGAGTAAGTGCCTGACTTGCTCCAAGGTTAAGGTCGAATATCAGAAACCGTCAGGGTTACTACAACAACCGGAAATTCCAGTATGGAAATGGGAACAGATTTCCATGGATTTTATTACCAAGCTACCGAAGACAGCAAGTGGTTGCGATACCGTCTGGGTTATCGTAGACCGACTCACGAAATCGGCACACTTCTTACCGATTAAGGAAACCGACAAACTGGAGAAGCTAACCCGAGTCTACTTGAAGGAAATCGTATCCAGACACGGAGTCCC
This sequence comes from Mikania micrantha, assembly GCA_009363875.1. NCBI lineage: Eukaryota > Viridiplantae > Streptophyta > Magnoliopsida > Asterales > Asteraceae > Mikania > Mikania micrantha. The sequence continues at coordinate 46,185,882 of CM018690.1, forward strand.
AATCTCCATTATATCTGACCGAGACAGCCGTTTCACGGCACATTTTTGGAAGTCCTTACACAAGGCACTTTGGACGAGATTGGATATGAGCATTGCTTATCACCCACAAACGGATGGTCAGAGCGAACGAACTATCCAGACCTTGGAAGACATGCTTCGAGCATGTGTGATTGACTTCGGTAACAGCTGGAAGACTCACCTACCTTTGATAGAGTTCTCATATAATAACAGCTATCACACCAGTATTGGAGCTGCACCGTTTGAAGCACTTTACGGACGTAAGTGCAGATCACCACTCTGTTGGGCAGAAGTTGGTGAAAGCCAACTGACTGGGCCCGAGCTTGTGCACGAGACAACAAAGAAGATTGTGCAAATACGTAACAGAATGGCAGCAGCTCGAGACCGACAAAAGAGCTATGCCGACAAGAGGCGCAAACCTTTGGAATTCCAAGTGGGAGACCGAGTACTTCTTAAAGTCTCGCCTTGGAAGGGAGTGATTCGATTCAGGAAGTGGGGAAAGTTAAATCCTCGTTATATCGGACCATTCGAGATCACTAAACGAATAGGCCCCGTGGCCTACGAACTACAGCTACCGCAAGAATTGAGTAGTGTACACAACGTGTTTCACGTCTCCAATCTCAAGAAATGTCTATCGTACGAAACGCTCGCAATCCCTATGGAGGAAATCCAGATTGATGAACAACTTCACTTCGTTGAGGAACCGGTGGAAATCATGGATCGGGAACTCAAGAAGTTGAAGCTTAGTAAGATACCAATTGTGAAGGTACGATGGAATTCGCGACGAGGACCGGAATACACCTGGGAACGAGAGGACCAGATGAAAAAGAAATACCCTCACTTATTCTCCGACCAGACTAACACCGGCAACACGAACTGAATTTCGGGACGAAATTCCTATTAACTGGGGGATGATGTGACACCTCGCAAATTCCAGGTCAGCATTTATTTTATTTTAATAATAATGTGTATTATTATTTCATATGTGGCACTAGAATAATTGTATTTAGTGTGACACGTGGCACAACGGACCAAACACACCGATAATTCGAGGAATTATCGCAAGAAACTCGCACGTGTCTTGAATAACGAACGTTGGTGAACGGATCGAACCACAGTACACTTTCACTGCACCATTAGGTTCCGGAGAACCTAAGTTAGTAGAACAATGTTCATATGTCGAGAAACGATGATCGTATTCGAGAAATACGAGAAATTCGGCTCAAAACCATGAAATTGGGCTTATTGGGCTCAACCAAGACCCATCGCGGTACGCGATGGGCACCCACTTGGGCCTTTGCGGTACGTGAAGCCTGGGCGGGAGAATTTGAACTCTCCGAAAACCATCGCGGTACGCGACGGCCGATCAACTTCCACCATCGCGGTACGCGGCGTGTTTCGGGAACAGAATTATTATTTTAATCGCCGCGCTACGCGGAGCTACTTTTGGACAAGTGTCGCGGTACGCGACGACCCCAACACGCAAATAATCTTTATAAACCCAATGTTAATCATTCTGTCGAACTCTATCCTATTCCTCCGACTGAAACTCGTCTTCCTCGACCATTATCATCCTGTAAACACCATAAGAGCCATCTGGATCATTTGGAAAGCCATTTTGAAGACCATAGGAACTCAAGAACACCATACTTCCTCCTTTCTCGTGATTGAAGCCATCTCAGCCACTCCCTAGACCTGCTCAAGCCATTTCTTGACAATCTAAAGCTTGTGAGGTAGTTTCTATGTTCAATCTAGTTTAGAATCACTTGAAAACACACATGCAAGCCATTTAGGCCACATGCATCACCATCACCACTCAACCCACGAAATTCTTGATGTTGTAAATCTGTTTTAGATGTTATTATCACTAATTTGGTGTATTGATGATGATATATGATGATTCTTATTGATTTAAATGGTCATATGTTGATTTTATCTTGAAATAAGCACTTTTAACAACATGCATGCATGATCTAGCATGATTCACATGATTCTTGATGTTGAAATATGATTATAAATGATATTGGGTATGATTTAAGTGATTAGGAGTGTTGATTGTAGTCATGAAATGTCAAAATGTGTTAGTTACTATAAATAGTAACTTTATTTGTGCAAGTAGGTGATTTGATGGGTTTGTAACCACATGCATGTGATTAAACCTATGATTTATGCTAAGAAGGATGTTTTATGATGTTATTGATGCATTGGAATGATTAGAACCGTTAAAAATGCGATTCTTATGAATGTTACTAAATATAGTAACTTTTTAACGCAAGTTTGCAAACGATTGATGAATATGATAATGTTATGAGTCTAACATGGTTATTTATTTATTATATGGTGATATTGAAAGGATTATGCTGCTGGGAGACTTGATTTTGGTTATTTTCATAAGTTACTAAATATAGTAACTTTATTTTGCTAAGTTTATGAATTATCACTTGTTAGTCGTAACGATCATTATCAAAGGGCTATTTAGGACTAAGATAATGATATTAGATGATATTGGTTGTCAAACTTGATGATATATGCTTATGTGTGCAAACTTTCTAAATATAGAAACTTTTACGCGCAAACTATGCTAAACCGATTATGTGCAACTATGTGCTATTTGATTGCATGCTCATTTAGGATAAATACGCATGTTAGAATATTCGGAATATGATTTATTGCTTGACTTGCCTAAATTAGAAATTTTCCTAAAATAGAAACTTACTATAAATAGTAAGTTTCCTCATGGGAATGATTGTTGGTATCCGTACACACCACACGACACCAAACCACACATTACACGAGCACTTGATCCAAAACCGTCACCAACGGGTCGTTAGGTCAAACACGGTCAACACGGTCAAACGCGGTCAACACGACCTACTCAACAACTTGGTGTTGTTGAACACGAACACGGTCCTGTGAGGCCCACATGTACGCAAACACGAACTCATAGTACCTATGTGATATAGGTGACTACTAGCCGGCGAGCTACACTATTTGAGCAAACGCATTATACAAACTCAGGTGAGTTTACGGCCCCACTTTTACTCTTTAACTGATTTGTTAAACTATTGGGGTGAGAATACTATGCAACTGTTTTAGATGTATGACTGGTATGTTGTGAAAACCATTTTCGAGTGTAACTTATATCGCTTAAAGTCCTCACTTATCCTTACCGTTAGTTGTGTATCAAACGAGTCGTAATTACGTAGTACTACTGGGTTTGACTAACCCCACTCGGCACCAATGTTGACTGGAGGTCATAACAAGTGTAATTTCGATGTAACGGCGGGCTCAGCGATGACCCGCGGAGGCAAACGGAAACAGTCTAGTTTCGGTAAGATGAGCTGACACACTCCACGGATCGTAGTATCCAACAATAAAACTTAACATACCCAGTATATGTCTGTTTATTATTTCTGTCTGTCTAAACCTGTGAACTCACCAACTTTTTAGTTGACACTTTTCGCATGTATTCTCAGGTAACTGATGGAGCACACGCTAGGATGCGCACAAGGATGTGTTAAGGAGTCTGACCGGCATATAGACTCAAGTCCTAATCTTGTGTGTGCATTTGTTGATTTTAAAACAATTTGAACAATGTAGTGTCTGTTAAACAATTTATTTTCTGCCGCAACTTTATTTACATATGATATCAAATCATTTCCGCTGCTTTAGTTAAACATTCCGCTGCTTTACTTGAAAACATGTTTATCTTGCAAATCTGTGTGATTGTGTAACTCATATAGAGTCGTTCTATATGACCATGAGCTGTGATCCTGGCCACGTCACACCCACGTGGACTGACACCACGAATGGGAATTTGGGGGTGTGACACCCTGATATCCCCCTTTGCCTTGAGTGTTTGGCTGGGTGGCAGTGAAAACCTTTGCAGGTGCTGGTCGGTGCTGGGTTGGTTGCTACGGTGAGAAAGTTCGGTTGTTACTGGGTTCCCACTTCCGCTTGGGTTCCTGGGGTTTCAGATGTTCACCCCTCTTAGGCAGTTTCCCCTGTGCTACTGCCTGGTCAGTCAGCTTGTGGGCTAATCGGATTAGTGGTTGGATGGTAGTGAGATCAGAAGCAGTCACCATGCTTTGTATCTGTACCGGCAATCCACTAATGAATTGCTCGATCTTCGTGTACTCTGGCGTCACCATTGCCGGGCATAGTTTGCATAGTTCGTGGAATCGAGTACAGTATTTCTCGATTTCAGATCCCATCATTTTGTGCACCCAAAACTCTTCTTCAAGCTTCCTGATCTCATCACGTGGGTAGTATTCATCGTGAAGCATTCTGGTGAATTCCTCCCTCGGAATAGTGTTTGCAGTCTCGAGTCCGAGAGTCTGGACATGCGTATTCCACCAGGTGAGGGCTGGTCTCTTAAGAGTCCCGGTAGCGTACTTTACTCGGTTCTCCTCCGAGCATTCAGCCATGGCGAAGACCGACTCCAGTTTCTCAATCCAGCGAAGCAGTCCTACTGCTCCCTTTGTTCCTTGGAATTTGTGAGGGTGGCAACTCAGGAAGGCTTTAAACGAGCATCCCTTTATTGCGTTTCCATGAGATCTTGTGCATCGGATTCCAAGGTTACGTGTTAGTGGCAATGTTGTCTATACTAAGTTAGTCATGTTAGGCAGGTGTTAGTACCGTTGTTCCCACTAGTCTCACTATGTATACGGCTTGCTTCGTACTCGGCAAGCACCTTGTTGACTCGTTGGTCAACCAACATTTTGATCCTTTCCGCTTCGGCCTTGCTCTTGGGGTTACGGACATAGGGTCCTTTTCCAGACATGGTTCTATATGGAAAGGATAGAGTGTTAGTCATCATGTGTTAGAGTGTTAGTCAGATGTCATGTCAGGTGTCAAGTCAGATGTCATGTTAGTAAGCAACCATGGTCAGAATGTAATAAAGAAGATAAAACATGATTCTCATTAATAATAGATTTGAAGTACAATGATTTTCAAAAGATAGTAACAATACGAGTTGTACAAGCACATCCCGCTCGTCTAGGCAAATGCAAAAGGAATACAAAATAAAATAACCTAACTAATCGGAGTCTATGGTGACATGCGAGATGTCACTATCGGCTCCATCATCATCCTCTGCCTGCTCGGGATCCTCATCAAAGTCTCCCTCCTCGAGGTCCTCGACCTCGAACTGTGGTCGTCCTCCGGTGGTGGCTCGACAATGAACTGATCGACCCATGCGTTAAGCATGGCGTCGCTAGCTAGAATCATCGCGTGAATCTCCTCAATGGCGATCCTATTCGCAGCAATGCGCCCGTCTTGCTCCTGCATGACGTCAACCATCTGCCCGTGCTGACTCATCAGCTGGGCCACCTGGAGACGCAGCGTCTCCACCTGCTCCTGTAAGCTATCATTACGCCTCTCAAGGCGGTCGTTCTTCTCTCGAAGAACTCGGACCTCGTCCGATAACTCGGCATTCCTCCTAGTCTCGCGTCGCGTGTAGGCCACGTGAGCTGCTAAGGCCTGCTCCAGTGGCCCCAAGTGATGGCAGTCAATAGCCTGCCGACGTGTCGCCGGGATACCGTGGCCGAGGTACTCGCTCCCCCACTATCCACTCCTGTATCACCATGGGGAACCAACCCCAATACCGACCTCGCATCGTCTGTCGGGCTCGCCTATCCATCTCGGCGTCCACCTGTGCCACTATGTCGTCGACTTTTCGTCGACTGTCCTCTGTCAGATCGTCAATTACTGGGCGCCTACCCGGGTTCCTCCTGGCATCGTTGTTGTTACCCGTCATCCTGTAAATCTCAAGTTAGTAAATAACAGTTTGATATCAATAGTAACAACATCAGTGTGCAAGTTCTAAGTGTAGTGTCTAAAGTTGAGCAATGGCTATAGTCTAAGTTTACTACATGCAAACCTAGTTCCCTATAACCAAGGCTCTGATACTAGTCTGTCACACCCCCAAATTCCCACGTGCGGTGTCAGACCGCATGGGTGTGACGTGGCCAGGATCACAGCTCATGGTCATATAGAATGACTCTATATGAGTTACACAATCACACAGCTTGTAAAATAATACAAGTTTCATAAATAGCAGCGGAATTGTTTTAAACAGCATAAGTAATAAAAGTTGCAGCGGAAAGTGTAATTGTATCAATCATTACAAAATGATAATTGTTTTAATATAAATAACATGACAAGCCTAGGAACATAGTCTATATGTATGACAGACTCCTTAGTACTTCCTTGTGCACGTCCTAGCTTGAGATCCATCAATTACCTGAGAATACATGCAAAAAGTGTCAACTAAAAAGTTGGTGAGTTCACAGGTTTAGATAGACTGAAAAGTAAACAGACATATACTGGGTATGTTAAGTTTAGTAGTTGGATCTACGATCCGTGGAGTGTGTCAGTTCATCTTACCGAAACTCGACTGTTTTCGTTTGCCTCCACAGGTCATCGCTGAACCCGACATCAACATCGAAATTACACTCTTTATGACCTCCAGTCAACATTGGTGCCGAGTGAGGTTAGTCAAACCCAGTAGTACTACGTAATAACGACTCGTATGTTACAACTAACGGTAAGGATAAGTGAGGACTTAAAGCGACAGTAGTTACACTCGAAAATAGTTATACAACATACCAGTCATACATCTAAATCAGTTGCATAGTATTCTCACCCCATAAGTTTAGTATAAAACAGTTAAAGAGTAAAAGTGGGGCCGTAAACTCACCTGAGTTTGTGTTGAGTATTCGTGTAGAATAGTGTAGCTCGCCGGCTAGCAGTCACCTATATCACATAGGTACTATAAGTATGTGCTTACATACATGTGGGTCTCACAGGACCATGTTTGACCGTGTTGACCGTGTTTGACCTAACGACCCGTTGGTGACGGTTTTGGATCAAGTGCTCGTGTAACGTGTGTTTTAGTGTCGTGTGATGAGTGCGGATACCAAAGTCACTTTCGTGAGCAAACTTACTATTTATAGTAAGTTTCTATTTCAGGAAAGTTTCCACATTAGGCATGTCAGGCTAGAAACATATTCCGATTATTCTAATATGCATGTTTATCCTAAGTGAGCATGTTATCACATAGCACGTAATTACACTTAGCCGTTTAAGCACGTTTCGCGTGTAAAAGTTACTATATTTAGAAAGTTACAAAAGTAAGCATAAGTTACAAAGTCTAGATACCAATCTCATCATAATATCATCATCTTAGTCCTAAATAACCATTAAATCATATTCATTACAACTGTAACATCTGTACATTTAGTCATGGTAGTCGTAAACAGTGTTAGAACAATGTGTATTCATGTTCAATCAGTCAATGTGATTCATATGTTCATTATTGTGTTTGTGTGTGATAGGATCTTAATTAATAGGAACAAGTATGTATTATTTATTTACAGTCGATTTCGCTAGGCAAGAACAGTATCGTATTATATCGAAACAGTGGTGGGACGGCGTCAGATAAGGCAGGTAGCTGGACTCTGGGGTATGCCCTATACATATACTCTGTTCGGTGTAATGGGATAGTGTTAGTGCGTAGTGTTCAGACGAATATTATGACAAACGAATTAATTAAACAAAATCGTAATACGTAAGCGAGACTGAGTATAGTTATGGGTGACGATCCATAATGATACGAATTTTGAACTTATAATTACGAGTAAACGGCTATAAATAAATAATACGATCGAAAAATGTACGCGATTGCGGGTATACACGTAATTGTATTTGTTTAACGATCTGACAACGAACGAAGAGTAAAAAAAAATAAATAAGTAAAATATATTATTTTACATTTTTACAATTTTGAAACTCATCAAAAACAATTCAAAATATTATTTTCTTAATCGTGGTGACGCGTACGTAAAAATACGCGAAAACCGACACCGGACGAAACCGAACACGCAGTAAACCACCGGGGCATAAAAGCCCTTAATTCTTCCATTTTTGCTCATTTATTTCAGCCAAACCCTCTCTCTCTCTAGAATTCCTGTCCATCCTCTCTCTCTAGAAATCCAAGCTTTAAACGTGCGTATCTCGCTCGTTTCTCAACGGATTTAGGTGTTCTTGGTGTCTACGCGAAGCTCTCGACATCCTCTACACGGAAGTACAAAGGATCTGAGGTTTTATCCGGCCAAACTCGAGGTAATGATGCTTGAATAATCCGGAAATTAGGGTTTTTCGTGTGATGTTGTTCGAACTTGAGTCTAAATCGGTTCTAGCTCACCTCCACGTCCCTTACACACTCGAGATCATCCCCATCTGTTGAGGCGCATCGAAAGCTAGGGCCAACAACCTTGAAAGTTGATGATGACGAGGATGAGTTGCAGTTTCGGCGAACTTGTGTGAGTCGCGAACACTACCCCATGCTGGCCGAACATGCTAGGCTGCGGCGAACCTTCCTCAGCATCATTAGCCGAACCATTGCTTGAATCGGGAACCCTAGACAGCGAACCTCGAGAGCCACCGAACCTGTTGCCATGTAGACGAACCCTCGAGAGCTGCCGAACCATTTCTGCATGATGAACAAACCCCGACGTGCCGAACCTAATTAGCTTTCTCGACCGAACCTTCTGCGAGCCCTGGGGTGCGACGAACCTTCCATCCTAAGCCGAACCCTACCTTGCATGGTTTTCGAATTCAGCCGAACCTTATCGATTGTCATCATGATCAACGAACCTTTGATGACAAAACTGAGTCAGCCGAACCTATGCATGGCCGAACCTGTGAGTTGGTTGCCGAACCTATGAGCATGAAATCACCACCAAACCTAAGTGAGCTTCACGAACCCACCCCGGCGAACCTAGATCCAACGAACCCAAGGGTTCGCTGCCACCCTTGTAAACCGGTCGACAACCCAGTTTTTCTTTAGTTCGGTCCATGCCATTCCATTTGATCCACACGATTTGATCAAGCTAAATAGTATTCTCGGCCCATTAGTCATAAGTAGCCCGATTGGTTAACCCAAACGCTTATTGATTAGCTCAACATGATTTCAACTCAAGCCCAACATATTTATTCTTGGCCCAATATCATTCCATTCGGCCTACCATGGCCCAATTGGTCATTTACATCATAAATATGGCCCAAGGGCCCAATAACAAATACTTAAGCCCAATAGGAATAGATTGGCCCATGGGATTTTATCTCGGCCCAATCTTGGCCTATTGATCAAATAATTATGAAACGATCTTATTTGGCTTAGGTTTAATTTAACCTAATTATGAGATCAAGTCATAATCATAAAGGCTTAAAACAAATTGGATATCTCTTTAAACTACATGTTAAACAACGACTATCAAGATCATCAACACTTGTCATTTTATGCATATGAGTTGTGCATAAAAGAACATGACACTTCTTTTTCATGAATCAATTATCAATCAAGTGACTCAAACCATGATATTCAAATTCACAACATTCCTAAACATGAGAACAAGTTAATCAAGAATTAATCAAGTTCAAGATAACGCAAGTCAATCAATAAGTCAAAGTCTATACAATCATAAATTTTATATCTTATGTATGATTACAATGATATAGGAACCAGTTAGAAGTCTTGTTTGCTACTTGCTACTTGTTATAGTTCAGAGTCTACTGCAGACAGGTGAGAACTTTAGCCCCTCTTTTACTGTCTTTCAACTGTTTTGGGGTGGAACACGTGATCAAACTCTCTTTATGCTATTGTTCAACTGTTACAAGTTCACTTTAGAAATCCTAGGGATTTCTCAACTATTTTCAAAGGATTTATCAACTGTTTAAAATGTTTTATCAACGGTTAAAATTGTTGCTATAAAAAAAAGTTTTATAAAGGTTCTTTAAATTGTTTTATATCAGCTTTACACTAATGGTTTTATAAATGCTATACACTTTTAACTAATGAGATTTATAAACTCTTTTACTATAAACTCGTGTTTGTGATAAAAATGATATGTTATAAACCTTGCTATTACACAAGGACATTATCTTTGGTATTTAATCGAGGGTTTCAATACAAGGATTTCAACCGATGGTTTTCATAGTGGTAATTCAAACAAAGGATTTCAATTCATGGTATTCAAACAAGTTATTTCAATCATTGGTATTCATGGTATTCATGGGAAGTTTTCAAATCATGGAAATCAAATAAGGTATTCAATCAAAGGGGTTTCAATTCAAGTTTTTCAAAAGCATGGTGTTCATCGTTGTGAACAAACTTTTACACACATCAAGTTACATATTCATTTAGCGTTAGTACTGGGTGATCACAACAAGGGAAAGCGGACACAGTTGGGCAGGCCTAATTCTGGAGTTAGCTTTTAAATTTGTTTTAAAAGCTAACTGCAGGATTTGGTTACGAATGGTTATATCAATGTTGCTGAAGTCTTATTTGAAGTCTTATTTTGTAAACTATATTTTGGGTCTGTAGTTGTTATTCTTTTGACAGATAGATAGAATGTCTGTAACTAAACAATGGTCTAAACATTTTGAAACCTAGTAATACATTATGGTTGTTCTTATTCAATACTTGTGCATGATTCAACCATTGATCATCACTGCGCCGTGGATTCCGCCTGCGGCGCAGGGGGTGTGACAGGTTGGTATCAGAGCCAAGGTTGTAGAGAACTAGGAAAAAACCCAATTACTAATGACCTAAACTATAAGCTAAGCTACCCCATAGGACTAAGTGCTATAGGTTTGAGGATACTTAGGATCTAAGTAAACTTAAGTGAGCATTGAGTCTACATCAAGTTCGAAAGATCTTAGGGATACACTTCTAAGATTAAGTATCGAGTCAAGTAATTTGAATCGGGATTCTATAATTTTAGAAACCGAATTAAATTTCTCAATACATATTCATTAAAGGATTTCAGAGGCAAGGATCTGTATTCTTAGTATCCTTGATCTGAAATTCTCAATCAGAGTTCATTAGAGGATATCAGAGGTAAGGATCTGTATTCTTGGATCCTTGATCTGAAATTCTCAATCAGAGTTCATTACAGAATTTTAGAGGCAAAGATCTGTATTCTTAGTATCTTTGATCTGAAATTCTAATCATGGTATTATTATCATGAATTCATTTCATTAAGACTTCATAACTTAGAATCTGTGTAACAGTATTCTTTAGTTGAAGTTCACACCAGGAGATCATTATACTCAGTACTGTAAGTATTGAGAACCTAGGTTAATTAACCTAGGACACATATATTAAAACCTAAGGTCCTGATTTATAGTAAATCAAGAATCTCGGTTTTGACAATCATAATCATATTCATAGTTCAAGAAACAATCATGAATCAATCATAATCAATCTAGAGCTGGAATTCTAGCTTCAAATACAAATGGTGGCCAAGCTCTGGCATATTGAAGTGGTGGTGGGATGTCGGCTGGGCAGGCAGTTTGCTTGACCCTACGTAAGCCCTATATATAAGCTATCTTCAGTATGACAGGGGGAATTCGGCATTCGTATTTGAAGTGAAGATTCGGGAGCAACTGGAATCTTTGAACAATTAGTCAAACATGTGAGATACAATCATTTGAGAAACAACCATTGTGTGAAACAATCATTGTGTTAATCAACCATAGATGAGACAAACATGGTGTGGAAATCAATCAAGTTGTGAACATTCATTAAATGTAAACCTTAAGTGAAATTCTTAAGTGATTACATGTTTAGTACTTACTAACATAGGTTAACAAGAAAAATGTAGAGCACACAGATGATCTAGTTCTACATGTTAACAATTGCTAGTAGGTGCACACATAATTCAACCATAATTCAATCATAGACTCAATCACAGTTCAACTGAACAAAGATCATGGGATTCTTAATCAATGGAACATACTTGTAAATCAATACAATCGTATGGCCAAATGCTAGCAAGGGCATGATCGTGGTATATCGAAGAGGTGGTGGGCTGGCGACTGGGCTGGCAGTTTGCTTGACCCTTTTGTATGCCCTATATATAAGCTATCTTCGGTATACTGGGAAAGTGTCAGTGTGTAGGTTTGGTGGAGTGAAATCATGAGACATCATAAACAAATCACATGAGAAGTATGCTAATAAGTTGATTGCTTATACGTGTAATTGCTCATATTACAATTGAATGATAATATTAGTAGTATGGATATATTACTAACCTTATCATGTAAATTCAGTTGTATCCTTTCTCATTACTGAACCACTTGTGGCTTCTATTCGTAGAATGCCTCCTCGACGTGACCCTAACGGAGGGGGTTCAACAAGTGGCAACGATGATGAGATTAACAAAATTTCCTGGGCCATTGCTGTACATATGAAGGATGTTATTCCGAGTATGGTCACTGATATCACCCAGAACCTTCGGGGAAGTACCAGTGATTCAGCACATAATTCAAATGCCAACAACGCTGGAACTGCTACTTTCACTTTTAAGCAGTTCAATGATGCTAAGCCTCCTAAGTACTCTGGTACTGAGGGAGCTACCAGTCTACTGCAATGGCTGGAAAGCATTGAGGATATCCTAGACTTCACCGGATGTCCTGAAAATCTGAAGGTCAAGATGGCCTCAAGCGCTTTTCACAAAGGCGCACTCACCTGGTGGAATTCTGAGAAAAAACACCAGAGGTCGAGAGGTTGCTTTGGCCTTATCATGGGAGGATTTCAAGAAGTTACTTGTGCAAAAGTACTGTCAACGCCATGAACTGAAGAAACTCGAAGTGGAGATGTGGAATTTAGTCCAGGACAGTGGCGAGAATGCAAAATATACAACCCGTTTCCATGAGTTGTGTATTCCGGTGCCACATCTGGTTACTCCTCTATCCCGCAGGATAGAGAAGTACATTGAAGGATTACCCCTAGTCATCAGGGGAACTGTTATGGGGAGTAGCCCTACTACTCTGGAGGCGGCGATTCATCTTGGCGCTACCCTTACTGAGGAATATGTCAAAGCGGGTGTGCTCACTCGAAGGGGTATAAGAGAGCACAGGTTGAAGAAGGCAAGAAGCCTGAACAGCACCAACCCAAAAAGAAGAAACAAAAGCAAAAGACGATCAAGAACTATGTAGCCTTAACTGCAGCTACACCTACTCAAGCTACTCCCATTACTGCAATTCCACAACCTGCAACGGCCAGAAAGCCTTATACTGGTCCATTTCCACTTTGCACCAAATGCCAATACCATCACCTATCCACTACCCCATGCAGAAAATGTCTCAAGTGTGGACGAATGGGACACTTGGCTGCAACATGTCGATCTGCTCATCTATCTGCTGCTACAACTACCACCGCTAATCCTGTTACTACTGGTGGAAGGGCTTGTTATAACTGTGGAGCAGAAGGACACTTCAGAAATCAGTGCCCAAAACTCAACCCAGCCGCTACAACTGCTACTGCTCGTGCCTTTGTTATCGAGACATCCGAAGCACGCGAGGACCCAGCAGTCATCACGGGTACATTTCTCATTAATGATCATTACGTTTCTATCATATTTGACACTAGGGCTGATAAAAGTTTTGTCTTTACTAATACTGCTTCACTGTTTAATAAACAACCATCTATACTTGATGCTCCTTACACCGTAGAAGTAGCGAATGGTAAGACAATATTAGTGAACTCAATAATTCGCGATTGTGAATTGAGATTGAACAATCATCTTTTCCTTATCGATCTCATTCCTATGACACTCGGAAGCTTCGAAGTTGTAGTAGGAATGGATTGGTTATCCAAAAACCACGCCGAGATGGTATGCTCGGAGAAACTTATTCGAATTCCCCTACCGTCCGGTGAAATGATGCAAGTTTACGGCGAGGAACCCTGCCGCGGATTGAAGATTGTGTCGTGCATTAAGGCTAGGAAGTACCTGAAGAAGAAATACTTTGCGTTCCTGGCTCACGTGGTAGAGAAGAAACCGGAGAAGAAAGCAATTGGAGACGTTCCGGTCATCAGAGATTTTCCAGACGTATTCCCAGAAGACTTGCCTGGATTACCACTGATCAGGCAAGTAGAGTTTAGAATCGATCTCGTCCCTGGAGCAAACCCAGTGGCGAAGTCACCATATCGATTAGCACCGTCTGAGATGCAAGAACTGTCTAGTCAACTCCAAGAACTTCTAGACAAAGGTTTCATAAGACCGAGTTTCTCTCCTTGGGGAGCTCCGGTTCTCTTTGTCAAGAAGAAAGATGGTTCATTTCGTATGTGCATTGATTATCGTGAGCTAAACAAGTTGACCATTAAGAACAGATATCCTCTACCTAGGATCGATGATCTGTTTGATCAATTACAGGGAGCGACTTGCCTTTCTAAAATTGATCTACGATCCAGGTATCATCAGTTGAGAGTAAATGATGAGGATATACCAAAGACTGCGTTTAGGACTCGATATGGACACTACGAGTTCGTGGTTACGCCATTTGGACTGACCAATGCACCGGCAATGTTCATGGACCTGATGAATCGAGTCTGCAGGCCGTACTTAGATCAGGTATGAAATTTTATGAAATCCTGAAAAGTAATCTATAAAAAGTTATTTACAAATATAGAAATGTGATTTTCATACCTATGCGTATGAACTATTTATAAATCATGAAAAGCAGTTTTCACATCTATTCATTTGAATCATTTGTAAAAATACAAAATTCATGAAACAACGCTTCCGCTTAAAACATATGAAAAAGATAAATAAACTCTGACCGAGACTGTATCCATGAAACCAATCGGGTCGCAGCGCCCGGGTCGTCGAGAGCCCGGGGTGTGACAGGTGGGTATCAGAGCTCCTGGTTTTAGCGAAATAGATACTATTAATAGTATTTAAGCTTTAACCGAATTGAGACAAATGCCTATCAAAGGATTAGGTAGAATAGCATCTTTGAAATACTATGAATGATTGAAATAACATAGTAAATCTTTATGATAGCCTATTAGCTAAATTATGATGAATTTTTATTAGACCTTGTCAAATATCTTATTACGTAGACAACGTCTAGAAAATCTAAACAATAGCGAACATTCTACAAATACATGTGGGCGAAAGAGAAAACACGGATATTATTGAAACCGTGACTCAGAATACTATTGAGATACAATCAATGATTGTAGAATGAATAAAAGATGCGATTATGTCAATAATCGCTATAAAAAAAATGAAAATTCGAATCTCATGAAAACAATAACAAAAGAAAACGACGCATCAAAGATGAACACTGAAAATTAAGAATCTGCTAATTTGAAACAATCCGAAACTAAGGAATATTGGTATAAAACATTCCAATCTTGTAAACCTCCTAAGTTCACTGGAACGAAAGGAGTTGTCGTAGCATTAAGATAAATTGAAAAGATTGAGGCGGTACTTACTATTAGTAATGTGCATAAGAAGATATGATTTTGTACACCTTGAGTTCATTTAATTACGAAGCTATGGAATGGTGGAATTCTATTATTCAAACCAAAGAAGAATCAATGTGTATTATATGACTTGAGAAAGTTTTCATGATTTAGTAATTCGAAAATTTTGCCCAATGAACAAAAATGAACGCATCAAACGAAAATTTCATAACCATCGCATGGTCGGTGCAGGACATCGGGATTAAACTTTAAAATATTTTTATTATGCTTTGATTGGTGCCACTCCTTGTGACACAATAATCAAACATTTTCAGTCGCTATATCTAAGGACTGGTAATAGTGAAATTCGTAATATAGTTAGGGTGATGATGCCTTAGGTCATCAATTTAGCTATGTAATTGGCGGATCATTCAATGAATGAATACCGAAGAAAGAAAATGGTGACGTGCTTCAAAGACAATGAACAGGGACACTACCCAGATGAGTGCCCTAAATTGAATAAAGTGAGTGGAACTAGCGGTGCTGGTGGTTCAGGAGAAAAAAAACTAATCAAAATGTAAAGAAGACAACTAGAGCTTTTGTTGTTAATGCTAAAGAAGCTGCATATATGTCGGATGTCATTACCGGTACGTTGCGTATCAATGATGTTTATGCAAAAGTTTTGTTTGATTCAGGAGCAAACCAAAGTGTTATTGATTATGAATTATGTAAGCTTCTAAATGAACCACTAGTGAAACTAGATAAGCCTTATCTGGTAGAAACCGCTAATGGTGATGTAGTCAAAATAAATGAAGCATTAGTAAATGGTAAGATCACGCTCTTTAAGCACAATATGTTAGCCGGTTTTAATGCGGTGATTGGAATAGATTGGTTAGATACAAACCAAGCATGTGTCTTGTGCGATACAAAATTCATTGCAGTCTGTGTTCCGAAAGGAGGAAAATGGATCACTAGGGTGATAAGTCAACGAATTACGTTAGAATCATTTTTATGTTCAAAGCTACTAAGTCTCTGAATAAAGGTTGTTTAGCTTACCTAATCTCAATTACTACTGATGATTAAGAAAAGAAGAAATTAGAAGAAGTACTGATTGTAGTTTATTATACTGACGTGTTTCCAGATGAATTGTCTGGTTTACCATCAGATTGAGAAATAGAATTCAATATCAATCTGGTACTAGGTATGACTCCAAATTCGAAATCTACTTAGGTTGGCACCAACGGAGATGAAAGAGCTTAAGAAACAATTAGACAAGCTATTGGAAAAAAAATGTTTTATTAAACCTAGTTCATCACTTTAAGGAGCTTCAATATTATTCGTTAAGAAGAAAAATGGGTCGATGCGGATGTCCATTGACAATAGGGAACTAAATAAGGTGACTATCAAGAACAAGTATCCACTCCCATATATTGACGATTTATTTGATCAACTTTAAGGTGCTTGTCATTTTTTGAAAAAAAAATAAATCAATCAATCTTTAATCGGGATATCATCAATTGGAGTTTTAGGAAGAAGATATTCCTAAAAGTGCATTTAGTACAAGGTATGGGCATTATGAGCTCACTATTATGCCTTTTAGACTTACCAATGCTCTAGCTGACTTTATGAGCATGATGAACCAAATATGCAAACTTATCTGGACTAATTCAGCATTATATTAATTGATGGTATTCTTATATATTCAAAATCACATGAGGATCATGTTAAAAATTTTAAAACCCTACTTGAATTACGACGACATGAGAAATTATATTCGAAATTCGTTAAATATGACTTCTGGCTCACAAAGGTACAATTTTTAGTGCATGTTATTAATACTCAGGGTACCCAAGTTAGCCTAATGGGAGAACCCCAAGTCATTTACGAAAGTACGAAGTTTCTTAGGTTTGGTTGGTTATTATCATCGATTCACTTAAAATTTCTCCCGAATAGTCGTTCATATCACCTTATTGACTAGAAAATGAGGAAAATTCGAATGAGTTCCTGACTCGTATGAGTCTTTCAAAATCCTTAAAGATAAATTGGTTCACGCTCCGATCCTAGACTTACATAAAGATGTTGTAGACTTTGTTGTCTACTGTGATGCTTCTCATAAAGGATTATGATGCATACTAAGGCAACAAAACAAAGTGATTGTTTATGCATCAAGTAAGTTAAAAACCCATTGAGAAGAATTAAGCAACTCTTGATTTGGAATTAGGCGCCATGATCTTTGTATTTAAGATGTGGAGATATTACCTTTATAAATTTCATTTCATAGTTTAGACTAACCATAAGAGTTCAACATATATCTTTTGTTAAAAGGTTGTGACAAACTTGTAATAACCTGGTAGGTTAAAGCGTGCCACTTCAGACTTCATATGAATACGAAAACTAACCTACTTGACTGCAAATTCGAAACAAATTAAAGTTTACGGTTTTTAATTAAAAGACGAAATTCTTCAATCTACTTGATTAAGGTTAGTTGAAACAAACATATTGTAGACTAAAAGAACTCAAGCAATACAAATTTTCAATATATGAAATTATAAATTAAGGAATTTGTGTGCCATGTTCATGAAGTAGGTTAATCATGCAAGGTAAATTACCGTTGCGGGTGCACAAGGAACGATAATTTGCAGTACATGTGAATCCTGCTGTAAGAGACATTGTACACAATTATAACAAATTTTGAATTCAAAACATAAAAGAATTTAATATGCGACAAAAAAATATGACGGAGACATGAAACGATTATGAATGTGAAATTCTATATCCCAAAAGAAATACGAATATGGTAGTAGATGCCTTAAGCCGAAAGGAGGCATAGAACTCAAAACGAGTACCTGCTCTAAGAATTTAATTACAAGATTGACTTGATAATTCAGATTAAAGAGGCGCAAAGACACACATTTAAATATGAAAATAAAGAAAAAGAAGGAATAATGAACATGTTTCAATAATCTCGAGGACGAGATTAAAACAAAGGTGGGGAGGATGTAACATCCCTTTTTGAGGATATAAATTAACTACTTTCATTTATAATTAAAATGTTATTATTTAAAAATACAATAATAAAACGGTCAATTGAATTATAAGGTTTCGTGTAAATATTTAAAATAGTTAACTTATAAAAGATAATTGCTCGAAAAATTAATATTAGAAATGATCGTCTAAGAATTGAAGCGTTCGTTTGAAACGAATAACTAGAATATAACACATGAATATTTAATTTATAAAAAAATATATTGTGCGATATTATAATAGTTATTTTATACACATATGTGACACTTACATACTAGTAAGTAACGAGTAAAATGATTATTAAAAAGTTTTGACATACTTATTTGGTTAGTTGATATCATTAGGGACCGCTCAAAATTAATAAAATATATTATAATTAAACTTTCTCCGTTTTTTAACGAAACTTAGGTCAAAACGTAGAGAAAAATGAGCTGATCCCAGCAGTATTTTTATAATTTTATAAAACATTATATTTTAAAAGTTATAAGCGAAAAACAAAATATGAGCTAAATTAATTATAATAATAAAATAATAAAAATATTTCAAAATGTATTTGGACAAAAGAATGGAACGTGGAGCACTCTACATGAAAATAATAATAATAATAATAATAATAATAATAATAATAATAATAATAATAATAAATAAATAATATGTATATATGTATACACGTCGAAGAAAACGAAATCCTTATCCATTTATTCATGTATATCTTCTTAATGAAGATTTCGAACAAACAAAAATAGTTGAGGCGGCTAACTTCCATATATATATATAGATACACACACATACGCATATGAATTTAGTTCGTTCGTAAACAAAATGTTTCTTTCGACTTCTTTCATTCAAAGCTATTATAGGATCAACAAATGTTTTGTAAGTTTTCAAGATTAAGGAAGGTATGCAATTCAATCTCTTAGTTTGACTCATAAACTTAAGATTTTTATATAATATAGGGTTAGGGTTAAAATCCGATCCTGTGTATACAATTAATATATTGAAGTTATGGTCTATTTTAGGAGCAAGAAAATAAACATCAGGAATCATCCTTATAAGTAATAATAAGGATAGAGTAAGCATAAATGCTGCCCAAAGTTATACTAAGAAGTTCTAAGCTGTTACCCAGCCAACCAAAAATTCAGGTGAATACATCTAACTTATTTTTAAATTTATAAATGAATTTTTATGAGCATTGTATGTTTAACTTTGACGCATAAAGGGATACTATTAGACCAGCATTTAGGCCATTAGTATACGTACGATTTGCAAATTGTATCCGCTATGGGTGAAATTCCCAAACGTGGCTGGTAACGTGGGCTGGAAGGTTATACGTAAGACGCACTCCACAGGCAACCTAACCAGTGACGGGCTGTGGGCTGGAGGGAGCAATTGTAAGACGCACTCCGCTGTTGTTCCTAACTAGTGACAGTACAAGCCAGGGTATGCAGTGGTTGTTTCGATCAGTGAAATAACCTGCTAAATGTGTAGTATTGCCATTATTAACTATGGTTAAAGGACCGAACATGCTATGCTTACATATCGAGTCTGTTATTTGTATTCACCAACATGATGTTGACGTTTTATTTTCAAAAACTTTTCAGGTAATAATGAAATGAAAAAGAAAAACAAGATTAGAGATTCTTGGCCTGTGATGCCTTGAATAGGATCTTGTGGTGAGACCATGGAGCTATTGGAGCTATGCCTCCAAGTCATGTATAAACCGGATATTATAAAATGATTTGAAAGTATGTGTTTGTCAAATTCGGTTTACAATAATATGAAATGATGGTGTTCATACCTATGAGTATGAAATTTTATGAAATCCTGAAAAGTTATCTATAAAAAGTTATTTACAAATATAGAAATGTGATTTTCATACCTATGCGTATGAACTATTTATAAATCATGAAAAGCGGTTTTCACATCTATTCATGTGAATCATTTGTAAAAATACAAAATTCATGAAACAACGCTTCCGCTTAAAACATATGAATAAGAGAAATAAACTCTGACCGAGACTGTATTATCCATGAAACCAATCGGGTCACAGCGCCCGGGTCGTCGAGAGCCCGGGGTGTGACACGAGAGCTGCCGAACCATTTCTGCATGATGAACGAACCCCGACGTGCCGAACCTAATTAGGTTTCTCGGCCGAACCTTCTGCGAGCCCTGGGGTGCGACGAACCTTCCATCCTGAGCCGAACCCTACCTTGCATGGTTTTCGAATTCAGCCAAACCTTATCAATTGTCATCATGATCAACGAACCTTTGATGACAAAAATGAGTCAGCCGAACGTATGCATGGCCGAACCTGTGAGGTGGTTGCCGAACCTATGAGCATGAATTCACCACCGAACCTAAGTGAGTTGCACGAACCCACCCCGGCGAACCTAGATCCAACAAACCCAAGGGTTAGCTGCCACCCTTGTAAACCGGTCGACAACCCAGTTTTTCTTTAGTTCGGTCCATGCCATTCCATTTGATCCACATGATTTGATCAAGCTAAATAGTATTCTCGGCCCATTAGTCATAAGTAGCCCGATTGGTTAACCCAAACGCTTATTGATTAGCTCAACATGATTTCAACTCAAGCCCAACATATTTATTCTTGGCCCAATATCATTCCATTCGGCCTACCATGGCCCAATTGGTCATTTACATCATAAATATGGCCCAAGGGCCCAATAACAAATATTTAAGCCCAATAGGAATAGATTGGCCCATGGGATTTTATCTCGGCCCAATCTTGGCCTATTGATCAAATAATTATGAAACGATCTTATTTGGTTTAGGTTTAATTTAACCTAATTATGCGATCAAGTCATAATCATAAAGGCTTAAAACAAATTGGATATCTCTTTAAACTACATGTTAAACAACGGCTATCAAGATCATCAACACTTGTCATTTTATGCATATGAGTTGTGCATAAAAGAACATGACACTTCTTTTTCATGAATCAATTATCAATCAAGTGACTCAAACCATGATATTCAAATTCACAACATTCCTAAACATGAGAACAAGTTAATCAAGAATTAATCAAGTTCAAGATAACGCAAGTCAATCGATAAGTCGAAGTCTATACAATCATAAATTTTATATCTTATGTATGATTACAATGATATAGGAACCAGTTAGAAGTCTTGTTTGCTACTTGCTACTTGTTATTGTTTAGAGTCTACTGCAGACAGGTGAGAACTTTAGCCCCTCTTTTACTGTCTTTCAACTGTTTTGGGGTGGAACACGTGATCAAACTCTCTTTATGCTATTGTTCAACTGTTACAAGTTCACTTTAGAAATCCTAGGGATTTCTCAACTATTTTCAAAGGATTTATCAACTGTTTAAAATGTTTTATCAACGGTTAAAATTGTTGCTATAAAAAAAAGTTTTATAAAGGTTCTTTAAATTGTTTTATATCAGCTTTACACTAATGGTTTTATAAATGCTATACACTTTTAACTAATGAGATTTATAAACTCTTTTACTATAAACTCGTGTTTGTGATAAAAATGATATGTTATAAACCTTGCTATTACACAAGGACATTATCTTTGGTATTTAATCGAGGGTTTCAATACAAGGATTTCAACCGATGGTTTTCATAGTGGTAATTCAAACAAAGGATTTCAATTCATGGTATTCAAACAAGTTATTTCAATCATTGGTATTCATGGTATTCATGGGAAGTTTTCAAATCATGGAAATCAAATAAGGTATTCAATCAAAGGGGTTTCAATTCAAGTTTTTCAAAAGCATGGTGTTCATCGTTGTGAACAAACTTTTACACACATCAAGTTACATATTCATTTAGCGTTAGTACTGGGTGATCACAACAAGGGAAAGCGGACACAGTTGGGCAGGCCTAATTCTGGAGTTAGCTTTTAAATTTGTTTTAAAAGCTAACTGCAGGATTTGGTTACGAATGGTTATATCAATGTTGCTGACAAATTTTCTAACTCCAAACGTAGTTTGGGACTTGATTATATGTTGGTTTTCTAGCAAACAGTCTGATGACTGTTTGGACACGTTTTACTGACTTGATGTTAGTTTGGGTTGTAACCATCCATGTATTTTCATTCATTGTTTTATTCATATGCCTTACAATGCAAATTCATATTTACAACTGTTAAACCTATTGTTCTCACCAACTACTTTTGTAGTTGACAGTTACTTTTCACGTGTTTCAGGTAATCAGGTTTAAGACATTCTAAGGGACAATTAAGGTGACCGTTTAAGATAGAACAAGATGAAGAAACAAGCTAGGATGGATTAGAAACACACTAAATCCTGATTGTTTAATTGTCTTGTTTGAAGTCTTATTTTGTAAACTATATTTTGGGTCTGTAGTTGTTATTCTTTTGACAGATAGATAGAATGTCTGTAACTAAACAATGGTCTAAACATTTTGAAACCTAGTAATACATTGTGGTTGTTCTTATTCAATACTTGTGCATGATTCAACCATTGATCGTCACCGCGCCGTGGATTACGCCTGCGGCGCAGGGGGTGTGACAACAACAAACATGTTATCATTTACAGACTTTTCAAAATAAAGTTACTATTTATAGTAACTCATGACAAAAACACATATTTCGACCATTTTAGAACATAAAATCACTTATTATCATCATAACTAGTTAAACTAAGCATGTTAATCATCCAACATCTATCAAGTTCATCATTCATAACAACTTCATATCAAAAAGTTACTATTTATAGTAATATTCATAAAAATCATACATTTGATGCTTCTAACCATTCTAATACATCAATAACCATCATATTAGTTTCTAAACACCATTTTGAACATAACTTATGGATCTAAACACATGCATTAAGCCATTTCATCATAAATCACAATTTCATAGCATTAAAGTTACTATTTTTGGCAATAATCACCAAATGACCATTTATCGACATAATCAATCTTTCTAAACTATGTAGAACTTCTCAAATATCATTTATCATAGCATTTCACCATCAAAAATCATGTAGATACCCTTAGATCATACATGCATGCTATTAAAAGTACCCATTTCATAGTAAAATCATCAAATAACCATTTAAATAAATCAAGATCATCTTAGATCGATATTAAATCATCAAATCAGTAATAAAATCAACAAATAGCATATCTAGACCATCAAGATTTCGTGATTCAAGTGGTGATGGTGGTGCATGTGGCCAAAATGTCTTGCATGATGTCACACCCCGACCCGCAGCGGAAGTCTTAACAGAGTCTTAGTGTCAACAGTAAATAACATAAGCATAAGCTAAGCGAACGATTTAAATAAAACATGGATATTTATTTATAAAAGTCATCGATAAATTTATTTAAACATTACAAGTTCAACATCCAGTTTATAAAAACATCAGTTCCATCAATTCGATAACCGGTCCCGGATAAATATCCCAAGTACGCTCGCTTTCAAGAACCGGTTTTTCCTTTCCCCAAACATCAATGCTACTTACCTGAGAAACTTACCAAATTAAAAACAAGTGTCAACCAAACGGGTTGGTGAGTTCACAGGTTTTATAATAAAACATTTGAACAGTTTATCAAAGAAAAGAAGGTAATATTTCAATGATGTGCTAGTGAACATCTCGTAGACTAGCTAGGTCTTACGAACCGATAGACACCATGAGCTCATAATCAAACCGAAACCAAGGAACAGACTCCCTGCAACATATATTCTCCCGTTACTCAAGGACCATGACACCTGGCTGGGGAGTGGGTTGTCAAGCCCGATAGATCTACCAATATATCCTGCGGTCCCTCGCGAGACTAATGATTACGACTGCGGGCACAAAATTTATCAATGCGCAAAACACTCGGGAACAATCCACGAGAACCAGGCCCAACTGCACTTACTCAAGAGCTATCAACCATCACATACCACACAAGCATAAATATTACAAATATCCTTTTCCAAAACATAGGCAGTTTCTCCCCCGATTTTAAAAACAAAACAGTTAAAAAGGGGCCGTGAAACTCACCTCAATGCGTTCCTGCTAGCAACAGAGATTTCCAAATAACCAGACTGTTCTCACTAGCGCCCTAAAACCCAAGGGACACATTAACAGTCTAAACACAAGTCTACTATGTAAGTTGTTCACCCAACTTAACTAGACTTAAACACATTCCATTAAGGAACCAGATTTCACACAAACGACCCGTTGGTGACTCGAATTTAGTTATTTATCATAAAACATAAGTTAACGTTTTTAAGTCATATTATATCCAAGTAATTAAGTTATCTTTGCTAAAAATCCATTTTAACTCCAAACTTAATTATTTATAACCACTTGTCAAAAATGACAATTTCATCGTATTTTACTGACAAAACCGACAACGCAACATACAAGCACATCAACATGCATTATGACCTAATTGACTTCTAATACTTCAAAATAAGTATTTTATACTTATTTTTACTCAAAATTTTCTGTTTAAAATCAGTCATAAATTTATGTCGAAATTTTGCTTTAAACTACGTTTTTACGTCATTTTTAGACATAGTTTTCAAGTATTTCATTTTATATTTTTCTTACAACACTTATATATTAAAATTTACATATTTTTATCATAAAAACTTATAAATTTTTTTGATCACAATCAGATTCATAAAATAATTATTTTTATATGTTAAAAATAGCCGAAAACGCGTATTTTCGGTCCTCAATAACCGTTATGTCATTACAATTCTAAAACCACTTGATTTTATACTTTAAATATGTTATAAAATTTATTTTTATAGTTACATAACCTGTTCCAAATTATTTTTATAGAAAACTCTATTTTTATAGTTTTTATCTTATCAAAACATCCATTTTAAAGTAATAAAAATTATGTCTAAGTTATATAACCATTCCTTATTCATTTTCCACCAAAAATATTTATATTTTTAAGTATATTACAACTTTTAGATCAGATCTAATATATTTCATAAAATAGAAATTATTATTATTATTTTTCAAATTAAATAACTACATAAAAAGTTACATACATACCCATGCATGCATACATATACAACCATCATGCATGTCATGTTTTCTACCACATATATACTTATGTATATATACATTATCCTCATGCTCATGTATACTTGAAATAATCATGCATACATACCTATGCATACACATGCATGCATGTACAATCAAATCATGTATACCCATGTATGTAAAATCATTATTCTTTCATATTTATATACACACACACACACACACGATTACATACATATATATACATGCATGTCAACAAAACCCACTTATACATACATATGTGTTCATGCATGTAACCATCTCACCCATACAAACATATACATATACATATATGTTCATGCATGTAGCTTATTTCACATCTACATACATGTAAATGCATGTATATGTACATGCATGTGATTAAAATCATCATCCAAGCAACTCATCCATGTATGCATGTATGTATATTTTGAAAGAAACATATACACACATATTTACATACATTACGGTACACACACATACATATATTTACACACACTCACGACACACACATACACACACATTATCAAAACCCATTTGATCTAAACTCAATGTTTGGGTGAACAACTAGAATAAAAACCCACTTAATCATGAAGAGCTTTTACCTTTAAAAATGATCAACAATGGAGGGTTTCTTTAATCAAAGCTCTTAAAATGCTCCAACTATCACTCAAGAACACATAGACTTGAACAAAAATGGAGGATGTATACTTGCAAAATTTTGAAATGGAGAATTAGAGAGAAAGAGAGAGAGGTTGAGAGAGAGAGAGATATGGAGGAGGTTGGAGTGAGATGAGATGTGTGAAGATTGTTGAAAGATTTGAGGGATTTTGTAATATCTCTAAGAATCTTGTCTTACACACATACATGACATGTGTCCAACAAATGTCATACCCTTGTTCCAACCAAATAAAAACTGATATAAACAGGTATAATCTGATTCTTACGGTGTATAAACTTTGTACCGAAAATTAAATAAAAATCCGATTTTTATTCTAAAATTAGTAGAATATTTAATCATACTAAAACGATTAAATTTTAGTCAAAAACAATGACCTTAAATATTATTTGGATAATTAATTCTATTTTACCCAGCTAAAACGCAGATAAAGTCGGTTGTCAGTAAAATTAACAGTTAACACCAAAATTCACGGTTTTCATCGTTAACTTAATTTATACATTCATGATTTATCATTTTATGCTAAACGAAGCATTATACTAAATTCTTTAACTGAGTTGTCACCAACGTTCGTTAAACACCGTCGAACAGTACCGAAATCTCAAAAATTTACCAAATGCAAATTCATGCATTTAAACAACACTCTATGCTAGACTTTTTAATCAACATTAATTTAATGATAAATATTAAATTATTTACGCATTAAATAAATCTAGTTTAGTACACTAACTGTTACAGATTATCGTTCATAAAAATACCGGATGTCACAGTCTCCCCTGGTTTAAGAAATTTCGTCCCCTGGTTTAAGAAATTTCGTCCCGAAATTATAAACCACTAAGACTTTTTCACCTCATAAGGAAACAGGTGGGGATACTTCTTTCTCATCTGATCCTCGCGCTCCCAAGTAAATTCGGGGCCACGCCTCGAATTCCATTTTACTTTCACTAACTTGATTCGACTACGTCTGAGCTTATGGACTTCCCAATCCGCAATCTCGATAGGCTCTTCGACAAAATGAAGTCTTTCATCAACCTGAATATCTTCAATTGGTACAACAGTTGTTTCATCAGAAAGAACTTCTTCAAATTAGATACATGAAATACATTATGCACACTGCTAAGTTGCGACGGTAACTTGAGTCGATACGCCACTGGACCAACTCAATCTAAAATCTCGAAAGGTCCAACATAACGGGGAATAAGGTTTCCTTGATTGCCAAATCTAAAGAATCCTTTCCAAGGTGAGATTTTTAACATAACACGATCTCTGGCCCGAAATTCTAACGGTTTCCGTCTATTGTCAGCATAATTTTTTTTTCTGCGTGTCCATGGCAGCTTTCAATCTATCATTTATTCGAAAGACCTATCAATGGTCTCTTGAATAAGTTTAGTTCCAGTAAGTTGTTTTTCACCAACTTTTGCTCAACATAACGATGAGCGACACTTTCTACCATAAAGGCTTCGAATGGTGCAGCTTTAATACTCGAGTGGTAACTATTTTTATAAGAAAATTTCGCTAATCGATAAATGAACATCCCAGCTACCACCGAAATCAAGCACGCATGCACGAAGCATATCTTCCATTGTCTGAATAGTTCTTTCGCTCTGATCGTCTGTCTATGGATGATAAGCAGTACTCATATCTAAACGAGTACCCAAGGCTGTTCGCAAAGATTGCGAAAACCTTGATGTAAACCGACTGTCCCTGTCAAATATGATTGACACAGGAACGCCATGTCTAGAAACAATTTCTTTCAAGTATAATTTCTCTAACTTCTCCGTTTTATCAGCCTCTTTAATTGGAAGGAAGTGTGCTGACTTAGCTAAACGATCGACAATTACCCAAATAGTGTCATAGCCACTAGAAGTTCGGGGTAATTTCGTTATAAAATCCATTGCAATACACTCTCACTTCCATTCTGGGATCTCAGGCTATTGCAAAAGTCCGGACGGCTTTTGATGTTCTGCCTTCACCCTGGAGCAAGTTAGACATTTACCGACATATTCGGCAATTTCCCCTTTCATATGAGGCCACCAATAAAATTCTTTTAAATCTTTGTACATCTTATCCGACCCTGGATGTATTGAATAATGTGACTTGTGAGCTTCATCCAATATTAGCTCACGAAAGTTACCAAAACAAGGTATCCATATACGATTCATGAAATATAAAATTTCATCAGACTTTGGAATTAATTCTTTAACCATTTGGTGTAGGCCTTCGGTTTTGACATTTTCAACTTTAAGTGCCTCAAGTTGTGCCTCATGAATTTGAGCGGTAAGGCTCGTTTGGATAGTTAAACCCAATGCACGCACTCGTAAAGTTTTGTCACTAACCTTTCTACTCAAAGCATCTGCCACCACGTTCGCCTTTCCAGGATGATAACAAATTTCACAATCATAATCATTGATCAGTTCGACCCACCTACGTTGTCTCATATTTAGATCTTTTTGATCGAAGATATGTTTGAGACTTTTGTGATCGGTGAAAATAGTACACTTCGTCCCATACAGATAATGTCTCCATATCTTGAGCACAAAAACAACCATCCCCAATTCTAAATCATGGGTGGTGTAATTTTTCTCATGTAATTTAAGTTGTCGCAAAGCGTATGCTATCACCTTATCCCGTTGCATTAAAACACATCCAAGACCTTGTCGTGATGCATCGCAATACACCACAAACCCATCATTTCCATCAGGAAGTGATAAAATAGGCGCGGTACATAGTGTATGCTTCAAAAGTTGAAAAGCTTCATCTTGCTTGGTGCCCCAGTCAAACTTATGATCCTTCTGAGTCAATAAAGTTAAAGATTGTGCAATCTTAGAAAAATTCTCCATGAACCTTCTATAATAACCAACCAGCCCCAAAAACTGACGTATTTCAATTGGAGATGTAGGCGTACTCCAATTCTTGATTGCTTCAATTTTCATGGAATCCACATGGATACCTTTCTCGTTTATGACTTTGGAGACCTTAGCATAAAGTTTCTTATTCTTTAAAAATTCCCAAACCAACCTCAAATGACGTTCATGGTCTTCCTTGCTCTTTGAATAGATAAGTATATCATCGATAAAGACAATTACAAACTTATCCAAATAAGGTCTACAAACCCTATTCATTAGGTCCATAAATGCCGCAGGTGCATTCATTAACCCGAAAGGCATGACCAATAACTCATAATGCCCATAACGCGTTCTGAAGGCAGTCTTCGGAATATCTTCCTCCGCAATCTTCAATTAGTGATATCCTAAGCGTAAATCGATCTTTGAATAAAAACTAGAACCACACAACTGATCAAACAAATCATCAATCCTCGGCAAGGGATACCGATTCTTGATGGTGAGTTTATTCAACTCTCTATAGTCAATGCACATCCTCATTGACCCATCTTTCTTTTAGACGAATAAGGCCGTTGCTCCCCAAGGAGAAAAACTTTGTCTAATGAATCCTTTTGTCCATCAATTCTCTTAACTGATTGGACAACTCTTGCATTTCAGAAGGTGTTAACCGATATGGAGCCTTCACCATAGGTGCCTCTCCTGGCACAAGGTCGATTCTAAACTCTATCTATCTTGACGGAGACAATCCCGGCAACTCTTCTGAAAAAAAACTTCTGAATATTCTCGAACAACAGGTATCTCCTCGATCTTTGATTTCTCAGCTTTTGTGTCGACAATACTAGCTAAGAATGCAGAGTATCCTTTGCGTAGAAACTTTTGTGCCTTCATAACATTGATCATCTTCAAGAGAGGTTTCTTCAATTCACCATGAATGACCAGGACTTTACCATTCGAAAGAGGAAGACGAATCACCTTTTCGAAACAAACAACTTCCTCCCTATTCTTAGATAAGCAATCCATACCGACTACAATATCGAAGCTACCAAGTTCTACAGGTAAGATATCAATGTTTAAATGAATGATCCTCTAGCTGCAACTTCTATTTCCTTCACTTGGCCCTACATGTAACTTAACTCTATATGTTTGAATTTGGTGTCTTATCTTACAACATCGTTCACATACCAACCTAAAATATGAAACTCCAAATGTGTTTGCAGTGTAGAATGTTCCCAGACCTTGATTCCTACTTTTCTAATTACCAAAACGATTATCAAAAATTTTCCTCTTTCCCTCAAAGGGTTTCTTCTCTACACTAGCAGGTGTCTTACTTGCTTCTATAACCTTCTTGTCTAGATTACCAACTTCCGTCGAAGTTCCCATTTATACAAAGGTAGAAGTATAAACCAAAGCAAATTCTTAACATCTTAACTATTTTCAATGACCTTAATATAAAATGATATCCATAAGATCACATTCATATCATGGGTGCACTAATATGTTGGCCAGGCATAGTAGTATACTCATCATATGTTTGTTTTCTTATTTCTTTCATTTCACACTTAGGACAAAGATTTCGGTTCAAATTAACCAATAAATAACATCCATTCAATTTCAAAGTTCCACAATCAATTCAATCAATATAATATATGAATTAGATGTGTTCACTACTGGTGGGGGGGATCAACAACCATGTGCCTAATCTGATGTGCCAAGCCCCAGATATATCGCTCTATCCTTACTTACTTAGGTTAATCAGTCTTGGAACTAACCTCGCAAGTTCATGAAATATAGTTGCTTAGTCTCAAATCTCATCACCTATCATAACATGATTCTAAACCTCAAGCTCTAGCTTCTACACTTCACTTATTGGGCAATATTCCCTCAACAGTAGTTCTTTAAGCTCATCCCAAGAGAGGTTGTATGCAGCAGCTTCTCCTTTTTGCTTGTAACAAGGTCTTCCACCATGTCAACGCTTCATCGTGGAACGAGCAAACTACATACTTCATTTAGTGGTCTAAGGTACAACCACTAGTATCATATAACTGACTCCATTCTTTCAATCCAGTGCATTATATATATCCCTCAGTGCTGGTAAACAAACGCGAGTTACACACTTGAAAAGTTTTGTAAGTACAACCTCATGGTTAACACTTCTCGTTGTCGTTGTTTGAGTCTCTTTGAGCTAAAGCCACTACAACATGTCGCGAGATAAACTGTGATAATTCTTTGGCGCTTATGGGAAAATGATTTGAATCAATCTTCCCTCTTGTTTCATGGGAATTAGCCATGAGTGATTTCTTGTATTATTCAAATAAATGAATTTTTATAAAAACATATGGTCAACGAAACACTTAGTCCTACTAAAGATATATTAGAACTAACAACTCAAAATGAATACAACACTTATAACAAATTAAACATATCTCTTAGACCAACTACATAAATGTTGTGGGAGGGTCATCAAATAAAATGGTGAGCAACTTTGTTGTACTGAGTCTAATCCCACAGTTTGCATGTCAATAAGCTGATATGTGGCCTCTTAATAGTGCTCTCATACTGAGCTTATCGCGCTGTCGGAGTAACGATCAACAAATCCAACGACTCTCCCTGAGTCATATACCCAACCACTGTAGTAGAGGGTCCCCTTGCTCAAAACTGGGGATCACACCATGTAATCTCACAGTCCCCCAATCTAACCAATTGACTCGCACCTACCCTCGGTGCAATTGAAATGTTGTCCAGTATAGGTCTTAGAGTAAGTAAGAGCTTCGTCATTATCAGTGTGTGGCCTCTTACCGAGGTCACGTCTCCTCCGACATGTATATAACACCCTTATAGGTGAAGACAATAACATGGAACCAATATATATATATGGGGACAAAGGAATGTTAGTGGTGGAATATCTCGTCATCTAACGCAGATAGCCATCCACAATCATCAGGCCTCAATAGATCTAGGCCTAAAGCAAAATATGAGTAACACAGTAAATCAAGCTCACTACTAGAGCCGTGCACGTTAATCATAGGATCAACCACTAGAGAAAGAAGGACATCCATAAAAATTGTTTAGTCATGTACTAATAAAGACACATCCACACATATCAATTTTCTCAGGCTAAGTACGCATGCAATACCATATTGGAAAAGGAACCGTTCTGAAAATAATGTCTGATTGGTTATAGTCTAGATTTATAAAAATATTTTACTAGTTCACTATAACCTAGGCTCTGATGCCACTTTTACTGTCACACCCCGACCCGCAGCGGAAGTCTTAACAGAGTCTTAGTGTCAACAGTAAATAACATAAGCATAAGCTAAGCGAACGATTTAAATAGAACATGGATATTTATTTATAAAAGTCATCGATAAATATATTTAAACATTACAAGTTCAACATCCAGTTTATAAAAACATCAGTTCCATCAATTCGATAACCGGTCCCGGATAAATATCCCAAGTACGCTCGCTTTCAAGAACCGGTTTTTCCTTTCCCCAAACATCAATGCTACTATCACACCCCCAAATTCCCACTCGTGGTGTCAGTCCACGTGGGCGTGACGTGTCCAGAATCACAGCTCAAGGTCATATAGAACAACTCTATATGCGTTTACAATTCCAAAGTTTGACACATACACTTAATAAAATAGTTTGCAGAGGAATAATAGTTTCAAATCATAGCAGCGGAAAATAAATATGTTTGATACATGCAGCGGAAATATAAGTTTAATACAACATTGTCATAAACAGAATGAAAGATAAATTGTTTTTGAAAAGTTGTGACAGAATGCATGTAAGTCCCTAATGCTCGTCCTTAAGATGTGCATTCCTGTCCTCATGCTAGCCTTGCTAGTTACCTGAGAATACCGGTTAGAAAAATTGTCAACACAATGGTTGGTGAGTTCACAGGTTTTGATATACGTATAGAAAGAAAGTGTGTCATGCTGTTTATCAAATGTTAGTACCAAGCCAGCATACACAAAAATGTTTGTAATAGCAATAATGTTTGACTCGATGCAACTAGTATTCTCCCCCTATTTAAAAGCGTTTGAAAAAGGGTAAAGAGGGGCCGTAAACTCACCTTAGTGATATGAACAAATGTATGCGTAAGCTCCTCGAGTAAGTGGCGCGTCGGTCACCGGCAACCTATATCGGATATCGTACGTGAGTTTGTGTAAGTGACCGTGCTAGTGTTTGTGTTAGTGCTCGTGTTTGTGTCCAACAACCCTTGGTTGTGCATGTTTGTCCGTGTCGGTCCACCATGACCGTGTTTGCTCATGTTGGTCCACATTGACCGTGTTTGACCATGTTTGACCGTGTTTGACCAAAGTTGACCGTGTCAAGTCAACGACCCGTTGGTGAACCGTGTGACGGTTTGTGAATCGTGTAGCAACGTGTAAGTGTCCGTCGTGTGCAAAACGCACAAGTCGCGTCTATGGACAACTTACTATTTATAGTAAGTTTCCATTTATGGAAAGTTCACAAAGCATAATGGTTTTATGGTTCTAGCATACTCATTAGTCCTACGTGATCATGTTAACACATAGCACATCATCATACGGAGTCACATAAATCGTTTATAACATGTTAGCACACAAAAGTTTCCTAAAATGGAAAGTTTCCATTTATAGCATACGTGATATCGGAAACCATCTAACTTAGCATCTAATCATCATACTATAACATATTGAGTCATTTAGAATGCTCAAATCATACAACGTGCTTACAAATCGGTTTTTGTAAAAATAAAGTTACTAAAAATAGTAACTTTGAGGTTTTGCATAAAAAATAATCTTTCTAGCATTTCTAAACCATTCCTATCCCATCATTCATCATATTAAGCCATTTCTCATCATGTGAACGTACTAACATTGCCTAAATTGTCACTTTTCCACATTTGGTCCACAAAAGTTACTATAAATAGTAACTTTGCTAGAAATGACTATAAACACAATCTAAATCACATTTTGAGCAACATTATCATTCAACTATCATCCTAATAGCATATTTACATACATGCATGTTTACCATATCATCTATAGCACCATTTTTCAAATAAAAAGTTACTAATAATGGAAAGTTTCATCAAAAATCAACATCTTAACCATTTTAAACAATTCCAACCATGAGTAATCCTTCTAATAGCATTAAGAAACATTTCTACATACTCAAGGTCATTCCAATACTTATGGATCATACATGCATGGCAATATAATATCACAAAACATCGTTTTAAGCATTAAGACCAACACCCATCATCTTAGATCATCTTAGAACATCATCTAATCACCTTAGATCATCAAGAAACACCATGAAATCAACAAACCCAGAAAATAAATTCGTGCATGTGCACTATAGGTGCGTGCATGTGAGTATGGAGTATTGCATGTGCGTGTAATGGTGGTTTTAAGCCACAAGAGGAGTAGAGACTACCTTCTAAAGCTTCAAACCCTTGAGATGATGATGAGGACAGCTCTCAAACCTCCTGGTTCGTGGGTTTCAACTGGAACAAGAAGGTGGTGGTGGTGGATAATGGTCTAGAAGCCTTCCTTTAATGTCACCAAGCTTCAATCTTCAAGTGTGGAGCTTCAAGGAGTCCTTCAATGGCTTCCTAGATGTCAAATCTGGTGGTTACAGCCGAGAATGGTCGAGATATGGCGTGGGGGGTTGAAGAAAATGATTAAGGTAGAGTAGGATGGGATTTGTCTTGGTTAAATAAAGATTTTGTCGACTGGGTGGCTTCGCGTACCGCCCTGGGGCTTTCAAATAATCTCTGCGTACCGCGGCGGATTCCGGAAGTCAACTCTCCGCGATGTCTGTCGCGTACCGCGACGATTCCCCTTGTTGGGCCATCGCGTACCGCGATGGGCCCCTGGAGAGCCCAATAAGCCCTTTTTAATGGATTTGATCCGTTCGTCACCGTTTTCACGTTTACGAACTATCGTTTGGCCTTGTTTGAACTTCCATGTTCAATGTGTGAGTGTTTCGTGAGGTTTCGAGTGTTGTGCTACACAATGTGCTTGACGTTCACCAACGTTCGTGTGTTTTGACACGTGTGTGCTGTTTGCCGATAATTCTACGAATTATCTGGTCATGTGTCATTGTTCGTACTGTCGTGCCACGTGTCACACTAAATTAATCTAAGTCTAGTGCCACGTGTACATAAAGCATTTAAATAAACATTTAAATAAATAACAAGCTGACTAGGAAATTACGGGGTGTCACATCCTCCCCTTGTTAGAAAGAATTTCTTCCCGAAATTCAACTTGCGTTGCCAGTGTTTGTCTGTTCCACGAACAGGTGTGGGTACTTTTGTTTCATCTGGTCTTCACATTCCCATGTGAATTCCGGTCCTCGTCGCGAATTCCATCGCACTTTCACAATCGGTATTTTGCTAAGCTTGAGCTTCTTGGTTTCCCGGTCCATAATTTCCACCGGTTCCTCAACGAAGTTCAATTGTTCGTCGATCTGAATTTCCTCGAGGGGAATAACAAGTGTCTCATCAGACATGCACTTTTTGAGATTCGAGATGTGAAACACGTTGTGCACGCTGCTCAGCTCGCCTGGCAGGTTTAACTCGTAGGCCACAGGGCCTATTCGTTTAGTAATCTCGAAAGGTCCAATGTAGCGAGGGTTTAACTTGCCTCGTTTGCCAAACCGTATGACTCCCTTCCAGGGCGAGACCTTGAGTAGCACTCTATCCCCCTCCTGGAATTCTAACGGTTTGCGTCGTTTATCAGCATAGCTTTTCTGTCTGTCTCGAGCTGCTGCCATCCGTTTGCGTATTTGCACGATCTTTTCAGTTGTTTCGTGCACCATTTCTGGACCGGTCAGTTGGCTGTCTCCAACTTCCGCCCAGCAGATGGGTGATCGACACTTTCGTCCGTAAAGTGCCTCAAATGGTGCAGCTTGGATGCTAGTGTGGTAGCTGTTGTTATATGAAAACTCAACTAACGGTAGGTGAGTTTCCCAGCTACTCCCAAAGTCAATAAC
Organism: Mikania micrantha; assembly: GCA_009363875.1. Lineage (NCBI taxonomy): Eukaryota > Viridiplantae > Streptophyta > Magnoliopsida > Asterales > Asteraceae > Mikania > Mikania micrantha. The sequence continues at coordinate 46,221,718 of CM018690.1, forward strand.
ACATGCCCGGAGCATGTCCTCTAGTGTCTGTATGGTTCGCTCACTCTGTCCATCCGTCTGCGGGTGGTAAGCGGTACTCATGTCCAATCTCGTGCCCAAATCCTTATGCAAAGACTTCCAGAAGTGCGACGTAAAGCGACTGTCGCGATCAGAGATTATCGAGATTGGCACTCCATGTCGAGGGACCACTTCCTTTATATAGATACGAGTGAGCTTGTCCAACTTGTCAGTCTCCTTGATGGGTAGGAAATGTGCAGACTTTGTTAGTCGATCTACGATAACCCAGATGGTATCGCAACCACTTGTCGTCCTAGGCAGTTTAGTTATGAAGTCCATGGAAATCTGCTCCCATTTCCACATTGGTAATTCCGGTTGCTGAAGTAACACTGATGGCTTCTGGTACTCCACTTTGACTTTTGAGCACGTTAGACACTTACGTAAGTTGCTATTTCGGCTTTCATGTTCGGCCACCAGTAGGTTGTCTTCAAGTCATGATACATTTTGTCAGAGCCCGGATGTATGGAATACCGGCTCTTGTGTGCTTCGTCCATCACTACTTCTCTCAATCCCCCGTAGCGTGGAATCCAAATTCGATCCATCAGATAGTAAGCTCTGTCGCCTTTTATCTTCATTTGCTTATCCATGCCACGCATAGCTTCATGAGTGAGGTTTTCAGCTTTCAGGGCTTCCTGTTGTGCGATTCGAATCTGATTTGGTAGTTCAGAATGAATCGTGAGTTGTAGGGCACGTACGCGTTTGGTTGTTTCCTTCCGGCTCAACGCGTCGGCCACTACATTTGCTTTACCGGGATGGTACTTGATGGCGCAATCATAATCGCCGATGAGTTCAACCCATCTTCGTTGCCTCATATTTAGCTCCTTCTGGTCGAAGATGTGTTGTAGGCTTTTATGATCGGTAAAGATAGTGCATTTTGTGCCATACAAGTAGTGTCGCCAGATCTTCAAGGCAAATACTACGGCTCCCAACTCAAGGTCATGAGTCGTGTAGTTTTTCTCATGCACCTTCAGTTGTCGTGAAGCATATGCTATCACCTTCTCGCACTGCATAAGCACGCAACCAAGTCCTTGTTTTGAGGCGTCGCAATACACCACGAAATCATCGCATCCTTTCGGTAAGGATAGGATAGGTGCAGTACATAGTTTCTGCTTCAACAAATTGAAAGCAGTTTCCTGTTTGTCTCCCCAGTCAAACTTCCTGTCTTTATGGGTCAGGGATGTCAGTGATTGAGCAATCTTTGAAAATCCTTCAATGAATCTCCGGTAGTACCCGGCCAGACCTAGGAATTGTCGCACGTCAGTCGGAGTTTTGGGTGCTTCCCAGCTCTTGATGGCTTCAATCTTGGCTGGGTCTACGTGTATCCCTTGCTCATTAACCACGTGTCCAAGAAATTGGACTTCGCGAATCCAAAAGTCGCACTTTGAAAACTTCACGTACAATTGTTCTTCCTTTAATAATTCCAAGACTAGCGTTAGATGTTCAGCATGTTCTTCTCGATTCTTTGAATAAATCGAAATGTCATCAATGAACACTATTACGAATTTATCGAGATAAGGTTTGCACACTCTATTCATGAGGTCCATGAATACTGCGAGTGCGTTGGTTAATCCGAAGGGCATAACCAAGAATTCATAGTGTCCATATCGGGTTCTGAAGGCTGTCTTAGGAATATCATTTTCCTGTATCCTTAGTTGATGGTAACCCGATCTTAAATCGATCTTCGAATAGTAGCTTGACCCTTGCAACTGATCAAACAAATCATCTATTCGCGATAATGGATATCGATTCTTGATCGTCACCTTGTTCAGCTCTCTGTAGTCGATGCACATACGGAATGATCCGTCTTTCTTCTTTACGAACAAGACCGGTGCTCCCCAAGGTGAGAAGCTCGGTCTGATAAATCCCTTGTCTAACAGTTCCTGCAACTGGTTAGACAGTTCTTGCATCTCAGTCGGTGCTAGTCGGTATGGAGCTTTGGCAATTGGTGTTGCTCCTGGTGTGAGGTCTATCTGAAACTCGACTTGTCGTTTCGGAGGTAGTCCAGGTAGATCCTCGGGAAACACTTCGGGAAAATCGCAGACTACGGCGATGTCCTCAATCTTCCTTTCTTTCTTCGGTTGCTCTGCGATAAGGGCTAGTATAGCAGTGTATCCCTTTTGTATGTACTTGTTGGCCTTCATGCATGACATGATGTTTAGTGGTACTCCCCGTCTTTCCCCTGAATCGAGATCTGTTCACCGTTCTGCAACGTCACTCGTACGATCTTTTCGTTGCATATGATCTCTGCTTGGTTAGCGGATAACCAGTCCATTCCAACGACTACATCAAAGCTTCCGAGAGTTACCGGCATTAAGTCGATTTCGAGCTCGTGATCCGCCAACACCATGACGCATCCTCGAAAGATGTGCTGTGTTTCAATCAGCTTGCCGTCGGCTAATTCTACAATATATTTATAGTCTAGTGGTGTCAGGGTAATGTCTAGCAATCTACTAAACTCACTAGATATAAAGCTCCTATCGGCACTGGTATCAAATAATATGCTAGCGTAGACATTATTTAAAAGAAACGTACCGGTCACGATGTTCGGGTCATCCTTGGCTTCCCCCGAGCCAATCACAAAAGCTCGACCCTTGGCCGTTCCTCCTCCGGTCTTCTTCAGTTGAGGGCAATCCCTCCTCATGTGGCCCGGCTTGCCACATTCATAACACCCTCTGGGAGTGTTTTGATTGTTGTGGTTGGGGTTGGGGTTGTTGTTGTTGATAGGAAACCTTGATCTGCAATCTTTGGCCATATGGCCATGCCGTCCGCACTTTAGGCAACGATACCGCTCGCATTGCCCAAAGTGGTGATATGAACAACGGTTGCATAGTGGATATTTTCCTTGGTATACTCCCTTTTCCCTTGCCATCGGGTTGGGTTGCAGTAAAGGCTCTTGCCGGTGCAGACCGCTGTTGTTGTTGGGGTTGATGAGATTGGTGCTGACTCGGTTCCCACTTCCTCTTTTGGCTCTCTTGAGGCTTTACATGCTCGCCTCGTTTGGGTAGCTTGCCTTGTGCTACCGCTTGGTCAGTCAGTTTGTGAGCCAAGCGAATCGGTGGTTGGATGGTGGTATGGTCGGAAGCAGTTACCGTGCTCTGAATCTGTTCCGGCAGTCCACTTATGAACTGCTCGATCTTCTTTTACTCCGGTGTCACCATCGCCGAGCACAACTTGCACAGTTCGTGAAACCGAGTACAGTACTTCTCGATTTCCGATCCCACCATTTTGTGCACCCAGAATTCCTCTTCAAGTTTTCGGATTTCGTCACGAGGGCAGTACTCCTCATGAAGCATCCTTGTGAAATTATCCCAAGGAATAGAGTTGGCGGTTTCCAGTCCGAGAGTCTGGACATGGGTGTTCCACCATGTGAGGGTCGGTCCCTCCAGAGTTCCCGTAGCATATTTCACTCGGTTTTCCTCCGAGCACTCAGACATAGAGAAGACTGACTCCAGCTTCTCGATCCAGCGAAGCAGTCCCACTGCTCCCTCAGTTCCTTGGAACTTGTGTGGGTGGCAGCTCAGGAAAGCTTTGAACGAGCATCCCTCTGCCACGCCCCCATGAGATCCTGTGCATCGGAGTTCAATGTAACGTGTTAGTGTCTGCGTTGCCTATACTATGTTAGTCACGTTAGGCAGGAGTTAATACCATTGTTAGTGCCACTAGTCTCACTAGCATGTCGGTTCGCTTCGTACTCCGCGAGTACTTTGTTGAACTTACGTTCGACCATCATGTCGATCCTTGCCTTTTCGGCCTTGCGTTTGAATTTGAGAGCGTTGGATCCTCTTCCAGACATGTTGCTATATGGAAAGGTTAGAATGTTAGTTAGCATGAGTTAGAGTGTTAGCAAATGTCATGTCAGAAGTCAAGCCAGATGTCATGTCAGAAGTTGTGTTAGCAACAGTCATACTGATACAATAGATAATAACAAAGCATAATTCTCATTAATACCAGATTTTTAAAGTACAATAATTTCGAAAGGAAATACAATACGAGTTCTTCGAGCACATCCCGTTCGTCTAGGCAAATACAGAAAGAAATATAAAATAAAATAATCTATCTAGTCCAGGTCCATGGAGACGTGTGAAATGTCACTGGCAGCGTCTCCGTCATCATCGTCCTTCTCAGGATCCTCGTTGGGATCCTCATCAAAATCCTCTTCTCCGAGGTCATTGACCTCGAATTCAGGACCATCGTCCTATGGAGGTTCTTCTATAAACTGTGCGGCCCATGCATTGAGCATGGCGTCACTAGCCTGTACCATCGCCTGAGTCTCCTCGTTGGCGACTCGGTTCTCCGTAATACGTCCATCATGCTCCTGCATGATGTCCACCATCTGCCCATGCTGACTCATCAGCTGGGATACCTGGAGACGAAAGGTCTCCACCTGCTCCTCCAGTCGACTGTTTCGCTCCTCCAGTCGGTCGTTTCGCCTTTCCAGGCGATCGTTCTTCTCGCGAAGAACTCGAACCTCATCGGACAGCTCGCCACTCCTCCAAATCTCTCGCCGAGTGCAAGCAACGTGGGTCGTGAAGGCCTGCTCTAGTGGTACCCGAGTGGTGGTAATCGACGGCCTGGAGTGGTATCGCCAGGGAAACGGTATGGAGGTACCCTCTCCCCGGTAATCCAATCCTGTATCATCGTGGGTAGCCATCCCCAGTGTCGGGATCGTGCTGCGTCCCTAGCTCGCCTGTCCATCTCGGCGTCTACCTGCGCCACAATGTCGTGAACGCCTCGGCGGCTCTCTATCGTCAGGTCGTCTGTCGCCGGACGCCTGCCCGAGTTCCTGCTTGTGTCTTCGTTGTTGGCCATCCTGTAGGTTCCATGTTAGTAAGTAACAGTTCAATATAAGCAATAATATCATCGATGTGCAAGTTCTACGTGTAGTGTCTATAGTTGAGCAATGGCTATAGTCTAAGTTTACTACATGCAAACCTAGTTCTCTATAACCAAGGGCTCTGATACCAGTCTGTCACACCCCCAAATTCCCACTCGTGGTGTCAGTCCACGTGGGCGTGACGTGTCCAGAATCATAGCTCAAGGTCATATAGAACAACTCTATACGCGTTTACAATTCCAAAGTTTGACACATACACTTAATAAAATAGTTTGCAGCGGAATAATAGTTTCAAATCATAGCAGCGGAAAATAAATATGTTCGATACTTGCAGTGGAAATATAAGTTTAATACAACATTGTCATAAACAGAATGAAAGATAAATTGTTTTTGAAAAGTTGTGACAGAATGCATGTAAGTCCCTAATGCTCGTCCTTATGATGTGCATTCCTGTCCTCATGCTAGCCTTGCTAGTTACCTGAGAATACCAGTTAGAAAAAGTGTCAACACAATGGTTGGTGAGTTCACAGGTTTTGATATACATATAGAAAGAAAGTGTGTCATGCTGTTTATCAAATGTTAGTACCGAGCCCTAGGCCCAAAGTGTCAGTGAGTCACTACCGAACTAGACTTGTTTGTCCTTGCCTCCGCTATGCCTCGTATGCATAGCAAGTTAGGTCAGAGTTCGCACGGGTTATGACATCCAGTCAACATTGTGCCCCGTGGGGTTAGTCATTCCCTAATGGATCCATCCAAATCTACCACGTTGTTCATACATTAACGGTAAGACTTTGTGAGGGCTTAATACGAGTTCAACACTTAATGTTTGTCCAATAAACCAGCATACACAAAAATGTTTGTAATAGCAATAATGTTTGACTCGATGCAACTAGTATTCTCCCCCTATTTAAAAGCGTTTGAAAAAGGGTAAAGAGGGGCCGTAAACTCACCTTAGTGATATGAACAAATGTATGCGTAAGCTCCTCGAGTAAGTGGCGCGTCGGTCACCGGCAACCTATATCGGATATCGTACGTGAGTTTGTGTAAGTGACCGTGCTAGTGTTTGTGTTAGTGCTCGTGTTTGTGTCCAACAACCCTTGGTTGTGCATGTTTGTCCGTGTCGGTCCACCATGACCGTGTTTGCTCATGTTGGTCCACATTGACCGTGTTTGACCATGTTTGACCGTGTTTGACCAAAGTTGACCGTGTCAAGTCAACGACCCGTTGGTGAACCGTGTGACGGTTTGTGAATCGTGTAGCAACGTGTAAGTGTCCGTCGTGTGCAAAACGCACAAGTCGCGTCTATGGACAACTTACTATTTATAGTAAGTTTCCATTTATGGAAAGTTCACAAAGCATAATGGTTTTATGGTTCTAGCATACTCATTAGTCCTACGTGATCATGTTAACACATAGCACATCATCATACGGAGTCACATAAATCGTTTATAACATGTTAGCACACAAAAGCTTCCTAAAATGGAAAGTTTCCATTTATAGCATACGTGATATCGGAAACCATCTAACTTAGCATCTAATCATCATACTATAACATATTGAGTCATTTAGAATGCTCAAATCATACAACGTGCTTACAAATCGGTTTTTGTAAAAATAAAGTTACTAAAAATAGTAACTTTGAGGTTTTGCATAAAAAATAATCTTTCTAGCATTTCTAAACCATTCCTATCCCATCATTCATCATATTAAGCCATTTCTCATCATGTGAACGTACTAACATTGCCTAAATTGTCACTTTTCCACATTTGGTCCACAAAAGTTACTATAAATAGTAACTTTGCTAGAAATGACTATCAACACAATCTAAATCACATTTTGAGCAACATTATCATTCAACTATCATACTAATAGCATATTTACATACATGCATGTTTACCATATCATCTATAGCACCATTTTTCAAATAAAAAGTTACTAATAATGGAAAGTTTCATCAAAAATCAACATCTTAACCATTTTAAACAATTCCAACCATGAGTAATCCTTCTAATAGCATTAAGAAACATTTCTACATACTCAAGGTCATTCCAATACTTATGGATCATACATGCATGGCAATATAATATCACAAAACATCGTTTTAAGCATTAAGACCAACACCCATCATCTTAGATCATCTTAGAACATCATCTAATCACCTTAGATCATCAAGAAACACCATGAAATCAACAAACCCAGAAAATAAATTCGTGCATGTGCACTATAGGTGCGTGCATGTGAGTATGGAGTATTGCATGTGCGTGTAATGGTGGTTTTAAGCCACAAGAGGTGTAGAGACTACCTTCTAAAGCTTCAAACCCTTGAGATGATGATGAGGACAGCTCTCAAACCTCCTGGTTCGTGGGTTTCAACTGGAACAAGAAGGTGGTGGTGGTGGATAATGGTCTAGAAGCCTTCCTTTAATGTCACCAAGCTTCAATCTTCAAGTGTGGAGCTTCAAGGAATCCTTCAATGGCTTCCTAGATGTCAAATCTGGTGGTTACAGCCGAGAATGGTCGAGATATGGCGTGGGGGGTTGAAGAAAATGATTAAGGTAGAGTAGGATGGGATATGTCTTGGTTAAATAAAGATTTTGTCGACTGGGCGGCTTCGCGTACCGCGATGGGGCTTTCAAATAAAATCTCCGCGTACCGCAGCGGATTCCGGAAGTCAACTCTCCGCGATGTCTGTCGCGTACCGCGACGATTCCCCTTGTTGGGCCATCGCGTACCGCGATGGGCCCCTGGAGAGCCCAATAAGCCCTTTTTAATGGATTTGATTCGTTCGTCACCGTTTTCACGTTTACGAACTATCGTTTGGCCTTGTTTGAACTTCCATGTTCAATGTGTGATTGTGGAGTGTTGTGCTAGACAATGTGCTTGACGTTCACCAACGTTCGTGTGTTTTGACACGTGTGTGCTGTTTGCCGATAATTCTACGAATTATCTAGTCATGTGTCATTGTTCGTACTGTCGTGCACGTGTACACTAAATTAATCTAAGTCTAGTGCCACGTGTACATAAAGCATTTAAATAAACATTTAAATAAATAAAAAGCTGACCTGGATGTACGAGTATCTTTAGTTTCGTAACGACGGATGAGGAGGTTCAAAGTGATTTTTACAGTTTATCAAAGAAAAGAAGGTAATATTTCAATGATGTGCTAGTGAACATCTCGTAACTAGCTGTGAAACACAGACACATTGACACCAAGGAGCAGACTCCCTGCAACATATATTCTCCCGTTACTCAAGGACCATGAACCTCCGGGAGTGGTTTGTCAAGCCCAATAGATCTAAATATATCATGTCCGTTACTAATGATTACGACTGCCGGCACAAAATTTATCAATGCGCAAAACACTCGGGAACAATCCACGAGAACCAGGCCCAACTGCACTTACTCAAGAGCTATCAACCATCACATACCACACAAGCATAAATATTACAAATATCCTTTTCCAAAACATAGGCAGTTTCTGATTTTAAAACAGCAGTTAAAAAGGGGCCGTGAAACTCACCTCAATGCGTTCCTGCTAGCAACAGAGATTCCAAATAACCAGACTGTTCTCACTAGCGTAAAACCCAAGGGACACATTAACAGTCTAAACACGAGTCTACTATGTAAGTTGTTCACCCAACTGTAACTAGACTTAAACACATTCATTAAGGAACCAGATTTCAAAAACGACCCGTTGGTGACTCGAATTTAGTATATTTAAAACATAAGTTAGTTTAAGTCATATTATATCAAGTAATTAAGTTATCTTTGCTAAAAATCCATTTTAATTAATATGAACTTGTCAAAAATGACAATTTCATCGTATTTTACCGAAAAACACAACGCAACATACAAGCACATCAACATGCATTATGACCTATTGACTTCTAATACTTCAAAATAAGTATTTATACTTATTCTCAAAATTTTCTGTTTAAAATCAGTCATAAATTTATGTCGAAATTTTGCTAAACTAGGTTTTACGTCATTTTTAGACAGCTACTTACACACTTATATATTAAAATTTACATATTTTTATCATAAAAACTTATAAATTTTTTTGATCACAATCAGATATAAATAATTATTTTATATGTTAAAAATAGCCAATTAAAATCAACTAATGTGTCATTTACCATAACATGGGATTGAACAAATGATTTTAAGTTCAATCACAAGGGTTTATAATTCCAAGTAATAGATTCATTTGAACAAATATTTCATTAAGTCAATTTTCAAGAACATAAGAATGGTAATATTCACAATTCAAATGATTGTGCATGCTGATACATAAGTGAACATCTTGCAATTCCAATGTAATTGATCACAAGCATAACGATAAATGACTTATACCCATGATCCATTTGAAATTCATGAAACCACGATTAGAGTGACACAATCAGTGATATATGTGCTCATGAATCAAACCGAAACCTCAAGTGAGATAATGGAATACAGACTTACCCGAACTAATGGTGAATTTAAATGTGGTGTTTACAACAAGGGTATGATGGTCTCCCGATGTAGTTAAATAACTCAAGGACATAAAATCATGTTACACACTGGGCCGGATGGAGTGGTGATTTGTCACATTTCACGTTTACGAACTATCGTTTGGCCTTGTTTGAACTTCCATGTTCAATGTGTGAGTGTTTCGTGAGGTTTCGAGTGTTGTGCTACACAATGTGCTTGACGTTCACCAACGTTCGTGTGTTTTGACACGTGTGTGCTGTTTGCCGATAATTCTACGAATTATCTAGTGGTGTTCATTGTTCGTACTGTCGTGCCACGTGTCACACTAAATTAATCTAAGTCTAGTGCCACGTGTACATAAAGCATTTAATAAACATTAAATAAATAAAAAGCTGACCTGGAAATTACGGGGTGTCACAGCTACTTACCTGAGAAACATACCAATTTAAAAACAAGTGTCAACCAAACGGGTTGATGAGTTCAAAGGTTTTATAATAAAACATTTGAACAGTTTATCAAAGAAAAGAAGGTAATATTTCAATGATGTGCTAGTGAACATCTCGTAGACTAGCTAGGTCCTACGAACCGATAGACACCATGAGCTCATAATCAAACCGAAACCAAGGAGCAGACTCCCTGCAACATATATTCTCCCGTTACTCAAGGACCATGACACCTGGCCGGGGAGTGGGTTGTCAAGCCCAATAGATCTACCAATATATCATGCGGTCCCTCGCGAGACTAATGATTACGACTGCCGGCACAAAATTTATCAATGCGCAAACACTCGGGAACAATCCACGAGAACCAGGCCCAACTGCACTTACTCAAGAGCTATCAACCATCACATACCACACAAGCATAAATATTACAAATATCCTTTTCCAAAACATAGGCAGTTTCTCCCCCGATTTTAAAAACAAAACAGTTAAAAAGGGGCCGTGAAACTCACCTCAATGCGTTCCTGCTAGCAACAGAGATTTCCAAATAACCAGACTGTTCTCACTAGCGCCCTAAAACCCAAGGGACACATTAACAGTCTAAACACGAGTCTACTATGTAAGTTGTTCACCCAACTTAACTAGACTTAAACACATTCCATTAAGGAACCAGATTTCACACAAACGACCCGTTGGTGACTCGAATTTAGTTATTTATCATAAAACATAAGTTAACGTTTTTAAGTCATATTATATCCAAGTAATTAAGTTATCTTTGCTAAAAATCCATTTTAACTCCAAACTTAATTATTTATAACCACTTGTCAAAAATGACAATTTCATCGTATTTTACCGACAAAACCGACAACGCAACATACAAGCACATCAACATGCATTATGACCTAATTGACTTCTAATACTTCAAAATAAGTATTTTATACTTATTTTTACTCAAAATTTTCTGTTTAAAATCAGTCATAAATTTATGTCGAAATTTTGCTTTAAACTACGTTTTTACGTCATTTTTAGACATAGTTTTCAAGTATTTCATTTTATATTTTTCTTACAACACTTATATATTAAAATTTACATATTTTTATCATAAAAACTTATAAATTTTTTTGATCACAATCAGATTCATAAAATAATTATTTTTATATGTTAAAAATAGCCGAAAACGCGTATTTTCGGTCCTCAATAACCGTTATGTCATTACAATTCTAAAACCACTTGATTTTATACTTTAAATATGTTATAAAATTTATTTTTATAGTTACATAACCTGTTCCAAATTATTTTTATAGAAAACTCTATTTTTATAGTTTTTATCTTATCAAAACATCCATTTTAAAGTAATAAAAATTATGTCTAAGTTATATAACCATTCCTTATTCATTTTCCACCAAAAATATTTATATTTTTAAGTATATTACAACTTTTAGATCAGATCTAATATATTTCATAAAATAGAAATTATTATTATTATTTTTCAAATTAAATAACTACATAAAAAGTTACATACATACCCATGCATGCATACATATACAACCATCATGCATGTCATGTTTTCTACCACATATATACTTATGTATATATACATTATCCTCATGCTCATGTATACTTGAAATAATCATGCATACATACCTATGCATACACATGCATGCATGTACAATCAAATCATGTATACCCATGTATGTAAAATCATTATTCTTTCATATTTATATATACACACACACACACACGATTACATACATATATATACATGCATGTCAACAAAACCCACTTATACATACATATGTGTTCATGCATGTAACCATCTCACCCATACAAACATATACATATACATATATGTTCATGCATGTAGCTTATTTCACATCTACATACATGTAAATGCATGTATATGTACATGCATGTGATTAAAATCATCATCCAAGCAACTCATCCATGTATGCATGTATGTATATTTTGAAAGAAACATATACACACATATTTACATACATTACGGTACACACACATACATATATTTACACACACTCACGACACACACATACACACACATTATCAAAACCCATTTGATCTAAACTCAATGTTTGGGTGAACAACTAGAATAAAAACCCACTTAATCATGAAGAGCTTTTACCTTTAAAAATGATCAACAATGGAGGGTTTCTTTAATCAAAGCTCTTAAAATGCTCCAACTATCACTCAAGAACACATAGACTTAAACAAAAATGGAGGATGTATACTTGCAAAATTTTGAAATGGAGAATTAGAGAGAAAGAGAGAGAGGCGTTGAGAGAGAGAGATATGGAGGAGGTTGGAGTGAGATGAGATGTGTGAAGATTGTTGAAAGATTTTAGGGATTTTGTAATATCTCTAAGAATCTTGTCTTACACACATACATGACATGTGTCCAACAAATGTCATACCCTTGTTCCAACCAAATAAAAACTGATATAAACAGGTATAATCTGATTCTTACGGTGTATAAACTTTGTACCGAAAATTAAATAAAAATCCGATTTTTATTCTAAAATTAGTAGAATATTTAATCATACTAAAACGATTAAATTTTAGTCAAAAACAATGACCTTAAATATTATTTGGATAATTAATTCTATTTTACCCAGCTAAAACGCAGATAAAGTCGGTTGTCAGTAAAATTAACAGTTAACACCAAAATTCACGGTTTTCATCGTTAACTTAATTTATACATTCATGATTTATCATTTTATGCTAAACGAAGCATTATACTAAATTCTTTAACTGAGTTGTCACCAACGTTCGTTAAACACCGTCGAACAGTACCGAAATCTCAAAAATTTACCGAATGCAAATCCATGCATTTAAACAACACTCTATGCTATACTTTTTAATCAACATTACCAAATGCAAATCCATGCATTCCAGAAGTGATTAGCAGGTGTGAGAGAGAGAGAGAGATGAAGTCGAGATAAGGTGCCTGGAGTCGAGTATAATGAGTGAGGATAGATAGGAATGATTAAATCTTGGTTTAAACAAGATTTTACGTGTGTATGGTCGTCGCGTATCGCGACGTCTGACAAAAAGCTCCTCAGCGTACCGCGATGATTAAAATAATCATTCGGTTCCCGAAACACGCCGTGTGCCGCGATGGTGGAAGATGATGGATTTCGGAGAATTCAAATTCTCCCGCCTGGGCTTCGCGTGCCGCGAAGGCCCATTTGGTTGCCCATCGCGTACCGCGATGGGTCCCAGTTGAGCCCAATAAGCCCAATTTCATTGTTTTGAACCGATTTTCGCGAATTTCTCGATTACGGTCTTCGTTTCTTGACATATGAGCATTGTTCTACTAACTTAGGTTCCCTGGAATCTAATATGCAGTGAAAGTGTACTGTGGTTTGATCCGTTCACCAACGTTCGTTATTCAAGACACGTGTGAGTGTTGTGCGATAATTCTTCGAATTATCTGTGCGTTTGGACTGTCGTGCCACGTGTCACACTATACATTCATAATTCTAGTGCCGCGTATGCAATAATAATACATATTATTATTAAAAAAAATTAATGCTGACCTGGAATTTGCGAGGTGTCACATACTTAAACACCTTCTAACTCGACCAAATGACGCCCCAAACAGCCTTCACAAGATTAGTGCACGGATTTAAACCCCTGACTTGTGCTGCTGTTTAGACCTATTTACGGGTCGAATCATAAAAACTTTACCAGACAAAAGTTGTTCGTAATACCTTAAAATAGTGGACTGGAGAGTTTCATAATTTTATTCCAATGATTAATATTTTAAAAACTTCATTCGAACAAACTGGACATAATCTGTCCAAGAGTAAGAATTTAAAACTTAAACATTTTTAACATAGGATTTAATTATTTAATGCATGTACATGAATGATGTATGTCCATCATACACATACATGAATGATGTGATATACATATATTTATAAACATATATGTGTTTAAATAATTAAGAAATATTGAAGTTAAACAAAAAGTGTAAAATCTTCTAAAACACGTCGTTATAATGACAAAATTTTCTAAAAGCGGACACTTACATAATTTTAAAATATTAGAAAGTAATATTTTAAAAATAAGTTAAAAACATAATTATTTTTAGAAATTCCGACACATAAATTAACCAAAGACGCAAAAACCATAACAAAGAATATAACAAAACATTTACTCAAAAGAAATCTATAATGTTGTAGGTGCCAAAATACGGTACAAGTTCAGGCAGCATCCAGATATGTATTTTTAGCTCAGTTTGCAATGTGAGTTTATAGTCCCCCTTTCTATATTTTTGTTTTCAAACTTCGGGGTGGAAAGCATGCAACGAATTACAACTCCAATTATTCAAACATCATTTTCAATTGTTAGTTTATTTATATATTTGCATGATGATAAATTGATATTACATGGAGCAAAGTAAACAACTCCAAAAGTCCCCCACAATCACCACCATTAATTAGTGTAGCTAAGCCGACGGGACGTTGATAGATCCATTGGTTTGACAAACCCATTCGGTTACCCGGGGATGGGGTCGGATGTTCAGTACGCGCAATAAACAACTCAAATAAAATTTGTTTGGTCCATGTGAACCAAACTCATGGGGGCAATGAAACAGTCACAAGGTTTGGTTGGTGAACTCTTGTAATGTAATTTATTTTGCTTATATATATCTTAAACTTACATTTGAATGCTCACTTGTTACACTAATTGTTATGTGTCAAAACTTATGAACTCTCCAACTTTCTAGTTGACATTGTTTAGCATGCTTTTCAGGAACTGAGAATTAAGGATATATGGAAGAGACAAGCACGATCTAGGTTCCAGAGTATGATACCTAGATAGTTAGACGATAATAAAATGTAGTTTGTTATTTCAGCTCCGAATGTAATACGATAACTAATACTAGTATGAATGCATTTAGTAATTTTCTCATCTCTATGTGCAATGAACAAGTTCGTCACCCCTCAAGTTATTCCGCCCAGGGACCCACCAGCCTCTAGTTGGGGGTGTGACAGTGTAGAGTAATGGGTTTCGTTTAGAGCACCCATCAACTCCATGGTTTTTGTTTTCTAATTCACGAGTGGATTCCAAACTAGATGATTTCTTGACTATTTTTGTCACATCCTACCCATATGTATTTGTCACGTCCTCAAGATTTATTTAAATTGGTGTGAACATTTCTTTTTCATTTATTACTTCAGTAGCAAAAGGTATATACGGCCATAACAGAAGTTTTGTTTCACTTTTATTAATACTAATCTCTCTCATTTTTGTCTTTTTTATTTGACAATCTTCAATCTGTAGGAGTTGTTTAATAAATTTCAATTTTCCATTCACCTCTATATCTTGTAAGGTCATAATTAGAGATTCATTAGCTAGACATATGCGAAGGTTCGATGCACGAACTTTTGAGCAAGTTTGCATTTGAGCAATTTGGGATCAAAATTTTACCTAGTGTTCACATTTAGGTACTTACAGAAAACCAAATTATATGTGAGTTTTGATTGGCATAATTAAGGATGATTATCTTGTACCAAGTAAACTGAATATTATTTTATCAATACTAGTGTCATTTTTCATGATTTTAGTTTCAATAATTTTATTTATTTTTGACGATGTAGGTACCAATCAATACCAGACCAACAAATTCTAAAATGACATTCAGTTGATAGTTTTAGTATTGGTATTGGTATTTTTCAATACGGTACAAAAAGTTTAGATATATTAATGCACCCAGAAAAAAATAACAAGTTGAAGTGACTTATATCTTAGGCTATCCACAGCGGTCACCCCACTAAAAATTCTTTCCCACCAAAATTTCCTGCCACGTCATCACCCCACTGAAAACCTTAAACCCCCACAGTGGTCACCCCACTGAAAATCCTTCCCCACCGAAATTTCATGCCATGTCATCACCCCACTGAAAACCTTAAACCTCACAATGGTCACCCAACTGAAAACCCTTCCCCACTCAAACCCTTCCCCATAGTGGTCATGGGCCATGGACGAATCAGAAAGCATGAAACAAGCGGGGAGCGGGAGCCGTAGAGCTGCTTTGGACGGGGCCACTAAAGGGGAGGGGCAGTGTTCCCGCTGTTGGCCGTGGAAGAGAGCAAGCCCGCGGGAGAGGGCGGGGGAACCACTGCGTGTGGACCGGTTTGGTCTTATGGTGAAATTTTAAAGACGCCAAACGTAAAGTTACATTTTATATGTTGTTATTTAAAAATAACGAATTCTAAGTCATTATATCTTATAGTCAAATTTATTATAAAAAACATCTATAAATAAAAAACTTAACTTTTAGATTTGCTTTAGGTATAATTTTATCATATATATACAAGAATCCGGACACATATTTGCTTCTTTCTAGTTCTAAGCAATACAAGGGAAAAATTTTTTCTATTATGAGACCATGTGTAGTGAAGGGTGACCCGAGCTTAAGAGGCCTCAGTCATGCACCCATAGCACTTTATCCCCATAACCCATTACATACCGGGCATGAAAGGAGGGGTTGCAATGTGGACGTTGGAGATTTTAAAAAATAAAAAGAGTAGCAGTCATATTGGAGAAAGAAAAAAAATACTTTAAAACTACAACAAATTAATCATTCTTCTCTTTAAACTACAAATTTTCTCTCTAATTTTATTTTAATTTTAATATGCAATTTTATTTTAGTATTTAATATAAATATATATCTTTGATTAAAAAATAAAAAATAAAATAATAAAATATTAAATAAAGGTAATGATTACAATAAAGTGATAAGATGTGATGTATGTGAAGACTGAAAAAGAGATGATAGTGCTAGTTGTTTACGCGACACATATGTATAGTGATAGGAGAAGATGAGATCTTAGGGGAAACACGAAATCCATAACATTGGAAAAATTATATCAAGATAGAAAATTTAAAAAGTAAACTATAATAATATATCCAAACCGCCATGGACGGTAAACAGGCGCCCGAGTGACATTAAAATGTTGTGGTCCCAAGGAGGTGTAGCTGTAGCTGTGCCTAAACTCACAGTGTGGTCCAATGGGCCAAGCCTCGTTGAGTCCGAGACGGTCTCCTCCTCCTGTACTTTCCACTTTATGCGAGCAATTGCTAAACACGTAACGTAACTTTGATTTGTACAGTCCAGTCGATTGTTTACATTTTCTGGCAATTCTAATGGATAATAATAAAAATAAAAAGATATACATTTTCTGGCAACACAACCATGCAATTGCAACCCCCCATAGAAATTAAATTAAATGATATACATTTTGTGCAATCCGATTCTAATGGATAGTAATAACACGTACCACGACATAACCCAACAACAATACATACATACATACTTGGCCCCTCTTTCTTTCTTTTTTTTTTTCCTACAATCACCTATTTTATATATATTAAATTAATTTTATTATACAAAAACATACCTGAGGATGGATATTTCCTTTCCATTGTTGTTGCTGAAATGAAATGAAATGAAATGGATACAAGGCACATCTAGCATTAATTAAACAAACAATCAACCAGTAGTCTTGATTGTATTTCATTTTCAAAGAGGTTGTTGCATTGTGACAACCACTGGACTTGTTACGACGTGTTTACCATCCGACCACTCGATTGAGCCGCTTTTTGTGACCGAACTCCCCGGAGACAGCCGCTTCAGTGCTTCCACTTTGATCCTCACCAAAAAGTTAAGCTTCTGCCCAACCCGCCTAAATACAAGCTTCATTGGTTCCACCGTCACATTGACCCCTCTTGGGGCCCTTATGCTCACGCTGTAAACTGAATTCCCCACACCAACATTGGTCACTCTTCTTATCAAATGTCTCGACATTTTCTGCTTACCGTATTGCTGGAAAACAGCCACCATTGACGGGACGTTTAAATTTCCTGAATGACCCCCCCTCCTTTTGGCACTGCTACAATCCGAGTGTTTCCTGGTAATCACTTGGATGTTTTTGGTCGTGTAATTTGAGTTACACAGGAAATCAACGTAATCGTATGAGTTTATGTCGTATACCAAACCAGGATCCATGGCTTTTTGCGGGTGAACATGGCCCGCCCCAAAATCCATGACTGTGGACGAGTTTCCAGTGGACTCGTCTGTCATTGTTTCACCTCGGTTATCTATGGTGTAAGCAGTTGTAATCAATGCCGACTTGATTGCAGCGGGGCTCCATTCGGGGTGAGCTGCTTTTAACAGTGCGGCTAGACCAGAAACATGTGGGCAAGCCATGGATGTGCCTGACAATATGTTGAATTCTGTTTTACGGTTATCGGATGCAAGGCCAGAGGGGCCAACTCTGTCTGGCCAAGCTGCAAGAATGTTCAGCCCTGGAGCTATAAGGTCTGGTTTTAAAATCTCAGGGGATTCTGGGTTGGGTCCACGGGCTGAAAATGAGGCGACTACCGGCGCTGGCCGGACGTTTATCCTTGTTCCTTTGAAAATGATTGTGGCTTTTGGGAGGGATTTGGAGGCTGTGATGTACCGCCTTATCTCATCGCCGGAGGATGCGCCCACAGATGTAGCGGGCAAGACGTGGCAATCGGCGACTAAACCCTCGCCATCGAAGACACCGTTTGCCAATATCATACCGATGCCGCCTGCTTTCTTAACGACTTCCCCTTTGGCAGCTCTTGAATTGATGCCTCTATCGCACAGCACCATCTTACCCTTCACCGAATTAGGATCCAGAGAGCCTTCTAGACACAAGGAAGCAGAGTAACCATCCCCGCCTTCATTACCCGCGTAAATTAGGGGATACAGACGGTTGTGTGCCAATGCGGGTCCACCGTAGACGCTAACGCCTGGAATCAATTTCCCGTTTCCTAGTTTCACGTCGGCAGGGAAGTCACGATCAATTGCTCCGGCACCTACAGTGGTGACCCACGGTGCTATGTTTGTGACAGTGAGTCCACCAGGCCCACCGTTGCCCGCAGAAGCAGAGACGAAAACGCCATGATCGGAAGCGCCGTAAGCACCGATGGCAATTGCATCCAGATAGTAGGGCACAACAACGCCGCCAACACTTAGGGATATAACGTCTACACCATCGGAGACGGCGGAATCGAAGGCGGCGAGGATATCGGAGTCAAAGCAACCAGCGTTCCAGCAAACCTTATAGGCTGCCAGACGAGCTTTGGGTGCCATTCCAGCAGCGACACCACGAGCATAACCAAGAGTTGAGGCCGGAAACACGTACCTACCAGCGGCGATTGAAGCTGTATGAGTTCCATGACCATCTGAATCTCGGGGGGACCGGTGCTCCAAGGTTTGGTTCATTGGGCCGTTTGTTGCTTCGTATCCGGCAGAGAAGTACCTAGCACCGATGAGCTTTCGGTTACACTTGAAACCAACGCAAGTTCCCTTCCATTTGAGTGGCACAGGACCCAACCCCCTGTCGTTGAAACTCTGTCTCTCAGGCCAAATCCCAGTATCCAAAACTCCAATGACCAGATCCGAGCCGAAATCTGACTCCTTTAATAAGCCGGCACTGTCGGAGGTCTTGAGCCCCAGGAAGTGGGGTGAGCGAGTGGTGTGCAGGTGTCGAACCTGCTCGGGAATGACAGAGAGTACACCAAAAGCAGATTCGAGGTTGGAAGCCTGGGTGGCGGAGAGCTTGGCGGAGAAGCCATGGAAGACGGTGTGGTATGTGTGGATGATGCGTGAGGAACCGGAAACAGAATGATACCAGTGTGTGTGGGTTGGGAACACTGATGGTTTGGCGTCGTGTTGGAGTCGAACGATGAATGTTGTTTCGTCGGCAGCCGTGGTGAGGGAGACGAGTAAAATGAGTGTAATACGTCGGAAGGCGGCCATATTCCGACCGTCGGCGAGAAAAATATTGAGGAGGAGGAGGGTGGTGTTTGAAAATTCAAAACAACAGTGAGTGAGTGAGTGAGTGAGTGGGTTTGTGTCAGCGTCGTCGTCTACTGCAACTCGTGTTTCTTTCGTCCCCACCAGACTTTTAACTTTTCTTTATATCAACTAATAATTACTTACTCAGATTTTTAAACCTTAATTAATCAAACACTATTATTTATTATTTATATTATTCTTAAACTCCGACAAACGTTTATACTAAGGATGTCCATTAAACCTGAAAAAACGACCCAAAAATCGAAAAATTTAACACTAAATAATCGAACCTAAATATAAACAGACGAGTTTGATACAACTTTCCAAACAGCCTTAAAGCTTGTGTTCCGGTTTTGTTTTACCTAAAATAAAA
The DNA here is from genome assembly GCA_009363875.1 of Mikania micrantha. Taxonomy (NCBI): domain Eukaryota; kingdom Viridiplantae; phylum Streptophyta; class Magnoliopsida; order Asterales; family Asteraceae; genus Mikania; species Mikania micrantha. The sequence goes on from CM018690.1 coordinate 46,241,753, forward strand.
ACAAAAAAAAAACCGAATGCATGCATATGTATGTGTGTATTAACTTTCAAAAATTTTAATAATTTATAAATAATCTATTTTTATTTTTTTAGTTGTTAATACCAAAAGTCATATAAAATCATATATTTTATTATTTTCTAGGCTTATTATATAAAAACACATATGATTTTTATTAAATTTATAGATTTTTATTTATAATTTTAAATGTTAAATAGTGTACTACTTTAAATATATTTAGCACAAATATGATATTTTGGATTTTTTTATAAGCACAATTTTAGGCTTAAGTGGAAAAATCAAAATCCAAACTAAACCCAAATGAGTTTTAAAATGATAAAAACCTAACTCAAACGAGTTTAAAAACCATAAAAATCAAAATTTCGGCTTTGGGTTTGAACTAAACAAACCATCATAGGTTAAAAAATCATGTGCCACACATAATCAACAAACAATGTATTTTTTTTAATCACATATTTATTATTATTTGACATATTGTATTTTTACCATATATGTAACATCAGTGCCGGACACGTTGTCGGAACAGTTATCGCTACAGTAACTCATGTACACATTACGTGAAACTATGTTTATGCTATTGATACATTATGCTTAACACGAGACTATTATACGATTGTCTGAAATCTGATTAAACATTAGGGTTTAACAGTCAGAAACATATCAGACAACACATAATGGAAACACAGATACTTGATTTGATGCTATTATGTATAAACGTATGTGAGATTAAACAGAACGAAATCATAACGGTTGTTGTTACAGAATGCTAAACTGATGAGTTATTCGTATAGGTGACGATCTGTACGAATAATTCCGAGAGTTTAACGTACTGAAATAATGACTGAAAAGTAGAAAACAAAAGTTGGAAAGCCAAACCATCGTCGTGTTCGTTCGAATGACGATTCAAACGATACGCGCGATGGTGACGCGTTCTGACGAAACGAAAACGAAAATCGAAACGAACGATCATAAATTTAAGGAAATATAACATTTCCAGTTTTACAATTTTGAAACTCATCAGAAATAAATTAAAATGAATTAATTTAAATTAAAATACATAATTTCGCGAATGAATTAACGAAACGCGTAAAAATAGTATATTTCGATAAATAAATTAAAGAATACGATATTTAAAATAATTAGTAATAATAACCATATTTTAAACATCCTAAAATAAATTCTTTTATTTAATTTGTAACTCACTCGCGTATTAATCCGGAAACGCGACGAAACCGCGAACCGAGCAACCGAAACGAACCCGAATACCTCCGGGGTATATAAGCCTTAGATGAGGCAATTCTTTCATTTATTACACATTCTCTCTCTCTCTAAAACCCACCCACCGTCCTCCTTTCTCTCTCTAGGAAGATTCATCTTTCAAGCTCCATATCTCCTTCAATTGTGGATGAAATCAAGCAATCTCGGTGCCTAAACGAAGCTCTCATCGTCCTCTACAAGGAAGTACAACGGATCTAGCGTTTTATTCAGCCGAATCCAAGATAAAAGGGCCCAAAGGTTCGAAAAATTAGGGTTTTCATCTTGTTTTGGTTCGACCTAGGCACATAACCGGTATATAAACTTTTATACACACACACACCACACCTTTGATGACCGAGATCTACACCCCACACCATAGTGACATACCGATCGTAAAGCAGAGATGAAGAATGATGATGGTGACCTGTTGGTTGTGACAATGGGTCGGCCGAACCTTTACTGTGGAGGCCGAACCCTTCTTAAAAACGGGCGAACCTTGCTGCTACAACCTAACCGGCGAACCTGTTCGTCAACTTGGCCAAACCTATGCAAGGGTGGCGAACCCCCTTCCTACCCACGAACCTTGCATGGGAGCCGAACCCCTCGTACACAACCAAGACCGCCGAACCTTATGATAATCACCATCTAGTCGAACCTACTATATGCCTAACCCTGGCCGAACCCCTCCATCCCCGAACCTACTCAATTAGCCGCAAACCCAAGAACATATGCATGCAAAGATCACGAACCCTCAAGCACCGAACCTTCTAAACTTCAGGCGAACCTGGTGTTGTGAACCACGATCGAACCTTGTGATCAACACCGAACCATAGTGAGAACTACGAACCCTTCTCATAGCCGAACCCATGCATGGCAATATTAGCCGAACCCTTATTCTTGGCGAACCTCGATTCTGCGAACCATTGGGTGTGTGTCACGAACCTAACCACTTGAGTTCGTTGGGACTACACTAGACCGAACCTAAGGCCCCAATTCCTAAAGGTTCGCTGTTAAAAACTACACCTCCTTTATTCGGCCCAGTCACTACCTTAGCCCATTTAGGATTTACAAGGCCCAAGAAATTATGGATTCGGCCCACGCTTTCTGTCCATGATTACAGCCTAGGCCCACAAGGATTTAAGCGGCCCAAGCGGCCTAAGTTGGCCCAAATCCTCTCGGCCCAAACACATAAATAATAGGCCCACTATACCTAGCCGACCCACACACATACAAATTCTAGGCCCAATGACACATCAATTGGTCCAATAGGGTATCCGGCCCAATGAATTCCAAATAAATGACAAACACGTAAGTGAATGTTTAGAAATGGTGATAAACAAGTGCATGAAACATCACTTTAGTCGTTGCAAAAGGTGATGTTAAAATTGTTATACAAAGGATGCAAGGCCTTAAACATATTAGTTAGAAAGCTTTGATATGTAAGTAAAATTTTAAGTGAAGGAATTTCAAACAATCAAAGAGATTCAACACAATAATACTTAGCATATGGAATTCCGGGCCGGATAATGAATAAGACTCGCGAGTGTTAGTCAACCTTAGGACTAACACTTACACGCACACGAATCATTACAACACATACTTATAAGTTGCAAACGCTATGAAATAAATACAAGATCGTGAGTACTACTACAAACACAACAAAGAGCGTGCGCATTCTTGTAATTTACTTAGTCAACCACATCGAACACAAGGTGAGTTCATTTGTGCCTTTTCAAACTTATTTGTTTTACTTCGGGATTGAGGAGCATGTTAAACATTTTAATAAATTATTGAAATGTTATTTAATGCTTTTGAACATAATCATGGTACTTATGACAAAGCTTATACTTGGAAACTATTATCTTGAGAAGCTACAAACTAGATGCTTAAAATTGAGGCTTGATGCTTATGCTAGAAACTAAATGCTTAAACTTGAGGCTTGATGCTTATTCTACAAACTGGATGCTTAAACTTGATGCTTGAGGCTTATGCTAGAAACTAAATGCTTAAACTTGAGGCTTGATGATTTTGCTACAAACTAGAGGCTTAAACTATATACTTGATGCTTATGCTATGAAATTCATGAGAAACTATATGCTAATGCTTGAAACTATATGCTTGAAACTATGATTGCGCGCGAAATGCTAAGCTTGTATCTAATCATGGGCTACGTAATTGCTAAACTTCTGCTATAGCAGGGCTTGTACCTATGTATTGAGATACATGAAAGCTAAACTATGACGAGGCTAAGCTATTATCTATACAAGAGACATGTAATTGCTAAACTTCTGCTATAGCAGGGCTTGTGTCTGCTTATATGATATATGTAAATGCTGAACTATTTGTGTATGCATGGCTTGTGTTTATGTATGAGATACGTAATTGCTAAACTTCTGCTATAGCAGGGCTTGTATCTTGTATAGGAGACACGTAATTGCTAGACTAAGCTTAACTAATTCATGAGATATGTAAGGGCTAAACTTCTGCTAGAGCAGGGCTTGTATCTAGCCGTGAGCTACGTAATTGCTAAACTTCTTCTATAGCAGGGCTTGTACTCACGCATGAGATTAGTGAAAGTTAAACTATGGTGTGTGAAACTATGATGCTTGTTAAACTTACACTGAAGTTAATACTTACGAATGCTATAGACTTGTAAACTTTGAAACAGTAAACTAAAGCTATGATGAAGAATGGGTTGAATGGTAGGTAAAATGCTTAATTATTATTAACAACAGTGTCATATGCGGATTAGTATGTGGTGGGACGGCGTCTGGGCGGGTTGTAAGCTCGACTCAGGGGTATGGCCTATATATAAGCATACAGATTTGGATATTACATGTGGAGTTAATGAGGTTAGGGTTTTACCGAAAGAGGTTTCTTAAAGCTATTTTTAAACTTATAAACTGTATGAACTCACCAACCGTTGTGTTGACTTTGTTTTCTTACATGCTTTCTCAGGTGATGAACAGGGTTAAGCTAAGGCTTTGGATTGCATGCTAGGCGGCCTAGATAGAGGACCTAGTTGATTTTGGGAGCACATATTTTGTTATTCATACGAATCACTTTTGGATGTCTTGTACAGATTACAAGATAGAAAACTTTTGATTCTTTTGTTAGGTTTACTCAGTTAAATTACTGAACATTGATATTGTAATTTAACTTTGTAATCCTAGTTAATGCTTGATTGTGCTTTAGTTATTCTTAACATTGATGCTATGTAAACAATCTGATCATCATGATTATCACTCACGATATCGCGCCCCGAGAATCTTCCGCCCGGCGGGGAAGTCGATCCGTTCCGCCGGCTCGGGGTGTGACAATATAACGATATTAAATTAAAAAATTTAGAAGCCATTCATAAAAAATAATTATTATCAATATTCTTTCTTTTTTAATTGGATTTAACAAGTTTTGATTTATATATCTTGATAATTAAATTAAGTTAAATTTTTATTTATTGATTAAAATCTTACTCTATTAATAAGTGATTCCAAACAAATGTCACATGACATTCTCATGTTATTTCAAAAAGAAATGTTTATTTTTAGATATACAACTCTCAATTAATGTTATTAATAATATACATTATTTAAATAATTTTTTTTAACAGTTAACAAGGTGTAAGCGGCATGCATCTTCATAGCACGAATAAATTCTCGAACCCAACAAGTCAACAACCCACGCGTAGTTACCATAGTTCACTACCAACTCTCCAGTATCTAAAGCTCTGGTGTTACCGAGCGCTGAATCAAGCAAATCCATCTGCTTTTCAGGAGGAAACCTATTATGTGGTAAAACTCTATACTGATCGATTTGACTAGGATTCATGACCTCATAAGGCCTAAGTTTTATGAGAATTATGTAGTGTCACTTGAGCTACAAGCTCATTGACACATTGTTTACATAAATACAATAAAGTAATGATATAAAGTAATGATATAAGTCAATTCACATTATCTTTATTACAATATTTTATTAATAACAGTTGTATGTTATCTTAAATGGAACGTCCATAATAATGAACAAGACTCCATTACCTTTACAACTAAAACCATATAATTATTCATCATTTCATTTGACTTAAGGTCGACTAAGCCCTTTTATTAACAATAAATCTGGAAACCATTAGAAGTGTTCAAATTAGTCTTTTTTTTCAAATGACTTGCAATGGAAATGGAATTCAAAATCAATAAATTCTTTTTAAAAAAATGGTTAACCAAACCGATAATGGTTAAAAGCTTTATGATACTGGTTAAAACTTGTTACAAAACTCATTTTTTAGCTCCCTATAATGGTTAAAATTCGGATTTGTTTGAATGATCATTTTGATGCAATAACACATGCATAAAATAAGGTCAATTGAAGACGGATTCAGTGTAGAAGAAACAATTCGCAGTGTGGATGATTTAATAGGAATAAAACATACATTTTTTGATAAACAACAAGATATGATTGAATAAATGCGTAATAAAGAACATGAGGCTCAATGATATAATTAAACTGATTTTTCGAATAGTTGACGACAACCAAAATCCAATCTAACATGAAAAATGAAGATATCTTTTATTTTTTCAAAGTAATTTTTTTGTCTTATATTTGAACTTTTCAATACATTTAGAAGATTTTATTGAGTTTATATATTTCTTTAGTTTAGTATTTATTATATGTAAAAATAAATCAGTAAACTAATACAAGAATTTTATTAAGATTATGTGTTTTTCATTTTACTAATTATTACATGTAAAAATAAATTAATTAATCAATAAAAGAATTTTATTGAGTTTATATATACATTCATTAATTTTGAATTATTAATTATTAGCTTATTACAGTGTAAAATAAATAAAATAACATAACATTTTGTGAGTTTATATTTATACTAATTATTGAGTAAAAAAACCCGGTTATGCAAGTAAAATAGTCCGATTAATAACACGTTCAGTTCCGTTGGTAATCATTTTCACACAAAAAAAACTAGTTAATAATGTTACGGTTAAAACTTAAAACCGATTTGAATATGGCTAAAGTCGATTATTTGCAGGTTAATCAAGATGTCCACATCGAATCTCAAAGAAAAACTCAAACCATGTCAATATATTTTTTAAATACGTTAAAATTTCGTGTATTACATGGTTGCAAAAAAAATTACATATACATATTTGTTAAGAAAAAGTTATGTAACTAAAAAGTGTATATTACATAATTTAACTAAACTCAAATTTAATAAAAGTTGAATAAAATATAATATAATTTTTTAATACAGAAGGATCATCAAAATATATCTAAAAAATTTTGATCTATACTTATAACTTACGGTCTAATTTTTTAATATTTCAACTATGTGTTATTATTTTAGGTAATGTAATTAATAAACTTAAATTTAATTAAAGTATACATATTCTTCTTTAGCACATTAATTAACTTCACTTAAAATTTATATTAATACATATAACTTGGCTTTTTTCAAATTACTTACTTTCTATTATTTCAACATAGTATATTTTTATCATTCAAATCATTCATTTATATTAAATTTTTCAAAAAATTTAAAATCACTCATAAAAACCAATTAGTATCATTAATCTTTATCTTCAAATATTTTAATAAATATAAGTTGAATATGATTATACTTGAAGAATTAAAAATAAGTTGTTAAATAAAAATGTATGTTTATTTAAAAACTTCATAAATAATTTCATCTTAATACAATTAAATAATAATATATTAATTATTATTTCTAATTAAATAATAAATATATATAATTAAAGAAGACGGAGAAACGGAAAAAACAAAATTTAGATGACAAGTGCATGTTCATAATTGTCTTTATTTATAAGTATAGATAGATTTTTAATTATCATAAATTACAAATAGTACAAAACATAAAGTTATAATAAATACCGCTTCAACATATTTGCAAATAAATCTTTATACCTTTCTTTTCTATATGCATTTATAAAAAATATTAAAATATATTCCCTTTTATGCCTCAATAATTTAACAGGACGTACATTATCTTAACATCTTTAGTTTAATTGTAATTCACAATTATATAAAGGAAAGAAATTTCAATAAAATAAGAACACATTGGTTTGTTAACCTTAAGATCTTAACTAACCAAAAATATATTTAGGCAATATGATTTTTCCATACTATTTATATTCCATAAGTGAAAATTAAAATTGAAATTTCTAAGTTGTCTCTAGTCCACTTTAACCACTACATAACTGTCTTGGAGGTCGATAAACCTTAATTTAGAAAAGGTCTAAAGTGACTTTGTGGTGTTCTATCTGTATTGTAATATTTACAAAATATAACTTTCAACTATTAATATTCATAAAACACATCCCACGTTTATAGAACTTCATTAATTGTCACTTTAAGATCCTTAATAAAATAGCTTTATTATTTTTACTATCTATACAAACTTAGTTTATAAATAGTTATAATTGTGCTTCATTGGCTCATATAAATAGTTATAAGTTATAACAGCTTTGTTATTTTTACTATCTATATAAATTAACTAGACTTGAGGATAACCAGTTTATAGAGAAATTGATAGATATTTAATTAATTGTTCAAAACCAACTAAGCTAGCTAGCAGTGTTGTAAAAATCGCGATTAGTCACCGATTAATCGGTGATTAATCGCTAGTCGGCAGTGTCCTGATTAATTTTGACCTAGTCGGACCAAAAATCGCTAGTCGGTCCAAATCGGTCCAAATCGGTCAAAATCGGTCAAAAGCGGACTAATCGGCCGACGCCGATTCAACCGATTCCGGTGACTAGAGGTCCTAATCGGCCAAATTCCGGCGATTTAGAGATCTACGGTGATCCAGAGACCAAGAACAGGTGATTACCATGAGTATCTTACACAAATTGAAGCTTAGAATTACCGATTGTGGCTCCTCCGGTCGTCTGTCGTCGCCGATCATCATTCTTCCATCACGTGCCGATTCTTGCTCGTCAATGATCCTCCATCTCCTACCGATTGTAGCCCTCCAGTCGTTTGTAGTCCCCGATCCTCCATCTCCTAGCTCAGTCGTTGATGTCGCCGGTGCCCTACTTCACCTCCCGATATGATCGCACATGTATATATCTTTTATATATATATATATATAAAACGTACAGGTAGAGTTACCCTTTCCCCCTTTTTTTTGCATTATTACCATTTATACCCTCAAACTTTAAAAATTAAATACACTTTCTTTATGTAAGTGTGTGTATATATATATATATATAAATTGTGATGTTATGAAATATTTTGAAGCATTGAAAAATTAATAAGCATAGTGAAAATTATATATAAATTTTTATGTGTATATATATAATTTTGTAAAATTATATATAAATTTCCAATCCGATTAATCCCGATTAATCCCGATTAATCGCTAGTCCCTACCTCGCCGCCCGACTACCGATTAGCGATTTTTACAACACTGCTAGCTAGTAGCATTGCTAAAATACCCTTGAGATTTTTTTTAAATGTGTTTATGTGATTTAATTAGTCAACATGTATATCTATGTTTGGAATTGAGAAAATTGCAGATTAAGCATATGCTAAATCAGTGAATTGAGTTAAAGGTGGCATAATCTACGTCACTATGGGGGCTAGTCATTGCCACAAACCATCTGTGTTACGCCAAAATTACATTAGGGCTGGCATAATGTACACTAGGTCAACTTCAAGTGTAATTTTGTGCAATATTTTAAGGTACGTTTCGATGCTACTCGCGTAGTGGTATACAAATTAGTATATAGAATGCTCTTCCTGGTTCTTGAGGTTAATTTAAGTAGTGGATCGGCTCAAACAACGGTACTTGTGACAACGCGCACGCGATGCTTACTAGTTTCTATGCATTTATGAGATCTTTAATTCTTGTTATGTTAATAAATTTTAAATATTGATTTTATCAAAGTTTAAGACTCTCAGGCATGATTTTTTTCACCGTTTTGTTTTCTCATATAATATTCGGGCATAATGTTTGTGTTTTAGTTTTTTTATCGGTGTTTTAAGATTTAATTTTTCATTATATTTATTATACATGTACGAGAGCATCTTTATTTATATGTTTTTTGCTAATTCACAAGCATATAGGATCTTACGTCAGTACAAGTTGTCGTAACAACAAACAAATATTTACAGTATAACGCAAACTTACACAGATGATTTAAATCCTAAACGGTAATGAATTTGCACAAATATAAAAGAATATATTCTTGTACATGTATAATAAAGATCATTAAAAAAACAAATATTTGACTTGATCTTGACCATAGTTGGCAGGTTTCCATGCTACAAGCGGGTTAGCAATTAAATTTTACCCTATATCTGTAATATATATTAAGAACATTTTTTTATAAATTTTTATTTTTAAAGCTTTTTAATATAAAAAAGATATAACTAACATTATTATTTTAACTTTGTAAATTTATGAAGACATAATTATGAAAACGCATAATTTTTATTCACAAACCTGAGTAATACACGGGTTTATAAGCTAGTTGCATTATATATTACGTATATTATGCTATACTATACTATTTATTCTTATATATGCTAAATAATATATAATATAATATTATAATATATAGAGACACGCCCACACATGTCCATTTTAAAAAACTAATTTTTCACCATACTTGATTTAACTTTGAAAAGAAAATCATTGATGGTTTATTGTGTAAGTATATGTAAGATCCTATATGCTTGTGAATTAAAAGAAACATATACAAGAAGAATCTCATGTGACCTTTTTTTGGAATCAATTATTAAAATAAGAAGATGTGATAATATATAATTTGATATAAAGGAGTTCTGTTATTTTTTAAAGTAGAAAATAATTTGCATATTAATTAAAGTTATTTACATATATTATTTATAAGATAGCTTAGCGGGTGACTGGACATAAAATAAAGCATGACATTCATCCTCATATGCAAAGAAGGTTTAGTGGAAAGAAAACAAGAGCGTTCACAATAGGTTTGATAATCTTATATTCTTATGCTAATCTTTAAAATTGAAGGAAAGTAAACTAGCATATTTTATTCTTAAAATTCAAGGAAAAATCATATTGCCTAAATATAGAACATTAGAACCTTACTATTTATATTCTATATTTATTTTTTATAATTTATTTGAGTGATTGTAAGTGTAGTAAAGAGAAAGAATAAAATAAAATTAGAATAATATTTTTATTGAACACGAATACATATGAAGAATGAGATATAATAAAGTTTACAAAAATCAAGAACTGAATATTAAAACGTTTTTAGTCATGGCTGAATTGAGTGAAAGAGTATTATTTATTCACATTGCATTTAAAGGTGTTTGTAGAAATGGAGGGAGGGAATTCTAATCAAATCTATAAAGCAAAAGAAAATAAAATGTAATTATTAGAAGCTGACTCATGATTGCATAACGGGCCTTTGCTTTTGTTTTATAATCTTCACTTGTTTCCCTTTATAAACAAACTTAAAAGATAACCAAAAAAAACTTAAATAAATTACTCACACAATCAATTTAATACATTTAATTCAATAACCCAAAAGATATATATATATATATATATATATATATATATATATATATATATATATAATGGATAGATACATCAATTAGATTCATCACCAAACAAATGATGGGGGTGGGGGGATAACACGCTAAGAGATGCAAAGCAACAATATAACCTTATTGATGTTATTAAAGCCCAAAACACTTTAGTTCAAGACTGTTGATAAATACCCTCAAATCGTCTATATAAAAATGATGTAAGGTCAACAAATAAAACCGAAACAAGACATCAATTAGGACTACACGAGATTCTTCATTTTTTTTTCTGGAGATGAAGCTTAACAAGATAGAATGTGTCAACTTAACACAACAAGATTATGAAGAACCCAACAACCACACACCATGAATTCTCTAGTGAAGAAGTATTGCTTTGATTTTAATTATTTGAAATTTGGGGAAACTTTATAAAATTATAGATTGTTTTAATTAATTCATTCAAACTTTTTCGTATCAATTTAGTCACTTAACTTATAAATAATATGTTAATCATATATATTGAATATGTTCAACCGGTTAAAGTACCAATATCATAGATAACTACATTTGTTGGCATTTTCGGTTTGCTTGGAAGTTTAGTTGCAACAATTGGAGCGGTAAACTTGGTTTCATTGAGGCGGGTTGGTACAGATCGAGAATCAAGGTTCAGCGAATTGCTCATCAGTTTGGTTGATGGAATTGATGAGGTGGCTATAGGTCATCAGGCAATGATGATTGTCAGGTTAATAAGGCCTGCAAAGGGGTATGTCATCAATATGAGTCAAGGAAAGAGTCCTACCAGTTGATAAACAGTATGGTCGTGGAAGACAATTGCTTGTAGAAAATGTTGTGTATTTTTTTTTTTTTTAACTTTCAAGTTTCAACCGAGGCACATGCTCTTGCTTATTCTTTACATTACACAACAGCTTGTGATTTCTATTGATAAAACTCGGTGTTGAACTCCTCGGTATCCTCCTTGCTACTCACCCCCACATTTGTAAGTGATGAACATTGTGCCTCGGTTGAAAAAGAAAAGGACTTGTCGTCACAAAAGAAAAAACCTTTGTGCTTAACTCTTTGGTGTTTTCTCAGACCTTGAACTCTAATTATCTCAAACCCACAAATCCAATGGCGCCAATGATGACGAAAAGACTTAACCCTTTGAATAAAACAAGAACAACACTAGCCTTGCCAAACCCAAGCGTTTTATCTTCTCTGTAACCCAACTCCAACGCAATAACAAGTACATGTCTTGCATGAAATGCCTCAACAATTTATGCCCAGTCATATGTCATGTCATGAAATACCCTTTCATCTTGACAAATACTCAAATTCTATACAAATCAGAACCAAAACCCTTTAAAACAACTTTTCAAAGTTAAAGCATAATCCTGTTACGTTGTATAAATCTCACAGGTATCACCCTAGTTTATGTTTCAAATTTCAAGTGAGTAGCTTTACTAAAACAAGAGCTGATTAAACAAGGGAAAAGAAAAAACACAAAAATCTCTGAATTATCCAAAAAAGTTTGGATGGTGTACGTCTGCGTGCTTTTTAAGTTTTTTTGAAATCGAATTTCGGGTAGCTTGTCGAGGAAGTAATAAATATTATATAAGAAATAGAAAGATGATGTGAAACGCTACAAAATGGTGTAAAAATATACATATATTACACGAATACCCTCCTTCCTTTCCTCGTATCATAAGGAGGAAGATGTGTTATAAACAACTAATAATATATGATGGGGTGTGGGTGTAGGAAGAATGACTTTATGAATATCCGTTGGTGGCTCTGGGAATTTTTTTCTTGAAGTTGGAGATGCTGCATTGAGGACATATGTACTCCAATCCATCTGTTTTTGCATAATCCTGCAGAACACAACAATTGAATGAGTCAGATGCAAACACGTGTTTATTCTTTAACTTTGAAGCAAACAATACCTTAAAGGCACCAAGACCCTGCCTTCTGTCACAACCAAAATGGGCCCACTCACCACATATCCCACAATTCACCCAATCCCCAGCCGCACTACTGTTATACATTTGAGATAAAAGACGCATTAGCACAGCACCCTCAAAACAAAACAGTTAATTGTTATATCAATCAAAACAGAATCAACCAAAGTATAACCAACCACCTGTGACACAACAAGCAGCATTCCCCGTCCACATCATCATGTGCTAATTCGTATTCCAAAAGATAGGTTTCATAGTGTCTCTTCAGTGTATTCCCAACACCCTAAACCATTTTAACAGAAAAATAAGGTCATGCAATTTTAATATGAACCGAGACCCATAAAATATATCATAGATTTCAAAGATACAATACCGTCATTCTGTTTGTAACCGTGTGGTTCCGCATCTTTGAGAAAACCTGCCCTTTCCAATTGATTCCATTGCCAACATGAAATCCACCTCTTGAAACCACCTGAAACAGCAAGTCTTTTCCATATGTTTATACTCACTCACTCAAAGATAGAGGGGTGCATGGGTTGGTTTGGGTTGGTTTTTGGCTTAATCCAAAACTAAAACCAAAATTTTGGTTTTTGTGCCTACCCGTTTGCTTTTGTTTTTTTCTACTTTGGGCCTTAAATTAAATGACCCAAAATATTGCGGAGCTTGAACGTTTTGAAAGAGGGGGCGGGAATTTACGGGAACCAAAATACATGTTAATTTTTTGAAGCCAGAGAGGGAAATCAATACTTACAACAAGAAGTAACCTTTCGGTCAAAAAATTAACACTACAGACAGAAAAAAGAGGGGGGCAACCGCCCCTATAATCCTACGCCAATGTTGGGGCTATAATAATACTTGATATTTAAAAGTATAAATAAAAATCTATAAAATTTAAAATTGTATATAAAAATCTATAAATTCAATAACCATTTAGCCTTTTGGTACCGTAAGCCTAAAATATAAAAAATATACATGATTTACATTTTGGTATCATGCATTCTGTAAATTTGAAGCTCCTGTCCACACATATGGGCTTTTGGTATCATGGGTCTAGAAAAATTAAGATATACACATTATTGAAATTTTGAGATGTAATACATATATATATGTGCGCGCACGCACACACATATTCGGTTGTTTCTCTATTTATTTCATGTAAAACCAAAACCAACCCAAACTTTTAGTTTTTTTGAAAGTCTTACTCCAAACCTGTCAATTTTTGCATATTGGTTTGGTTATTTTAGTTATTATTTTTTGGCCTTTTTCAGTTTTTTGGTTTGGGTCAATTTTTTTAGTTTCATGCACACCCCTACACAAAAATGTATGTTTGACAACCCACCTCCCTATATAAATTGTAGAGATCCAAACGCTTTGCATTGAGTATTGCATCAGGAAACTCAGCAAGCCCACCTTGAGGAATAAGACGATTATGCCCTCGGAAGATCAAAAATTGCATTACATCCTTTAAAAACTCCTCCTGAGAGAATACCATAAATTTGCAGCAAACTTCAAACAACCTTGAAATAATTCTTGAGAGGTTGGTTTCAAATTTCATATTTGTGATTTTGAAATGCTAAAGCATCATATTTGTCCATTTCATAGAATCTCCAACAATTAAAGTCTTTTGCTAAATAAACAAGTTGTTATAAGTGAATAATTTTACTTGTTTACTATAGACTAGTTGTATATAATACCATATTTTGAAGTGTATATAGCATTTCATACTATTAGAAATGTAACTAACCTCTGAACAGACATGTATTGGACTTCTATCGCAACCGTGCTTCTTCAAGGGAAGTGGGTTTAATGATATTAGCTGTTTGGCTTGGTATGAGCTTGATAATGACTTGCGATGAGTAACAGGGGCTGATCCTGCACTATTCTGTTTGTTCAGGGGTATGGATGAAGCATTGGTCTTTACTAGTCCACCAAAATCATGTCCATTTGTATCTGAAATCCCTGCAAATGGCAGCATTTTCTTGTGGCGGATGTGTGGAATTGGTCTCAATGCAGCAATTTTTGGTTTCTGCCTAACTACATAACCATTTCCAGATTCCATCCCCTTGTATTCTTGGTTTAAAGCATGTATACTACGACCTGTTTCTTGGTTTATGGTATGCCGTTTTCTACTTGGGAGAGGTAGTTTCATCCATGGAGGAATGGGAGGATTGATCATCCTCATGTGGGTATCATTTTCTAGTTTTTTACAGAAGAAAAGCAATCTGGTTGCATCATCTTTCTCGAATGAAGCAACAGCTAACCCTTGAACACTAGCAATACCAAGTGCAACTAAACTACGGTAAGAAACATCTGGTGCCAGTTGCCTCAAAACCTAAGAATTTAGTAAATGAAAAGAAAATTCATTATTGGTGATGTAGAAGCAAGAGAAGGGCCTTAAGTTTATAGAGGGACAAAAGAAAACAACAAACCTGTGACGCCCATGAAGGGACTTTCATGGAAACTTCAAATACTGTGGCTCCGCAAGCTATTGAAGCAGATTCTCGAGGCTCACAAACAGACAATTTGTTTTCATCAGAGTTGAACACTGCTTGAACTAATCGAGCTTTATCAACAATTTCACTTTTTATATGATTTTCCAAAAGCTGAAAATAAGAAAGCATGAAAGACCTCAAGTTTCAGAACTACAATGAAATTGCTAATGATATGATAATTCATGATTGTGAGCACCTGATCATCAAAGCATGTTTGTGCACTTCCAGATACCAAAAGTGAAATATACGCAGAACTACAAGTTGAAATATCACATCGCATGGTTACTACACCTCGAGAAAATGTTCCTGCCTGAAGAGGTGGAGGAAGTGCACTGTACCATATAAAATGCCAATCATCAGTGAAATTTATTAGCTCATTAATGATAATGCATGATTCCATTACATGCACACACGCACGCACATGTGCACACATACATGATTCCACCATTTATATATATAGAAAAGTGTTTACGCACCTAACTCGATTGTGAAGTTTACTCCCTCGTATCTGAATGAAAATAAGGCTGTTAGTACTCAATCTAATCAAAGAAACATACCTGTGCGCTGAGAATTAAGAAATAAAAAATTATTTGCGAAAAGAAAAAGAAATATACAAACTGGTACGTTGAAATTGTTTTGACTATGTGATATAGTATGCACCATACTTACTTCAATACTCAGAAGAGCATTAAGTCCATCTTCCAATGGATCCAATAAAGAAGCATCCTGAACATAAACAGATACTCAGTTTCATTGAAAATAGTTCATTTCCCTGCACATGTAAACTTAAGATTTTGATATTCAGTTTCATTGAAAATAGTTTATTTCCCTGCAAGCGTGAACTTAAGATTTAGATTTCAGCAAGAATAATCAAATAGAAATAAGCATTATCAAACTGCTTATCTAAAATAGCTTATTTTACTCTATAATAAGAGGATAAGCATAAGTACTTTTATGCATAACACTCAAAAGTGGTTAACAATATAAGCAGATAAGTTAAGTTGTTAAAATAAGTTATCCCAGATCCCATACACTCCCTGAGTAATTGACTAGAGTAGAACCTTCACTTACCAATGTGCAAGCCGACCCACAAACAAGAAACCTGATGTTTACATCATCATCATATATCTTAATTGCAGGAAGATCTTCAGGGTATTTTTCTTCCTCATCTTCACCCTCTGCCTCAGGCGGGGGAACATTAATCTTAGGAGGGTCCCCCAAAAGGCTTGGGCCCAAATTGTTATTATCATTCTCAGAATTATTAGGGAGTACAAAATTGTTCCTTGCACAGTATAACCTGAAGGATGCATGTGCCAGCTGGAAAGCATCCCAAGTATGGCTAGAAGAACTGCAGATATAGCATTTAACAGTTTCATAACTAATAATCAAAGTGACAAAAAAGCCTGTCATGAACTAAAGTTTATATAAAAAATGTTGATGTTCAAAACATTTTAACGATCATACCATGATAAAAAAAGAGTGTGCAATAATATAAAAGGTTAAAACCCCACAATACTTCCTCATTTTGCACAATAAAATCCCTCGGCTTGTTAAAATAATACAAACCTCTGAAATATATGGCAAATGTAGGTTACTTGCACTGTCAGCACAACATAGGGAGCAGGAAGTATTTATTTGCTGACGTTAGCTGCCCTTTTTTAATGCTAGGGTTTTAAGAATTGTAAATTTGTTAGGGTACAAAAAAGTCTGCATGAAATCAAGTTTTTTTATGCAGATACCTTTGCTGACACTGCAAGTACCAGCATTTACCATTAATTTCACAAGTTTATAAAAATTAGCATGCCAGAATTCAGTTGAAGGTTTTTGTGCAAAACAAGAAAGTATATTTTCTTTTTTACATAGTTAACCATAAGACTAGGTTCACCTTTGTACCACAGAAAAGAGTGCATGTCGAAAATGGCAGGCTGCATAAGATAAAAATGAGTTTTTCCAATATATCACATAAGGAATCCCCTGTAGACACGAAGACAAACAATATCAACTCAGGTTACCCTTTGAAAAATCAAAAAATAAAATAAAAAACGACAAAAACATTTTATTCAAGTGCTCTCCCTTACCTTCAAGTGCAGTGCCTCTGCTACTCCTTCACCATCTGGGAATTCCAAATACACCTACATAAGCAATGTGAGAAAATGAGACTGAACATATGACAAATGAGAGAATACAATATATATTTGGAATAAAGAATTATTTTATGATTGTTTAATACAATACAAAGTAAACATTTAGCTTACTTAAGAATGCATTGTTTCAATATTTCCCAATTTTAGCAACCAACTTACAATTTATCATATAGACTTTAGCAACCAGTCACCATTTCACTGACTTTACCTATAAATTTGCTAGCATGGAGCGGCTAGTGTAATCCTAGCTGCAGCATATCTTAAGGATAAATTACTTTAAAATAACTATCAAATGTCAAAGAAGTTGCTGGGTGGCATGTAAAATGACAAATACACGTCATGTCGACAAACTTACAAAATTTAGCAAAAATATCACCTATATCGGTTGAAAATTTAGCTATAAATTTTTCACTGACTTCACCTATAAATTTACCAATAAAGTCACATTTTCACTGACTTACCTATAAATTTGCTAGCATGGAGCAGCTATTGTAATGCTGGCTGCAGCATATCTTAAGGATAAATTGCTTTAAAATAATTATCATATGTCCAATAAGATGCTGGGTGGCATATAAAATGACAAATAACATGCCACGCCAACAAATTAAAAAAAAAAATCAGCAAAAATATGACCTAGTATCGGTTGAAAAACTTTTTGTTGCTAGTTGTTACACACATACAAGTCATTGTTGCCAAAATCGGAAATGAATTGTAAAATGATTGTAATAAACTGTAAGTTGATTTCTATAATGTGCCTAATTTGATAAAGTTCATTTCCTATTTTGTGCAGTTTGCCGACTGGCCTGGGAGCAATGTAGAAACACAAAGAACAAAAATAGGGAGCATATGAATACTAAGCGATAAACCTTAAAATATTTGTCCCATCTTAATTCTGTTGATGATTAATCCATTGCATTACCCCATAGGGTGGATAAGATAAATAACATGCAACAAACATTCTATAGTGATGATTTCCAGTGGCTTACTGTAGTAGGCAAAGAGGAACCAAATAACCCTGGTAGATCTTCTGCACCTTGCCACACAAGAGAACCAACCAGATCATTTGAAAGTATTTCTCCTTGCAAATATACAATGTTTGGTCGTACAGAATCAATAACCTTACGAAATTCATCAGTGGTAGGACTAATTAGAGTTTGAACCTGCATTGTAAGTAAGTAAATAAATAAAGTAGCTTAAAGTAGTGATTAAGGGAGTAAAATTTAGAGCGAGCGTACCTCTAAACGTCCAGAAGAAGTGATCTCCGGAAACGGGAATCTGAGGACGGTTTGTTGAACATCATAGTCATTGGAATATCTTCCACATAAAACTGCAAGCATGCAACATGTTTGTTTGGCAGTTCCCAGAGCATGAAACATCTTCAATACATCAACTCCAGAGAATGATGATTCGGGTAATGGACCTTCTACACAACAGCAAATCCAATTCCTTACTATGTGCGAATTAAATCAAGGAAGGGATGATGAATTCAAAAAAAAACTAACCACCGCATATGCGAAATTTGAAGGAATCGAGAAATCCTGAAGGAGATTTTGGAGAAATCGAACCCTAACACAGATGATGAACTCCAAATTGCGAAAGGGGCTGATGAGTAAAGTAAAGAATGGAAGCCCTAGTCCTTAAAAAATCAACCCTTACCTCACCCACCCAAATTAAAATTTAGTATTAACAGAAAATAAAGAATACATATTAAGATGATCATTTATAACTATAATCATAAAATTAACATTTAAATACATTCATACATGAGAAACTTCAAATAGAAAACCATTTCAAAATAATAAAAAACACTAGAATTTTTTTTATGTGTCGTTATACAAAAAAATAAAGAAAGAAGGATAACTTGTGTACACAATTTTTTTTCTTCAAATTTCTTACACTTTTTTTAAACACCTATAATTTTTTCATACTATATTATTTTTAAAATAAAAAATACAAAATGAATAACATTGATATAAAAAATGACAGTTTTAATTTTTATTCAAAAATAGTAATATGTTTTTATGCACGTGTTGTATTTTAAAAAGATGTGTCAATGTACTTATCGACGTCTGGCCCCTGAGAAATGGATCATTCAAGGCATAATAACATGGTGTATTCATCGTATTCGAACTAGGGTTTGAAACGAAACATCTTCTTAGGAGGATAGATGGGATTATTCACGTGAGATCTAATGTAGATCTAACTTTTGATTTATTCTTGGGATCCGGATGGTCCAAGGTAACCATCAGTGCTCCTCTCTTCTCGAGAATTCATACATCTCTTATTGATGTATGTACATTTGTCTCTTGAGCACATGTTTAGGTTCGACCTTAATGGGATAATAAAATGGAGCACCTAACAATGCATCTTCACAAACCAAGAATCATGATATCATTTTTAATGTAATATAGTGAATAAAAATACAACATAAAAAATACATAAAAAAACATAGTATAGAAAAACATAGAAGAGGAAAATTCATCACACAAAAATACAGATCACATACTAACTTTAACTTTCCACTAAAAATTATAATTATAGTTTTTTTTTTCGAACCTTATCTAAACGAATTCATATCATCATGATGTATTATTAGTTTTTTTGGATATATTTAAAGTTATAAAGTTTTGTTTATATTTTTAAACAAAATGGGAAAATCAAAATTTTAACTTAGTAATGTTAATATATATATATATATATATATATATATATATATATAGGAATGGGTTCAAATACTAACCCCCTCTTACGGCGCTAACCCATTAACTTTGGCAAAAAATGGCCGAATCTTGAATTTTTTTTTTAAACATCATTGTAACACAATTTGAACACCATGTTCAGTTTTGAGTTTTGGCTAATTCATCACCGTTTAAAAAATATCATCGTTGTAAGGTTTTTGCTACAGTACTGTAAGTTTTAAATATTTAAACACCTACAGTACTGTAAGAGCCCAAACGGTGATGAATTAGCCAAAACTCAAAACTGAACATGGTGTTCAAATTGTGTTACAATGATGTTTAAAAAAAAATTCAAGATTCGGCCATTTTTTGCCAAAGTTAATGGGTTAGCGCCGTAAGGAGGGTTAGTATTTGAACCATTCCCTATATATATATATATATATATATAAGTCTAAATGTTTAAAAGGAATAATAATAAATCTCAAAAGTTTATTTTTAAAGAATTAAGGATTTATTTGCATAAAAGACAGTTTTGTAATTAGTTATAAAAATCATATAAAATGATGTTTAGAAAATTCAAAAAAATATAGATATACCAATTATGTAATAATTATAACATTATTTAACTTGTATAAACCTTGCAACATTTTCTAAAAGTTATTTTAAAAACAGAGAGACTGATAACGACAAAATTAAAATTGGTATTATTTACAAAGAAATACAAGGACAATTGTTGCCAATAGCCAAAACTATCTTTTCTTCCCTACCCAGTTTCCATCGAATCGACCCATCAAACCTCTTGCGAACCGAATCTTTTACCGGTCGAATTAACACGTTTATAGCTCGATTTCTAGAGTATACGGTAACTTCATGACCGTGTAAATCGTTCCAAACGTTTATGGGCAATTACCAATGGTCATTAATATATAGATTAAAAACCAAAATTTACTACCTTCACAGTTTCACTGTTCATTTAGGTTCAAAAAGCAATGTTTTACGTTCAAGTGTCTTATGCGTTTTGTCCTTTACTGATATGCTCCCCGCAAACGCCTTAGGGTTGCATCTCTTCTCTCATACGCATTTCCTCTCTGTCTTCGGTCTTCATCCACATGTCGGACCGTCCCACGATATCTCCGTTGTTGCACCGGTATCCATCTGTGATGCGTGTAGACTGAAGATGGTGTAGGTGTCCAGCCACGCTGCGTGAGATCCCGGCTCCGAGCCGCTAGATTAGGGTGCGGCGATGTTGCGGGGGAGACCGATCGTTGTCTCTCTTGCTCCGCCCTATCTGATTCTTTATTCATCTATGATGTGTGTTGACTAATGATGGTCTGGGTGTCCGGCGTGTTACAGGATATCCCGCCTCTGAGACGCCCGATTAGTGTACGACGATGTTGCGGGGGAGACAGATCGTTCTTTCTTTTGCTCCGTCGTATCTGATTCTTTACGTCAGTCGTATCTGGTGTAGATTAACAAGCAAATTTTGTTCCTCTCACAGTTTCGCTGTTCATTTCAAGGTTGCTGGCGATGATGATGATTTGTCTAAGCCTAGGGTTTGAATTACTACCTTATGTTTCTTAGGGAGATTTACATTAAGTGGTTTTTAGGTACTTTGAAAGTGCCCTGGATATCTAGCCGTTATTATGCCTTGAAAAGTCGGTCGATGATGACGATTTGTATGAGCCTTAGGTTTGAACTACTACATATTTTTCGTTGGGAGATTTAAAATAAGTGGCTTTTATTTCTTAGCCAAGTTTGTCGTTCTTGGAATAAATGAATCTAATTAGTTGAAATAAAATAGTATAGTGAGTTTGAAGATGCTTGAAATTGAGGTTAATTCTGCCATTGTTGATCAACAAGCAAGGATTCTTGAAGCAGAGTACCCACAATGTACATCTACCACCGCTGATAAAAGTGCTTCTATCTGCAGATTTTTTTGTCTAACTATAAGCCTTATTTATTCAAACACACAACACACGCGTGCAGATTTGTTGGATAAGCAGGTTACCCTACTTTTACTAGCCAGACATTTGTTTGTATTGTTGATTGAAGAAACAAGGGATTACCCATTTACGCTCTTAACTGTATGCACTCATAACCTCCAAACTCTAGAGACATGTAAAATTTACAAGTTATTTCAATTATTTTATTTTTGATTTGTAGATGTTGGTTATAAGCACAAATGGGATAACTGTCCCAATGCACATAATCATGCGCACAATCTTGCACTTTTTAATGCATATATATCGTTGACAATTGATATAATGCAAATGTGACTGTGTCATTTTTGGTGAAATTCTTTTATCAATCAATAACAACGCATCAACTAATGCTGCCACATTTATAGACAAAGCAATTTTGTGCCATATTATAAGAGTTTTAGCTGTGTTTTAATACTGTTGCACCCCGACCTTCCCGGCCTGTGGGAGGGGGCGCGACTCGACTGATCTTGCAGGATCGCAGTCTCCGGTCACACAGTGTGTTGCGAGACCTACATGTCTGGTTACATATGTACATCCAATAATATGGATAAAACAGTTTAGTAAAATAAGAGTTGCGGAAACAATAGTTTAGAACATATTCAAATTATAAACTGCGAAAGCGTTAATTAAAACAGTTTTCAAAATGACATTGAGTAATAGTGCGGAAGTGATTTAAATTGTCTAACAATACACATCAAAACAAAATGATAAGATTCTCAAGCCTAAAGCACTATGTAGATGCATGAGACTCCAGCTTAGCATCCTATCCTTGAGTGTGTGCCTTAGTTACCTGAGAAAACATGTGAGTAAAAGGGTCAACACAAAGGTTGGTAAGAGCACATGTTTTTTTATAAGCAGTAAACATCCAATGTTTAAAGTAAGAGTTGTTGATTTACATATTATTACAATGCAATATTGATTGATAGCTAGTCAATACAGTTATATTATATGCGGGTTCGTATCGAAGCTGACAGTGGTGCCTCCCGCCATGTCCATCACAAGACAATGGCAAAGTGTTGGTCAATATTGCACCCATTTCGAGCTCCAGTCGGGTTGGCCTCCCAGGCGCGATGGGTGGGGCTTGTCAGGCCCAAATAGTACTATTCAAGATTACCACGCTAGGCGCTACGCACTACTAACGGTCTGTGGAGTATCGCGAGGACTTTTAGTTGTGATGTGGTCCACACATATACATATAGTGATAAAGCATGTCCATATGTAAATAAAATGAATTGTTGTTCAAAAACAGTTGTAATGCAGTGTTTTCTCCCCCAAAGGTTTGAAAAAGTAAAAAGGGGCCGTGAACTCACCTGATAAAGCAGTTCCGGTTTGTGAGTGCTCGCTACCTGCGAGTGCTAGCAGTCCTGCTAGTAAGCACCTATAACCATATAGGTGTGAGTATGTGTTTTGTGGTGCGTTGTATCCCATACAACTCCAAGTGTCAGTGTGCTCAACCGAGTGTGTGCGCGTTGACTTGTGTTGACTCTACGAATCGTTGGTGACACGTTTGTTGTGTTATGACCATCCAATGTGTCATGAATACAAGTAGGACACCTACATGCATCCTATGATGTAAGAATCGTAAAAGTTACCCTTTTTTGGAAAGTTTCCATTTTTGGAAAGTGTAGTTATGAAATCTCATTTCATAAAAAAATCACTCTAGTATGTTTGTAAAAACATATGTAAACACTTGAAATAAGTCGTTTGTGCATAAAATACCATTTATGCCAGTTTACCAAATTAAAGTTTCCTAATTTGGAAAGTATCCGTTTAAAAGCTCGTTTTCACAAATCGAATTTTCCAAATATGTTAAAAAACATTTTTAAACATATTTTAGTAATCAAAGTTCATCAAAACATTTAAAAACATCAAAATCCCTCTTTTGATTTACAAAAGTTTCCATAAATAGTAAGTTTATACAAAATCATGTTTTGACAGAATCAAATTGTAACATCCTCAAATATATATATATTGGTGTGGTGGAAAATTAAATGAATATATATAAATATATATGTATGTGGCCATGTCTTAGCCAACAAGGAAAAAAAAATACATATGTATGCATGACATGATGTTCTAGAAGAAAAAAAAACGTGGGTGTGTGCAAGTGGATGGCCAAAATCAAAACAAAAGGGGGGGGGGGTAGGTTTGGGTATTCATTCGACAGAAGCAGTAGAGGAAAAAAAAAGAAAAGAAAGAAGAAGAGAGAAAGGAAGAAGAGAAAGAAGAAGAGAAGAGAGAAGAGAAGAAAAGAGAGGAGGGGGAAGGTCCAAGCAACGATCCGTAACATCAAGTTTAGATAGCAAGTCTAGATCGCCATTCTACCCGCAGAAATCCGTCAGATTAGGTAACGGTCCGTTTTATCCTACTGGTTCAATATTTTGTGGATTAAATCTAGTTTTAAATGTATTAGTATTATTATGGGTATTGATTGTTGCCTAGTTGATAACTAGGGATTGTTAGAAACAAAGAACTTGATATTGTGATGGTGAAATCTTCGTTTTGAATCCGGTATAATGTCCGGTTGTTATGAAACCCATATCATGGTGTGATAACTAGTAGGATGGGTAGAATATTATTTTAAATGAAATATGGATTATGATCCATGGGTTAAATGATGATTGTGATAAATTAATGATAAAATCATTAAAAGTTATGATCGTAAATGAATTTTTGAATAATAAAAGTGATTAAAGATCGTAACTTATATAACTGAACATCAGTTATTTGATGAAATGCCTAAGGAGACATGAAATATGATTAAGTGTGATAGTTGACTAAAATTGACTAAAGGTAGTAAGACAAAGTCAGTTATGTGATATATTGATTTGAGCAAGTCAAATCAGTCATGTGTGTCAAATTTGATTGTATGTGTTATACGTGTTGAAACTAGTTGTATATGTATTCTTGCAACTAGGTGGTGGTAGTGGAAGTCAAACCACTAGTCATAGAGCAGGAAAAGAGCCTGCAGTTGCTAATATCTTATCTGATCAAGGTAAGTGATCCCACAACTATGACATCACATAATAAACATTGAATTGGTTGTGAATAAATTTGTATGTTAAACATGGTATTGGTGATAGAGGAACGGTGAATAATAAAAGTTTAACAACTTTTGATAAAACCAATACATTGGTGAATAAAAGTGTGGGATTCTATGATGGAAGTACCAATAGGTGAACATTATAGTAATTTGATTGAATTATTTATGACTCCACAATGGTGGATAGCCAGAAGTGCTGGCAGTTGTTTAGATGGAAGTACCGGTGGGTGAACATCTTAAGACTTGAATAATTATGGCTCCACAATGGTGGATAGCTAGAGGTGCTAGCAATTTGTCTTAGATGGAAGTACCGGTGGGTGAACATCTCAAGACTTGAATTATTTATGATATCACAAATGTGTGAATAGTCAGAGGTGCTGACAAATAGCTATGGTGGAAGCACATAAATGTGAACACCATAGTGTAATTTTGATTAAACGTTGGTGAGCAATAGTTGATGATGGTAATATGATATTATTACATTGTTAGAGTCAATTCGAATAGAAAGGACTCAGTTGAATATTGATTTGGAAAAATGTATTTCTACATTTTGTTGTGCAAACCATTTGGGTTTACTTACTTAGTTCTTATGAACTAATGTGAATTATTGTGTGATGTTTATAGGTCAAACATGATGGACCTGGCTATAAGGATCGAGGCGGATAGGGAATCGAACGAACAAACCTTGTTGCAAACTTTCTAACTTTTGGGTTAAACGTACTTATGTAAATAAGTATCGTAAATTGTGTGACATGTGGATGACTGTTTTAAACTTTGTTTAATATTATTAAATAAAGTAGGTCAAACAAGGTTTTGAAAATGAAAAACTTGCAGGGACCAACTCTGATAATATTTGAAATTGGGTAGAAGTTTTCTGGGACCATAATCTGAATACGTGTAATTACGAAAATATTTTGGGTGTCACAAGTTGGTATCAGAGCAATGGTTTGAGGGATTCAAGTGTTAGGAACACACTTGAACTCAAATCTTATGCTCTCAATATGTGATTAAATGTTCGATTCCAGTCTCGATCATTAAGCCGCAGGTATGAGGTCAGTAATTATGTATTGAATTGTATATGTATGTATTGTTGTGTGTATAAATTATGTGAACCGAATTTCTCAATTATGAAATGAAATGATGAAGTTAAGGGCACGAGTGTGTGATAAACATGTTATTATGCCTGGCCAGTATAATGAGATGTTTAGGACATAACTGTTTCCTTAATTAAGTCAGGTTGTATCATAATTTTGAATATTAGGTAAGGTGATTATGTACTATATAAGTACAGGATTATTTAGGTATTGTGGATATATAAGGCTGATTGTTTAATTATATTATTTCAGCCACGAATGGCTGACGAAAATACTTACGGTGGGAGCAGTAGCAGTGAGAAGGTGGAACTCACTGAAACTCAAGTAATGGTGAAGGAAGAGGTGGCGAAGGCTTTTGAAGTTGCTTTGCCCACATATATTGAAGAGATTAAGGCGTCATTAAAAGACTTCCTTCGACAAGAATTGGCTGATTTTGAAGTTGGAGCTGAAATGAAACAATCTTCCAAGAAAACCACTTTTAAAGAATTTATGGCTTGTAAGCCAGCTGAGTTTAAAGGGGAGGTAGATCCCTTGATTAGCCAGCGTTGGATATCTGATATTGAAAGTACATTTGAAACTAGTCATTGTGACCCGGCTGATGAGGTCATGTTTGCTGGCAATCAGTTGAAAGATCGTGCCAAGGATTGGTGGGAGTTGCTCAGGAAGGAAAAGGGTAGGGAAGGAATGAAAGGGCTGACTTGGGCCCAGTTTAAAGAACTCTTCTTGAAGCGGTTTTGTCCTCAAGCTGCTATTGATCGTATTGTTGAAGAGTTTCTTCAGTTACAGCAAAAGGATGAAAGTATTGATACCATCACTGCCATTTTCTTCGATAAAGCGAAATTTTGTCCGGATCTTCTTCAAACTGAAAGAATGTGGATAAACCGGTATCATAACATGTTGAATACAAAGTACCGGGAGTTTCTCACGCCTTCTAAGTGTGAGACACTTAATGAGTTGATTAACTGTGCTCGGGAACGAGAGTTGGAATTGAAACGACAAGAAGATCGGGGAGATAAACGAAAGGCGGAAGCAGACACAGGTTCATCCAAAAAGGCAAAGTTTGTCAAATCGTTTAAAAAGCCTGTCTTTACCAAACCTTGTCCCAATTGTGGGAAGATGCACGCAGGTGAATGTCGTGCTAGACCTATTGTCTGTTACAAATGTGGGAAACCAGGACATTTGGCAACCCACTGTTTGAGTTCTCCTAGTCTGTGCTACAATTGTTATAAGCCAGGACATAGGAGGAGTGAGTGCCCCGAACTTAAGAGGGCAGCACCGATTAGTGATGATAGCCGATCGTTCAGATCTCAAGACTCTGGAAAGAAACCGGAAGTGCCCAAACCAAAGGGGAGAGCTTTCCAGATTTCTGCAGAGGAGGCTAAAGTCACATCTGATGTAGTGACAGGTACTTTCTCTGTTAATTCAATACCTGCTTATGTGTTATTTGATTCTGGAGCCAATCGATCTTTTGTGTCTATAAAATTTGTGCATCATCCATCTTTCGTCTTAGAAAAGTTGCCTGTACCATTAGAAGTAGAGGTTGCTGATTCTAAAAGTTTTCATGTGTATGATATTTATCGAAACTGTAAGCTTACGATCAATAACGAAGATTATGTTGTTGATTTAATACCCATGGTTTTGGGGGAGTTTGATGTTGTTATTGGTATGGATTGGCTATCTGCTCATAAAGCCAATATTCTTTGCAACCGCAAAGTGATACAATTGATAACCCCGAGTGGTTATGAATTATCCATTCAAGGAGAAAAACGTGGAGGGGTTGTATTGTGTTCCCTGGTCAAAGCCATGAAATATATGAATCATGGGGCCCAATCCTTCTTAGCTTATGTCATTAATGCTGAGAAGTCAGTAAAGAAATTAGAGGATGTCCCGATTGTTAGGGATTTTCCTGATGTTTTTCCGAATGATTTACCGGGAATCCCGTCTGATAGAGATGTGGAGTTTAGAATCGATCTTATTCCAGGGGCCAAACCTATAGCAAAAGCTCCTTAACGTTTAGCACCGTCTGAATTGCAGGAGTTGATGACTCAATTGCAGGATCTTCTTGACAAAGGTTTTATTCGCCCAAGCATCTCGCCTTGGGGTGCTCCTGTTCTTTTTGTTAAAAAGAAGGACGGAAGTTTTCGTATGTGCATTGATTATCGAGAACTTAATAAAGTGACGGTGAAAAACAAATATCCTTTGCCTCGGATCGATGATCTTTTTGATCAGTTACAAGGGGCTTCTTGGTTTTCTAAAATTGATCTTAGATCGGGGTATCATCAAATTAAAGTTAGGGAAGAAGATATTCCTAAAACATCGTTTCGAACTCGATATGGTCATTATGAATTTCTTGTCATGTCATTTGGGCTGACTAATGCACCGGCGGCATTCATGGATTTGATGAATCGGGTATGTCGTCCCATGTTGGATCGATATGTTATTGTTTTTATTGATGATATTTTGGTTTATTCCAAAAATGAAGGTGATCATGCTTGTCACTTACGGGAGGTACTTGAAACTCTCCGTAGGGAAAAGTTATATGCCAAATTTTCTAAATGCGCCTTCTGGCTGCATGAAGTTCAATTTCTTGGGCATGTGATAAATGCAGATGGCATTCTTGTTGATCCTTCTAAAATTCAAGCGGTGACTAATTGGAGTCCACCCAAAAATCCAACTGACGTCAGAAGTTTTCTTGGCTTAGCTGGTTATTATCGTAGATTTATTCAAGACTTTGCCAAGATTGCTTCATCTTTAACCAAACTTACAAGAAAGAAAGTTAAGTTTGTATGGGGTGAGGATCAAGAGAAAGCATTCCAAGAGTTAAAGTCAAAATTAACTCAGGCACCGGTATTGACATTACCAGATGGGCCTAATGATTTTGTGGTGTATTCTGATGCTTCTTATCTTGGTTTGGGTTGTGTTCTAATGCAAAGAGGAAAGGTAATTGCCTATGCCTCAAGACAATTAAAACCCCACGAGATCAATTATCCTATCCATGATTTGGAACTCGCAGCAGTCGTGTTTGCCTTAAAACTCTGGAGGCATTATTTGTATGGTGTAAATTGTACTATTTACACTGATCGTAAGAGTTTGAAATATTTCTTCACTCAGAAGGAATTGAACATGAGGCAAAGACGATGGCTGGAGTTACTCAAGGACTACGATTGTGAAATTCTTTATCATCCTGGTAAAGCGAATGTGGTGGCTGATGCCTTGAGTAGAAAAGAAGAATGTGTACCAATCAAGGTGAAAGCTATGCAGCTTGTGATTACTTCAGGCCTAATTGAGCAGATCAAGGAAGCTCAGACTGAAGCTTTAAAGGAAGAAAATTGGAAACGTGACAGGATAAAAGGGCAAGATCATAATCTTGATGAAGATAGTCGTGGTTTAAAGACTAGGTGGGGTCGAGTGTGGATACCTCCCACTTGTCCACTTAAATCTGTATTGTTAGAAGAAGCACACAAGTTGTAACAACCGAAATTTTAGAAATTTAATAATAAACGTACGAGATTTCGGTTACTGTTGAAACTGTGATGATTGCGTACGAAAAATTCGGCAATTATGACGTAAGCACATTTGGTCGTGCTTGAAATCCACAAAGATTTAGCAACTTTTGTTATTGGGGATTGATAGTATGTGAAAAATGATGAACGTGGGCGAAAACCGTGCGCAAAACGGAGTTCGTATGCTCCCGGAATCGCGAAAACAAGTTAAAACTCAAAATGATGACGCAGGGTGACGTGGGGCGGTACGCCTGGCGCGAAGCGCCCAGTTGGGGCGATGCGCCCCAGGCTTAAGTCGGCTAAAAGTTGGTTTTAAACGACCAGAACTCACCAGAACGTATTTTTTCGATCTAACTCGACCTCCAGACGCAAAAACACATCCTAAACACCTCTAATCTTCATATTTAAGGTCTCTAAACATCCGGATCATCCCAGGGATCGTATATACAAGTCCTGATCGTCGTTTTAACCGCAGAAACTCGTCAGATCAGGTAACGGTTCGTTTTAACCTTCTAGTTTGAGTTTGATTGATTAGATCTTGATTTTGAACGAAATGAGATAGTTAGGATTGTTGATTATTGCCTAGATGATGGCTAGGATTGATTAGAAATGAAGAACACGATGTTCTAACGGTTAAATCCTTGTTTTGAGCCGTTGTAATGCCCGGTTTGCATGAAATCACAACTATGATTATAATGGATTAATCCATTTGATTGTGATAATGTAAATGATTAGTTTGGTTAATCTTTGAAATGCAAAGGTTAAATCTGAGTGTTTCAAACTAATCACAATCATTAACATACTTATTGGAACGATTATCTGATGTTTGTGATAACCGTCATATTAGTATGTTAATCATGGTTATTAAACCTATTCTAAGACTATGTTGTGATATTTCATGATATCTGGGTAATCAATGATAAGGATTTATCATTTCTAAGCCATTAATCTGTTCAGGAACTGTTTTAGCATTATAATCAACAATATTAACTATTTGATGACTTTCAAGATAATGTCTTTGACATTGAACGTTCAGAAAGATCTAATCAGTAGGTTAAAACATAAATGATTTATTAAGTGTAAACGAATGCAGAATTACACCATTAGTACCAGTTTGCGAGTGATCTTGCTACAGTAAGACATCAGGTGAGTTCTATGAGCCCTCTTTTACCGTTTTAACGTTTTAGGGCTGATGTGCATGTATGATAAAGTTATTTATGAAATGATTGTTTTATCTGACTACGGTCGGATAAAAGAATATGTATGTTATAAGGTTATTGTATGAAGGCGATTGATTTACCTGACTACGGTCAGATAAAAGAATGTGTTAAAGTTATCGTATGAAAATGATGTTAACCTGATTAAGGTCAGGTAAAGAATGTTTTTAGATACAGAATGTTTTCAAATAAATAATGTTTTAAAGTAAAGAAGGTTTTAAGTCTCGACTACGGTTGAGAAGTAAATGATTTTATGAATTTTAGCTGAGATGTAAAGAATATGTTAAGTCTCAATGATGATTGAGAAGTAAATGATTTTTAAGAATCTCAGCTAAAATATGATGAATGTTTTAAAGTCTCAACTGCGGTTGAGAAAGAAATGATTTTAAAGGACTCAACCGAGGTTGAGTAGGAAATGAGGTTTTGCTGGCTGCGGTTGGGCAAAACTTGAACACTACGGTGAAAGGAGCCGTTTATGATGATGATGGTTTAAATGATTTAAACCATATTATGTATGAATGATATATGTAAAGAAGTCTTGTACCGGTATGAGCCGTCAATTTCGGTTGATGGTTAAAGAGTCCTGTGAAAGAACAGGCCTGCCGACTGTGTGTCGCCAGTTCAGTTAAAGAAATCTTAGGCATGCTTGAGTTATCAGCTGCGCGTTGATAGTGTTAAAGAAATCTTATACATGTATGAGTTACCAGCTGTGGGTTGGTAGTGTAAGAGCCTTGTGATTGCACAAGCCTGTTTGACTTTAGGGTCAGCAGTTAACGGTGAAGTTCCTTCACTGTATGAATGATGTTATGATGATACTGATGTTATGTAAGTATGTTACGAGGAAAGGTATGCTATGTATTTGAATTATGTCACGTGATGACATGTATGTTATGTGTAAAAGTATGTTATGTTTTACGATGATCTGAAAGAGTAAAGATTTTTCTAAGAAATGAACTTAGAACTCACCAGCATAAAGCTGACTTGTTTTACATGCATGTCAGGTTGAGCAGGTTATGATAAGGATATGATGGCTCGTGGCAAGACATGAGGACTACCTATTCAAGAACTGGCATTCCTGTTAAGATTAAATGTTATGTAAAGATTTCCGCTGCCATAGTATTCTACTATTCTACTGTTTAAGAGCTATGTTTTTGATATTTTTACCAACTGAGGGACTTCCGGGGAACGGGGCCTCTCAAGTTGGTATCAGAGCCATAGTTTGAGAGATTCGGGCATAACCTAATGCCTGAACTTAAACTGAGAATGGGATCAAGGTTAAGGAAGCCAGTTAAAGGTAGTTCAATGCCACGAGCGTCTTGCTAAAGTAAGGAATATGTGTTATGACATATTTGAAATAGATTTAAGATTTATGTGCCTTAAAGTTAATATGATGTAGTAAAGTAAAGATGCATGTTTATGTGCCTATATGTATTAAGATGCATGAATATGTTAGATTGTTTAGACTATGGGTCTTAATAATATTTATTAGGAAATGATCTAAGTCTATGGTGGAAGAAACCCTAGACACACGAGTACAGATATTTTAGTGACCGCAATTAGCTACTGCGGTTACAGATTTATCTATATGACTAATGCTCGGGTTTCATCTGTCATATGACTTGGACATAAAAGGAAGGATTCAATGACCAGACGAAGTATAACCACTTGATGCCAATAAAGGTAAAGAACAAAATGCAATTAGAAAGGTTGAAAGAGGTATCGAAATAATTGGAAAGGCTTGCTTGGTCAAATGGACACTGGTTAAGGTCTTACTTTATTGGTTCGTCAAAGATTCATGGATTAATGGGTATAAAGTATGAATGGAAATAATAGAGACACGGTTGAAAAAGTAAATGATTAATGACATTCCGGACACTGTTATTAATGATTTACTATACAACTGGGTTTGTGTTATTGTCTATCATATGAATACCTTTTATTTCCTAAAAGGTCGATAATGAAGTAAACCCTTAGAACATGGAAACAAAGTTCGATCAATGATAGAAATGTAGTTTGAAGACGATGATGGCCCAAGAAATAAAGCATACATGGAAAGTGATGAGGACAACAATGATGAATGCAGTGTAGGGTGTTATTACTTGGGCAACGGTAACATGATGAAGATAGGAATGTATGTATACCAATGTGGATGAAATAAATCAATCACGGATGAAGAGAATCAGCACGGTTGACTGAGTTTATGTGTAGGTGATCCAATTGGTTTACGAATGATAGAGCTAACGTATGAATGAAGGAAATGGCTTATAAAGGAATCAAGGAACTTTATTTATGAATGAATTATTCATCGCCTGAGAATGAATAATATTATAAAGTAAGGATGATTACATCCGAATGAGATAATGTAAGTTCAAATTTGATCTAGAGATTTGATGAGATCATTCTCTATGTCATGAATGATAATGATTTGTTAGTATCCTAAATTCTGACAAGTCCCGATAGGTTAAGAAATACATGTTGACATTAGCAATTGAGACTTATACCTATGTTTACTAAAAGTGGAAGTGAGATATTAAAGTTGACTACATGAACATGTATGATAAAGGTGTGATTAGGAATTGATAAATAAAGATAAATGAATACATGCCTAGTCTTAGGTATAAATGAATGTAAAGTATATAGTTAGTCTTTTGTCAACTTTGAATGAAAGGAAAAGTAAACTATCAAGAAAGTTGAAGGACACAAGGGGTTGAAATGATATGATACGAACTACTTTTGACAAGTAGTGATATGAAGATAAATTAGACCAAGAACTGGTATGCTAAAGATGTTAGAGATGATTTTAATAACTCTAACGGAAAGCTATTTGTGCTAGAAGAGGATACATAAGTGTTGCAACATTGTTATCGCTTAATGAATCATCTTGTCTTCACAAGATGATAGATGTTGAACATGCATAGAATATGTATAGAGTTTAAAGTATAGATTGTAAGATGTGGATTTAATACGGTTACAGGTGTTAAGAGAGTCTTGCATCTGTTGCAAGAAACTACTTAAGTAGCTTTGTATTAGTACAAGCTTAAAGATAAAGGATGATTGCCACTATCTCATGTGTAAGAAAAAATTCATGGTATTGTTATGTGATAGTGTGCATACGTATGTTATCAAAGGAAAGTTTTATGATAAGATTGTCATGCATAAAGTGGATCAAATGATGAAGTCCTCTTAATGAGGCAAATGATGAGGTAAATGATAAAGCCTTCTTACTGAAGGGAATTAAGAAAAATCCTCATTATAAGGCGACTAATGAAATATTGTAACAACACCAAGACTTGGTTTTGGTCTGTTTATGCAATGAAAAAGTTGGTTGGCTTTATGTATTGACAACCTTATGTGTTAAGATATGTATGTAAGTTATGTTATGAAAGTTTATTTATGACCAACTTCCAACGAGTGCTTTATAAATGGTTTAATACCAAGAGAGATAAGTGTTGGTAGAGATTAAATGTGAAAATGTTAGCACAGTCAACAAAGTAAGGAATAACGCATGCTGTAGCTAAAGAATATGACATGTGGTAGCATACTGTTAGGAAAAGATAAGGACGTAAGGATTAAGGGTCATAATAAGCTACCTGTCACAGCTAAAGTATGACATAAAAGGGGAAGACGATTTGTTACCATGTGATCTTCAACGTGTGATTAAAGCATGCTTATTGTTATGATTACGTTGTTCTGTACTTATGATGCTGATGAACGAAAGATGAATAATGATATACCATGACTATGTATGTACGTTTAGCTTTAGCACGATTTATGCATGAAAGTCGGCTAAGCATGATGGATGCATGCTAGTAAGTTATGATGATGAATTGTATGATGACAATTATAGGGTGTTATGATGACACGGACACATGATGCTAGCATAACATGTTATGATGATTCCTAAGTTGTTAGGATAAAGATACGATGAAACAATGCTAGCATGATATGTCCATGTTGTTATGATGATTATGATGATGATTATGATGTAAGCATGAAGGATATGATGCCTTCATGGTTATGAGGAAAAGATGATATAATGCTAGTATATCATATACGATGAAAGAATGATATCCTATACGTGTGATAGTATATGTACGTGATAGGTACCGGTATTTGTGCTGGGAATGAATGAGAGTCAACCATGACTATAACTGGGAATGATGTTCCTATACGTGTTATAGGAAAACGTATGAATGATAGTCAACTATGACTATAACTGGGTATGGTTGCTCCCGTATGTGTTACGGGGTAAGTATGATGTAAGTATGACGTTGCTCCTATATTCGTATGGGGTAATTATGGTTGCTCCGGTGCTTGTTATTGGGTAAGTATGGATCTGCAAAACGTTTCGGCGGGTCAGATCAACGGATACAGAGCCTTGTGCCGGCATAAGCCCATTGTTACGCTCAGTAGCAGTGGTTGTAAAATGATGATTAGGATATTTATGTGATCAGGGTTGGATGATGTGAACGAAATTATGTTTTATGTTCGATATGATTGAGACTGTTGACTTTGGTCAACAGTGATGCATGATGTATGATGAGTAGTAAGTATCTGGCAGACGAGCAGGCACATGTTTCTATAAAGGACACTAAGGTTAATGCAAAGCTAAACTACATAGAAGAAGCAGTTGCAATTGTCGATACAAAAGAAAACAATTGCATAACAAGACGATTAGACAAATTACGGTTTAATAGAAACACCGAAAAGGATCTGAGGTGACATGGGAGACTGAAGACGAAATGAAACGACTCTACCCACATTTGTTTGAAATGTAACAGGTTTCGAGGACGAAACCTATTGTAAGGAGGGTAGATTTGTAACAACCGAAATTTTAGAAATTTAATAATAAACGTACGAGATTTCGGTTACTGTTGAAACTGTGATGATTGCGTACGAAAAATTCGGCAATTATGACGTAAGCACATTTGGTCGTGCTTGAAATCCACAAAGATTTAGCAACTTTTGTTATTGGGGATTGATAGTATGTGAAAAATGATGAACGTGGGCGAAAACCGTGCGCAAAACGGAGTTCGTATGCTCCCGGAATCGCGAAAACAAGTTAAAACTCAAAATGATGACGCAGGGTGACGTGGGGCGGTACGCCTGGCGCGAAGCGCCCAGTTGGGGCGATGCGCCCCAGGCTTAAGTCGGCTAAAAGTTGGTTTTAAACGACCAGAACTCACCAGAACGTATTTTTTCGATCTAACTCGACCTCCAGACGCAAAAACACATCCTAAACACCTCTAATCTTCATATTTAAGGTCTCTAAACATCCGGATCATCCCAGGGATCGTATATACAAGTCCTGATCGTCGTTTTAACCGCAGAAACTCGTCAGATCAGGTAACGGTTCGTTTTAACCTTCTAGTTTGAGTTTGATTGATTAGATCTTGATTTTGAACGAAATGAGATAGTTAGGATTGTTGATTATTGCCTAGATGATGGCTAGGATTGATTAGAAATGAAGAACACGATGTTCTAACGGTTAAATCCTTGTTTTGAGCCGTTGTAATGCCCGGTTTGCATGAAATCACAACTATGATTATAATGGATTAATCCATTTGATTGTGATAATGTAAATGATTAGTTTGGTTAATCTTTGAAATGCAAAGGTTAAATCTGAGTGTTTCAAACTAATCACAATCATTAACATACTTATTGGAACGATTATCTGATGTTTGTGATAACCGTCATATTAGTATGTTAATCATGGTTATTAAACCTATTCTAAGACTATGTTGTGATATTTCATGATATCTGGGTAATCAATGATAAGGATTTATCATTTCTAAGCCATTAATCTGTTCAGGAACTGTTTTAGCATTATAATCAACAATATTAACTATTTGATGACTTTCAAGATAATGTCTTTGACATTGAACGTTCAGAAAGATCTAATCAGTAGGTTAAAACATAAATGATTTATTAAGTGTAAACGAATGCAGAATTACACCATTAGTACCAGTTTGCGAGTGATCTTGCTACAGTAAGACATCAGGTGAGTTCTATGAGCCCTCTTTTACCGTTTTAACGTTTTAGGGCTGATGTGCATGTATGATAAAGTTATTTATGAAATGATTGTTTTATCTGACTACGGTCGGATAAAAGAATATGTATGTTATAAGGTTATTGTATGAAGGCGATTGATTTACCTGACTACGGTCAGATAAAAGAATGTGTTAAAGTTATCGTATGAAAATGATGTTAACCTGATTAAGGTCAGGTAAAGAATGTTTTTAGATACAGAATGTTTTCAAATAAATAATGTTTTAAAGTAAAGAAGGTTTTAAGTCTCGACTACGGTTGAGAAGTAAATGATTTTATGAATTTTAGCTGAGATGTAAAGAATATGTTAAGTCTCAATGATGATTGAGAAGTAAATGATTTTTAAGAATCTCAGCTAAAATATGATGAATGTTTTAAAGTCTCAACTGCGGTTGAGAAAGAAATGATTTTAAAGGACTCAACCGAGGTTGAGTAGGAAATGAGGTTTTGCTGGCTGCGGTTGGGCAAAACTTGAACACTACGGTGAAAGGAGCCGTTTATGATGATGATGGTTTAAATGATTTAAACCATATTATGTATGAATGATATATGTAAAGAAGTCTTGTACCGGTATGAGCCGTCAATTTCGGTTGATGGTTAAAGAGTCCTGTGAAAGAACAGGCCTGCCGACTGTGTGTCGCCAGTTCAGTTAAAGAAATCTTAGGCATGCTTGAGTTATCAGCTGCGCGTTGATAGTGTTAAAGAAATCTTATACATGTATGAGTTACCAGCTGTGGGTTGGTAGTGTAAGAGCCTTGTGATTGCACAAGCCTGTTTGACTTTAGGGTCAGCAGTTAACGGTGAAGTTCCTTCACTGTATGAATGATGTTATGATGATACTGATGTTATGTAAGTATGTTACGAGGAAAGGTATGCTATGTATTTGAATTATGTCACGTGATGACATGTATGTTATGTGTAAAAGTATGTTATGTTTTACGATGATCTGAAAGAGTAAAGATTTTTCTAAGAAATGAACTTAGAACTCACCAGCATAAAGCTGACTTGTTTTACATGCATGTCAGGTTGAGCAGGTTATGATAAGGATATGATGGCTCGTGGCAAGACATGAGGACTACCTATTCAAGAACTGGCATTCCTGTTAAGATTAAATGTTATGTAAAGATTTCCGCTGCCATAGTATTCTACTATTCTACTGTTTAAGAGCTATGTTTTTGATATTTTTACCAACTGAGGGACTTCCGGGGAACGGGGCCTCTCACAAGTCAAAGTACTCAATTCATCCTGGGGCTACCAAAATGTATCGTGACCTTCGGGTAAACTATTGGTGGCCAGGTATGAAACGAGATGTTGTTAAACATGTGGCGAAGTGTTTGACTTGTATGCAAGTAAAGGCAGAGCACCAGAAACCTTATGGTAAATTACAACCATTGGAAATTCCTATGTGGAAATGGGAGCATATCACAATGGACCTGATTACTAAGCTTCCTAAGACAAGGAAGGGGTTTGATACAATTTGGGTTATTGTGGATAGGTTGACAAAGAGTGCTCATTTCTTGCCCATTCGTGAAACCTACTCTTCTGATAAAATGGCTGAAATATATGTACGAGAGGTGGTGTCTCGTCATGGTGTGCCTGTAACTATTGTCTCTGATCGGGATACTAGATTTACCTCTCGATTCTGGAGAAATTTTCAGGAGGAATTAGGAACAAAATTGTTGTTAAGCACTGCGTATCATCCTCAGACTGATGGACAAAGCGAAAGAACCATTCAGACCCTAGAGGATATGTTACGAGCGTGCATTATTGACTTTGGCGGTAGTTGGGATGATTACCTACCTTTGGCGGAGTTCTCGTATAATAATAGCTATCATTCCAGCATTGGAATGCCTCCTTATGAGATGCTTTATGGGAGGAAATGTCGAACTCCCGTTTGTTGGGGAGAAGTTGGGCAGCGTGAACTCGCGCACAAAAAGGTAGTTAAAGCTACCAATGAACGGATAGATCAAATCCGTGCCCATTTGAAGGCGGCTCAAGACCGTCAGAAATCATACGCTGATAAGCGTAGAAGGCCAATTGAATTCCAGGTGGGAGATTTGGTGTTGTTAAAAGTCTCACCGTGGAAAGGTGTTATACGTTTTCGTAAGCGGGGGAAGCTGAGTCC
The DNA here is from genome assembly GCA_009363875.1 of Mikania micrantha. Taxonomy (NCBI): domain Eukaryota; kingdom Viridiplantae; phylum Streptophyta; class Magnoliopsida; order Asterales; family Asteraceae; genus Mikania; species Mikania micrantha. The sequence goes on from CM018690.1 coordinate 46,280,858, forward strand.
ACGTTTTATTGGACCATTTAAAATCATAGCTCGTGTTGGTGAAGTCGCTTATCGCCTAGAGCCACCTGAGGAGTTAAGTGGAATTCATAACACGTTCCACGTTTCCTACTTACGAAAATGTTTAGCTGATGAATCCACATACGTTCCATTAGAGGACATTGAGGTAGATGACAAGCTTAATTATGTAGAAAAGCCGGTTGAAATTCTTGATCATAAAGTGAAGTTACTTCGTAACAAAACCATAGATCAAGTAAAAGTAAAATGGAAGCATAGGAAAGGGTCAGAATATACTTGGGAAGCGGCGGATGAGATGAAGAAATTCTACCCTTACCTTTTTGCTTAATGTAGCGGTTTCGAGGACGAAACCTTAAATAAGGAGGGTAGATTTGTAACATCCTCAAATATATATATATTGGTGTGGTGGACAATTAAATGAATATATATAAATATATATGTATGTGGCCATGTCTTAGCCAACAAGGAAAAAAAAATACATATGTATGCATGACATGATGTTCTAGAAGAAAAAAAAACATGGGTGTGTGCAAGTGGATGGCCAAAATCAAAACAAAAGGGGGGGGTAGGTTTGGGTATTCATTCGACAGAAGCAGTAGAGGAAAAAAAAAGAAAAGAAAGAAGAAGAGAGAAAGGAAGAAGAGAAAGAAGAAGAGAAGAAGAAAGAAGAAAAGAGAGGAGGGGGAAGGTCCAAGCAACGATCCGTAACATCAAGTTTAGATAGCAAGTCTAGATCGCCATTCTACCCGCAGAAATCCGTCAGATTAGGTAACGGTCCGTTTTATCCTACTGGTTCAATATTTTGTGGATTAAATCTAGTTTTAAATGTATTAGTATTATTATGGGTATTGATTGTTGCCTAGTTGATAACTAGGGATTGTTAGAAACAAAGAACTTGATATTGTGATGGTGAAATCTTCGTTTTGAATCCGGTATAATGTCCGGTTGTTATGAAACCCATATCATGGTGTGATAACTAGTAGGATGGGTAGAATATTATTTTAAATGAAATATGGATTATGATCCATGGGTTAAATGATGATTGTGATAAATTAATGATAAAATCATTAAAAGTTATGATCGTAAATGAATTTTTGAATAATAAAAGTGATTAAAGATCGTAACTTATATAACTGAACATCAGTTATTTGATGAAATGCCTAAGGAGACATGAAATATGATTAAGTGTGATAGTTGACTAAAATTGACTAAAGGTAGTAAGACAAAGTCAGTTATGTGATATATTGATTTGAGCAAGTCAAATCAGTCATGTGTGTCAAATTTGATTGTATGTGTTATACGTGTTGAAACTAGTTGTATATGTATTCTTGCAACTAGGTGGTGGTAGTGGAAGTCAAACCACTAGTCATAGAGCAGGAAAAGAGCCTGCAGTTGCTAATATCTTATCTGATCAAGGTAAGTGATCCCACAACTATGACATCACATAATAAACATTGAATTGGTTGTGAATAAATTTGTATGTTAAACATGGTATTGGTGATAGAGGAACGGTGAATAATAAAAGTTTAACAACTTTTGATAAAACCAATACATTGGTGAATAAAAGTGTGGGATTCTATGATGGAAGTACCAATAGGTGAACATTATAGTAATTTGATTGAATTATTTATGACTCCACAATGGTGGATAGCCAGAAGTGCTGGCAGTTGTTTAGATGGAAGTACCGGTGGGTGAACATCTTAAGACTTGAATAATTATGGCTCCACAATGGTGGATAGCTAGAGGTGCTAGCAATTTGTCTTAGATGGAAGTACCGGTGGGTGAACATCTCAAGACTTGAATTATTTATGATATCACAAATGTGTGAATAGTCAGAGGTGCTGACAAATAGCTATGGTGGAAGCACATAAATGTGAACACCATAGTGTAATTTTGATTAAACGTTGGTGAGCAATAGTTGATGATGGTAATATGATATTATTACATTGTTAGAGTCAATTCGAATAGAAAGGACTCAGTTGAATATTGATTTGGAAAAATGTATTTCTACATTTTGTTGTGCAAACCATTTGGGTTTACTTACTTAGTTCTTATGAACTAATGTGAATTATTGTGTGATGTTTATAGGTCAAACATGATGGACCTGGCTATAAGGATCGAGGCGGATAGGGAATCGAACGAACAAACCTTGTTGCAAACTTTCTAACTTTTGGGTTAAACGTACTTATGTAAATAAGTATCGTAAATTGTGTGACATGTGGATGACTGCTTTAAACTTTGTTTAATATTATTAAATAAAGTAGGTCAAACAAGGTTTTGAAAATGAAAAACTTGCAGGGACCAACTCTGATAATATTTGAAATTGGGTAGAAGTTTTCTGGGACCATAATCTGAATACGTGTAATCACGAAAATATTTTGGGTGTCACACAAATATCCAAATGTGTTTCTAAACACCTTAATATGCCGTTGACAACATCTAGACATGTCTAGATCATCACCAATCTATGACTTGCAACATAAAAGTTTCCTTTTATGGCAAGTTTACCTAAATCATCACCAAATCAATCAATAACTCAACCAAAATCAAATCTAACATTCTTAGACTTTAAAATCAGTAGATCTAACTCATCTAATACATCAAATCACCAACAAATTCGTGCATGATGGCCACATGGAGTTGCATGTGCTCAAATACACTTGCATGTGGGTTTTTAGCCCTTGCATGTACGATCTAACAACTAATAAGCGTGTAAAACTACCTTAGTGCTTCTTGATGATGAGATTGAAACTGATTCGGTGCTACAAGTGACTGAGGAGGGTTTCCTTGCTTGTTGATGGCCTCCAAGAACTCCCTTTGAGCTTCAATGGCTTCAAGTCACTCCCAAGTTGCAAGGAAGAGCTTCAAGAAGGTTTCCAGGGATCTTGAGTTATGTTTCCAGTGAGTTTGGGTCGAGAAGATGAGTATAAGCTCGGTGAGAATGAGAAAAAATCGAACAAAAGGGGTTGGGGTTGATTTTATAAAAAATTTTGATCTGCATGGCCTTCGCGTACTGCGAAGGCCGATCAAAAGCTTATCGCGTACCGCTGAGGAATTCGGGAGTCCCGACTCTCGGTTTGCTTCGCATACCGCGAAGCCTTTCGCCATGGGGTCTTCGCGTACCACGATGAGTCCATTTTCATGTTTTTCGATTTCGATGATTCGATTTCGCTCGTGTTTGATTCCCAACGTTTAGCCTAAACATCTAGCGCGTGTTTAGCACATAATCATAAAATAGCACATAAGTTTGATTGATCACCAACGTTCGTGAGACTCGTGTGTGTGTTTCGATAATTGCTCGAATTATCTTCGATAGTTTGTGTTCATGTCTTACGAAGTGTTTGCACGCTTGATTAATCCTAATCAACGTGTAATGCACAATTCAATAATTCCCCGAATTATTGTTTTGCATTTGTGTTTTGTTTGCCACACTTAACCAATGTACGATCCGATAGTTCCTCAAACTATCGTTTGGCTGTTGTGTGTGTTTGACCCATCTAATTAAACATAATTAAATGAAATGTAGCAAGTATGAATGTGAAATGTAAGGGATGTAGGAGTCGCAATTTACCTGAAATTGCCGGGTGTCACATCATCCCCTTGTTGAAAGAAATTTTGTCCAAAATATATAAAGATATGATTTAAATAGTAATATGTAAAATTTTTATGAAAATATTAAGTAATAACTACTTAATAATAATTTCTACAAACTTTTATAAAAGCCTTAAACATAAAAATAACAAAATATGAATTACAAGGACCAAATAAGTAATCATAAGAATTTGTTTTCGGTTGTATGAAAACTTTAGCTGAAATAGTGAACACTCAAATACCTGAAGGACCTAATTTGCCAAAATCCTAAATCCCTTTTTCCTCCCTCACCCATCTGAGCTTCATACCCGACCCATAATCAATGCATAACTCAAAATCTGGCTCAAATAGCGCGTGCAAGCTTGATTTACATCAAATATAGCAACCCCTATGATCGCGTGAGTGATTTCGGTTGGCATATTAAAAGTTTACAACCTGTAAACGTGTATTTTACTCACCATGACCACGAAACTATGAACGAATTTCAAAATCGATGGTTTTAGTAGCAAAATCTACAATTAATCAATTCATTACCACCCTATACACACTAAGAAACTCTCTGGGTCAATTAAACACACTCACAAACAACAATGAACGCGAAATCGGATCTACAGAACTCGTTTGGTTCACCTCTCAAACTTCCGATCGAAATCCATGAATCAAGAACAATCGGTAAGTGTTTATTATATCAAAATACTCGCCTCTTCAAAAACAAACAAAAGCCCTTTGGTTTCGGTTACAATCGAACTTGTTTTCGGGTGAATTGGAATGATGATAGATTAGGGCTCAAAGACAAATTGGGAAAGAACGTAGTCACCTGTTAAAAATATTTACGTGAGGCTTTCTTGAAAGTTCTAGCCCGATAAAATGGGCAAATAAACTTTTATTATATGAACCTTAAAAATTTTATATTGTGAGAATATCTTGGAAATTTTTAGTTATTTTATTATTTCAAATGATAAAGTAACTTATAGTGTGTATACATACATATAATATAATATTATATACATATCGATTTTGTTTTATAATCGTGAATGTTTATCAAACAAATAAACCACATTTAATTATAAAAAGAAAATTATTTTACTTAAATAAACACACAACTACGATAAATTTTGAAATAATTATATAACTAATTTTTGCATAAATAAAATATGGAATAATTCTTTTTGTAGATATCCTAAATATATATATATATATATATGTGTATATTCAAAGGTACTGTTATGTTTAATTTTAATTAAATAAAACACCATTACTTATTTAGTTATATACAAATATGATTAAACATTGTTAATTCTAGTTACCTGAATACTATTAATAAACACATATAAAATATGTTATGTGGATATCTATAAAACTTATAAAAAAATATTTATTTAAATTAGTGAATAGATCTTTTCATGTCATTATTTAAAACTAAGAGCATTAAACCTTCGGTTCTAAATATGCATTAGAAGAAACATAGAAACATTTAGCATATAAATCAAGACCTTGAATCTAGTAGAAACTAAGTCTAATGATATGTTTAATACAAACTTAGGAGAAGAGTGAATGTTACTCTCATGAGCTGTATCAAACTCAATCTTGGACAAGCAGGTTAATCGGGTGAGTTAATTCTTACTCCCTTTTAAATTTTGTAAACTTTTTGGGATGTTACATATGCTTATTACACAAACATATTCTTTGAGTCAAAACATATACATGATGCAAACTTTTAAGCTTAGTAGACATGATTTAGATGCTATGTGAACTTATGTGCTAATTGCTATGTAGGATTTAGGTTAGAAGACGTTTCATACAAAAACAAAAACAGTATCTAGTAGCCTAAGAATGTAGCGACGTTCTTCGCATTGACTTATGTCTTGTGTGAAAAAGGTGAAAAATACACATACATAAACATTATGATTTACATTATTTAAGTTAAGACCTAGCTAGTCTTGACTTAAACTTTGTAAGATCATTTGTTTGGATTCTTGCTATGTGTTACTTGCAAATTTACATATGCTTTAGATCTAATCTATTTAGTTTAATAGTTTTGCATCCTTTTAAGTATTGTATTAAACTATAGAATTGCTCACCAACTATGCAAATAGTTGACCTTTATTTTACATATGTAACATGATAAGATGAAGATCAAGAAGGAAGATTTAGTGATAGACCTAGTTTAAATTAATCAATTTTATTTGTTTCCTTGTATTTGAATCTTTGTTGGTTGAATGAAATGATGTTTGCATTTATTTAAAATGAATTGTGTAATTACTTAAACTTAATCATAGCACCATGAGCTTTTGAACAATTACAAATCGCGCCTTGACGTGTTTCGCCGTCAGTCGGGGTGTGACATATGACCCTTGGTCCAACCACTCCACGTAGGCACCACGTAGGCGCCACGTAGACACTCACCACAACCACCCACTCCACCACTTGTGGTGGAAATGCCCCTTGCCCACTCACGCCCAACCAAGGTTTTTTTTGTTCCTTTTTTTTGATTGGATGCACGGTAGAATGCTCATTCCCAACCCTCTCACGCTCGTTGCCCCACTCACGCCGGCCCACCCACGCCCAGGAGGGGGCGGTGTGCCACGCCCACTCACGCCCCACCCACGCCCAATCCCTTGGCACACCGGGTGGTCTAAGGCTATCTATAGTGAGGCGAGCCCCCTATCACACCTTCATATCATTACACAAGCCCTGTTGTGTGACCATGGTTACAAGCATGAAGTGAGATGTGATTTTTTTTTCTTAAACCAATAGAAAACACTTGCATCACTTTTTATCAAGATTCACCCGGCCTAAACACAATCAAATAGATTTAACTCAAAAAATAGCAAAAAAATAATTCTATCAAGTAAATTCATATAGTAAGAAGGATAGTTTGCTAAATACACCTATACAAACTACGATATTCCTAGTCTTCATCTTTACTCAAATAAACCTTATATATCCCTTGTTCATCTGTCATATGCTTTGTTCTGATGTATTTGCTAAATCCAATCAGCGTAGGTCGAAATATTTTAAGTCATAAAATTATTTCTTTCTTTTCGTTTAATCATTCAAGCTTGTCAATAATTGTGATAGACTTTAAAACGTTGCCGCTAATATTTGCTGAGATAAATAAGGCCAAAACAACTCATATACATATATAAGGCACACTCAATGTTTAAGTACGTACTACCACATATTATAAATTTAATTTAATGTTGGTTTGCTCTTGTAGTGAAGAGACCAGACCAGACACTCTTTGAACCTGTTTAAGGAGCTGATGGCACGCCACTTAATAAAAAGAATTAATAGTTACATGGTTTATTTGCATTAACATTGTGTCTTCTTTGTAGCTCACATGCCATGGTTTTCTCTGCTTAAAGCATGTGATTGTTATATGTGAAGTTCTTTTTGGGGATTGTTGATACACATCAAAAAACTTATTTCTTTTTGGGATTCTTTTTCATATTTTTTTAATGTGTAAACTGTCAAAATATCCCTATGCTTATATGAAATTTGCTTGTTTAGTCATTAAGTAACTTTGTTGTTAATTTGGTCCCTTAATTTGTAAAAAAATTTCAATCAAGTCCGTATATTTTATTGACAATTTTGGCAATAAATTAAGGGACTTGATTGACATTTTTTACAAATTTAGGGACCAAAGTGACAATATCGTACAAATTAAGAAACCAAATTGGCAATTTTTTGCAAATTAAGGGACCAAACTGATAATAAAAATTGCTCAAGAAATAAACAAGCAAATTTCATATAAACATGGAGGCTATTTTAACATTTTACTCTTCTTTAATTGCAATTAATTTTGAAAAAGAACATACACTTTCCAATTCTATTGAAACTCTAGACCTTGATCAATATCGTTTAAATCCAAAAATTGTAAAAGATGTTTGCTTATTATTTTTTTTTCTAAACAACAGAAGATATTCGCATGCTAACCACAAGAAAATGAACGATGTAGCCAAGGTCAAATCGTCGACTGTTGTGAGACCTAAACCCTCTAGATAAACAGTAACCAAATAAGTCCGTAAACCATATTTCGTGCTCAGGTTTGACCCCATAACCTTAATAATAAAAGTTACTTTTCTTCAATGTAATACTAATAGGCTAGATTCTCATACTTTAACTTGAATAAAAAAATGGTTACTTAAATGGTTGTCCTTACGCACGCAAAAATGTAACCATAATACATTTATAACATTAAATTAAAACAAAAATTGTTATCATATTGAATATTAAAATAAATAAACATATTTTTGTGTCATTTATCACCTATCTACACTATCGTTGTCTAAAGTTATTTTTATCCTACACTTAAGTATTTCTTTTGCTCAGGTTTAAACCTATGACTTCAAATTGTTGTCTAAACACACACATAAATGACATTAAATAAAAATAAACTATTATTATATTTACTATTATAATAAATGAACGTTTTTTTTGTCACTTGTCACCTTCCAACATTATTATTGTCAAATGTTATTTTTTTATCCTCACACTCAATTCTTCTCATATTAATTAATTATATTATCGCTAATATTAAATAACAACAACAAATAATAAAAATAAAAAAATGTTGTTTAATTTTTCATATAAATTTTTTTTAAAATAAATTCAAAATCAAATTTTTTTATTAGAAAATACTTACAAAATTCAAAATTTATAAACATAATTTTTAAAACACACATAAAAATTTTAAAATAATTTATTTTTAGAAAATAAAAGTTTTATAAACAATTACTTGAAAATGATTTTTTTTAAAAATAAAATAAACCATAAACTAGAGTTTCTAAACTATGTGATTTTTATTAATAAAGTAACGTTTAAAATTAAGAAGAAAAGCTATAATTTTGGTCGTTATGATATTTTCAAATTGAGTGATTTAAATTTAATAATTAAAGAAATTATAATGTTGATATAATTTACAAAAACTAGCTTTTGTAAATAAAAGATATAATTTCTTTAATTATTAAAGTTAAATGAATCAATTTTAAAATATAAAAACTATTAAATATTTTACTAATTATATCAACATTATACTAAAATGAAAGAGCAAAAAAACACTCAAATTTATATTGAGATTATTTTTAAAAAAATATTTTCGTATAAAAAAGTTATGAATGTTTAAGAAAATCATGTAACATTTATTTAGCAATTAAAGTTTTTAATGATTGATTTATTATGTAAAATACTTATTAACATGTAAGTTAACCGTATCAAAATATCACTTTATGATTTTGAAATTTTTATTATTAAAATTTTAATATTTTATAGTCAATTTGTGTAATAAATGAGTAACAACCATGTATACATATATTAAAAACAATTCTGCTTAAAAAGATTAGAAAGAGATTTTAGTCATTTAATTTTAAATCAATGATTGGGATTAAAGTATTAAATTAAAAGATTGAAGAGTATATTAAGAAAAGTTTTTTTTTTTAATTTTTTAAACGTTCATAAGTTTTCATATGAAAATATATTTTTTAAATAATCACAATATAAATTCAAGCATTTTTTCCTCTTTAATTTTAGTATATTGTTGATATAATTTAAAAAATAAATAAATTCATCATGTTATTATGTTATACTTTATTTTTATTTTATACGTACTACATTTTGTGATGTATTTTGTTGTTGTATATTTTCTTATTTATATTAATGTACTGGATTATATTAAAAATACAATACAATTTTCATAAGTCCAGTGTATTTTTAAAAATATAGTTACTCAAGTACACAATAATTCATGTACTTGAGCTTGTAACACAAGGCCGACACTCACTAAGAGGGAGAAAAAGACATATGCTTTTGGTAAAATAATAGTATTTGGTCCTTCTAAATCTTCTTGTTCGTGAGGGAAGCATCAAATGGTGTTGGTGAATCACCAGTAAAACAACTCTACAAGATGTCAAAGAAGTGTTTATCAATTATCTTATCTAGTAATTAACTCAAAATATCAAGCGAACTAATCAAGTAACCTAAGAATATGCGTATATTTCAAGTTTGATTTGGTTATATCGGTTAATCAAAGCTTCATAATTGTAACTATAGTTGAATAGTTGGTTAACCAAAGCTTCATAATAATAATCATTAGTTATGTTGCTTATAGATTAAAATTGGTTTAATTACGTCAGTTATGTATATTTTATTCGCTACTACCTTTAATTTACTCGCTTTCTAAAAAAAATAAAAAAATAAAAAAAATGGCAAGGGAGAAGTAGTATTATATTAGCGCCCGAGTTAGCTTAAGATAATTGGGCTTAGCCAGGGTGCCAGCCCATTGTTTAAGATCCGACGTTTGACCCGGTTTGCTTTACCAAAATACTGGCTTGTTTCGCAAGAAGGGTTTTGTTCATCGTTGCATAAATAAATAGTGTAACGAAACAGAAACGGTGGAAATCGAGTAATCGGGATCATTCATCAAGTGGTACGTCTTTGATAATTCACAGTTTGGTTTATCTTTAATTTACGTCTTTGATTCACCGATTTAAACCTGATTGGATTCGATTCTGGTATACTAATAAGTGAATCAATTGCAGAGATCTATTAAGCTGCCGTTAAATTCAATCGAAGATGTTTCTAACCAGGTAAACGTATTGGATTACAAATCTGATTTTGTTTTTTTGATACATGCTCTGGGTTGAGAATTTTTGTTTTCTTCAATTGGGAAACAAGTGGCGTCTACCGACGAAGGAACATCAACTGAAACTATAAAGTGTTTTCAATTTTTCTCATTTTAATGTTGTAGGACCGAGTATGATAGGGGTGTCAACACCTTCTCTCCTGAAGGCCGGTTGTTTCAGGTTGAATATGCTATTGAGGCCATCAAGGTGAAGTTTTGGGGTTGTTGTTTAATTTGATTGACTTCCAATCCATCAAATGACTGCTTCTGTGTTTGTATACAGTTGGGTTCTACAGCCATCGGGTTGAAGACCAAGGAAGGTGTTGTTCTTGCTGTTGAAAAGCGTATTACCTCGCCACTCCTGGTATGTCCATACATTGCCTGCTTATAGATGTTTGAGTTTCTTCACTAGTGTTCTAGACTATCAATCATTTTGGCACATCTATAGCTGCTGCCTGGTGATGAATGAAGTTCCTTTGTGGTTATTTGATCAAGTTATGTTCTTCGCTCTCATATGCACATCATGGTTGTTAGATGTTTGTGTTTCATCACTCATATATTAGATGATCAAACTGTCTAAAGAACTACATGTTGCCAAATTTGTAATTTCTTCATTGTATACCCCAACAAGCATTACACGTCTCCCTGCAACCAAATGCGTGGTTGAAACAAATTTCTTCATCAGATGTGTTTGTGAGTTATTTGTTGTATATTCTTTATAAAATGTGCGCTATGAGCTTCCCTATTTGTTGGGTTCTATTTCAGAGTTTTGTTTTTTGCACCAATATATTTTTTCCGTTGCATTATTGCCACCATCTGCTTGATTCTGCTATACTGAACTAGTATTCTTGTTTCATACTCTGCCTGTGATTGTGATCAGTGTATCTAGTTGCCAGAATTAGGGTGTTCAAAATATCCGAAACTCGAAAAACCCGAAATCCGAATCGTATCCGAAACCTGAAAAAACCTCATCCGAAATCTAATTTGGGGTTTTCGGGTCGGATAATGTGATTTTAGATTCGGGTCGGGTTTGGATAGATCAAAAAAATTTCAAATCCGAATAACTCGTTATCCGACCCGATGAACACCCCTGGCCAGAATGTCAAGGCATGAGAGCAATACTTAACTATTGATGATTATATAATAAGGGAATAGGTATAACTTGAGGTTAAAGTGGTTCACTGGTTCACAACCATTTGGTTCTTTTCTTAGTATCCATTTACTGGAAAGTGTAAGGCAATATGTCATAATGTCAATATAACTGAGCACTTGTGCTTTCTAAATTTATAATGAACCATGGTAAACAATTTTGTTGGAAATTATTTGAAAGAGTTGAAGGAAATCGATCACATTTTGCAGCAAGACTTTAGTCTTTCTTGTTCACAAAAGGCAGGTCTCACAATGCAATAAGCATATATTAAATAACAGCAGGATCTATTATAGAGTTTGTTAGAAGTTTCTTCAGACTTAATAGGGTCATGGATTGGTATTGCATACAAACTAAATGTGTAAGACAAACTAAATGTGTAATTGGAATGTGACTTCTTTTTTTTCAATATGGTTCCTGTAGTAACTTGGTTCCAATGAGCTAATCATGTAAATTATGAACAATGATGAGAAAATTACTCATTACAGGAGCCTAGTAGTGTTGAGAAAATTATGGAAATTGATGAGCACATTGGCTGTGCAATGAGTGGATTAATTGCGGATGCCCGTACACTTGTTGAACATGCAAGAGTTGAGACTCAGGTGACATTTTCTACAATTTGCTATTTTATTTACCTGGAATTAATTTTTTATTGATATTGATTTTTAGTTCTCTCATTTTAGAATCATAGGTTTTCCTATGGTGAGCCAATGACTGTCGAGTCCACTACCCAAGCCCTGTGTGATCTGGCACTGAGATTTGGTGAAGGAGATGAAGAATCTATGGTTAGCAACTAAATTTTCACTATAATACTCCTTTAAAGTTTAAATACACAGATGCATACACAATTTACATTGCAAATTCATGTGTTTTTTTTTTTTTACTTTTTTTTTAATATGAATATCATTATTTATATGGTCTTCAGTCTTCATCCTCTGTGTGAAATAGTCACAACTACTATCTTTTAAATTTCTACATTTTTGCAGTCTCGACCATTTGGGGTATCTCTTCTTATTGCTGGCCATGATGAAAATGGCCCAAGTCTGTAAGTATCAGTATTTCTTTATACAAATTACCAATAACAAAAAAGAGAGGAGAATGAGGATGTAGGGGTTTGTCAAGATATGTTTCAAAGGGGTTTGTTATATGCAGATACTATACGGATCCGTCAGGCACATTTTGGCAATGCAATGCAAAAGCTATAGGATCAGGCTCTGAAGGTGCTGACAGTTCTCTGCAGGAGCAATTTAACAAGGTCTTCTACAGTGTTCATATTTATTTCTAGCAACTTTAATATCATCAGCACATTTTGTATCTGTGAAAATGAATTTTCCTTTATTTTAACTTGTGATAGACAAGTATCAAATTGCTTATTATGTTTGCATTATGTGGGGAATTTCAGGACTTGACTCTAAAGGAAGCTGAGACAATTGCTCTTTCCATCTTGAAGCAAGTTATGGAAGAAAAGGTCTGTATATAGCCTTTTCTTATAACAATCAGATATTTTGTCTGATGGGCAAAATTGGTTGTAATTAGAAGTTGCATTTTCATTAATTATTTTTTTTTGGGAACATTGAATTGGATTTGGATTTGTGTTTTGTTAGCAAGTAAATCTTAATCATTTGTGTTTGAATTTAGGTGACTCCCAATAATGTGGATATTGCAAAGGTTGCTCCTACGTATCACTTGTACACTCCTGCTGAGGTTGAAGCTGTTATCAGTCGCCTATAAATGGGAGTCTGAATTGACCAATTATCTTTGCTATCGATTTGTTTTGAAATGTATTTTGTACTAAAATGCGGAGATTTATTCTGTTTCCCTTGTTAAGAATGATGTTTGAACACAAGATCCTTTTATGTTTGACTAAATCATGATGGGGGCGTAGAACTTGTTTAAAATATTTTCATCAAAACAAGTAGTTTCTTCTTTAACACTTCACACTTATCCTGGTCTGGAGGTAGAATTGTAGAAATAATTAGACTTGAGGTTTTTTATTTTGGGTTGGTATGAGATTGTGTTATGATGCATGTCATCCATTTTTATGCCTCCCTAGACCTTTGGCATCCGAATTTGATTGCTAACAAGGTAGACAATCAAATTTACTCAGTATAGGTCTGTGGGGAAGGATAGAGAAAAACCTTACCCCTAACCCAGTTGAGATAGAGAGACTGTTTTGAAGAAGTCCTCGGCTCAGAGTTATCATTTGAAGTTAATCATCCCAACATTTTTAATGTTATTTTCACAAAATAAGTAATATAACGTTAAAATTAGTGTAATTTTACTTGTGTCTTTTGAGTGCTCACACATATGTACATTATTATATGAATGTATCACAAATGGGTTGTTGATTGCTAACAAGGTTAGTTGTTTAAATGCAAGGGTTTGTAAATATGTAGGATTTTATCACCTGAAAATATGCCACTCATAATTTAAAAAAAAAAAAAAAAAAAAAAAACAATTCTAAATTTGTTAATTTTCTACTTTTATCTTTCTTCAATTTAACTTGACATAAAAAATAGGAGTGTAGTTGAAATGCACATTCGGATCGTCTAAAAAGCATTTACCAAGTGATGCAGGCATTGGAAAGACGTTGACGAATTTGTGTAAAGACAAAGAGATATGAAACAAAAATAAAAGGAGGAAAAGAAAACGATACAAAGTCGTGAAGAGGGGAAACCTAAATCCACGCAGGCGACAACATGTACATGTGATGGGATATTAAAATTAAAAGCTGACTAATAAAGGAAAATATATTAACTTAACAATCCCTCACCAGTATTATTCAAGAAACTATATAAAAGAGATTTGAAGGATGCTTGCATATATATAATCAATCACTAACACTTTACATTTTGTCAAGAATGCTATTAATTCAAATGACTAGGGATTTGATGTTAGGCCGGAGTTTGTACTAATTAACTATGATCATTAATTTACGCTACAGGAATCTTTAGAATCCAATTTTCAGTAGGGTCTGCGGGAAGGATGAACACAAATACCCCTATCCCAGTTGGGATAGAGAGGGGAGTCCCCGGCTCATAGTTATCGGTTGAAGTTAATAATGCCAACACTTTTAACGTTATTTTCACATAATAAGTAAAATAACATTAAATTAGTGCAATTTTACTTTGCCCTTTGATGGCCCATAGCCCCACACATATATACATTATATACGTGCACCGCAAATGGAACGGTAGTGAATTATTTGCATGTTTAGTTAAAACTTGTTCTTCCATTGCTAGTTCAAACTTGGCATGTTTGAGTGGTGTTCTTAGGATACTAATAATAGGTTCAAATGGTGTTTTTTGTTTCTTGAATTAAAAATAGTTTTGCCTTATGGGTTGTTCATGGTGACACTATGTTTCAAATCAATTCGTTGTCTCCTTGTTGCACTCAAAAGTCCCAATCATAGATCGATGCTTTCATAACCAGATTTACCTAAGTTATACCGGAGATATTCATCGAGAAAGCATTCGATTGTGTTGGAATGTACCTAGAAAGTCTAGCACGAAAACCAGAATGAATAGTCCTCTTATGTGAGTACGTTCCACTTCTGATTTCTAGGTGTGGTGTTAGTCAACGTGTTCGTTTCCAATAGTCCTATGCAGCATATTGTAATTCGATTTAATCATATACGGCAAAGACCTGACAAATGTCACTGCCTTTTTATAATCAGCTAAAAAAAAAGAAACAATGTTTAAAACTTATTTGACAGAAAAATAAAAAATTAAGGTTGTCTGTCAAGTATCAACCTTGAAAATGATGGCCCCGCCCAATCATATCTTTAATCAAAATATAACAAAAATAAAAATAAATAGCAGTACGTGGTGTCTCTTCTTCTCTAACTAATCACGAAACTCATCCATGAAGTTTGTGTGAAAATGTGTCAACCATGAAACTATGTGTAACGACCCATTTTGGGGAAATATTAAAATATAATATAATTAGCGGAAAAATTATTTATATTTGAATTCGGTGGGTGTTTTAATAACAATTGGGTTGTTACAGTTAACTAGTAACTAGCTTGATTTGGTTAGTTAAACTAGTTAAGGGTTTTAAAAATTCGAGGGATCAAATGTGACAACTGGCAAAAGATGGAATTAGATAGGATAAGACTTTGACTATGGTCAAAGTTCATATTCCCATTTTATTTATGTATGTGTCGTTCAAGAGAAGAGGAAGAAAGGAGAAAAACCCTAAACTACAAGATTGATCAAATTGGTGCTCGATTTATGGTTTGATCTTGAATACAAGCATATAGTTGAGTTCTACTAGCATCAAACTACATCTTGGTACGTAATTTTTGGAGTTTTGTTGAGATTTACGTGGGTCTTCCATGGGGTGTGGGTTTTATGGGTCAAATCCGAAATTGGAGGTTTAGATGGTGTTATACGTTGTAAATCATCATGTAGATCATCTAAGAACAACCTTTTGGTCATTTTATGGAGTTTGACAAAGTTAGATGAAAATGGTGTTCTTATGGTTCATGAAGAAGATGAACTAGGAGGTTTAAAATGAGTGTTGGATAATGGCTTAGATGATAACATGATGATTTCTAATATTTAAAGTCGAATAACAATGGTGAATTGTGGTGATATTTGGAGTTGGATGATTAGAAACCTAAATGGGGGATCAATGGGGTTTGGATGTAGTTGACTTGTGTAGGTGAAATTCCTGCACACAAGTTGTTTGATGAAATGTCAACAACTTGATTTTTACCTAATAATGTGTTCAAAGGGATGGGTGAGGTTAATTGATTGATATGATCACAAAAGGTGAAAATTTTGTGATTAGGGGGTAATTTGACTATAACCTAGGTGTAATTGGTGATGATAGTCAATTGGATGAAATTTGACTAATTATAGTCAAATCTTGTATTGAACATATTAGTTGTGATAATAGGAAACGATAGTGGGAGGAGATTTTGGTGGTGGATCACTTGTTGGGACAAGGTGATGGTGGTGAAAGCCAAGGATCAAGTCAAAGACCGGAAAAGGCCAGGTTGACTTTGGTGAGGATCCTACGGGCTAAGGTGAGTAACCTACTCACTAATTATGCAACCATAAGTCATATTAGTGTTGTTATGAGGGTGTTTAAAGTTGATTAATTGGTGAATACTAGGTGTGTGTAGCATAAAAGAAGTGTATGTAGAAAATGCATTGCTATGCTAGAATTTGATGAATTGGTTTTGATTTGGTGTTTGGAGATTTAATTTGTGCATATTGTGTATATGGGTGTATATATAATTGAATTGGTGTTCAACGTGGCAATGTATGAGGAATATGCGTTGTTAAGTTAGTATATGTATATAATACCACATATAGTGGCAATTGGAGTGTTTGACTTAGTTATTGATCAAATGGTGATTAAATTGGAGTATATTAGTGTGTAGATATATAAATTTGGGGTTTGGTGTATAGTTGATTATATGTGTTGAAATGTATGTTGACTTGGTGTTGGTCAACAACATGCAATTATGTGGGATATGCATGTTGGGTGTTAGGTGTTTGTTTTAGGTCTTGACTTATTGGTGTTTGGTGACCAATTGTGCATAATTGGGGTGTGTGTGTTTAGGGGTTATGGTGATCAATTGGTGTATAATTGATGTATGTATGAATTTGGGTGTTTGGTGACTAAATCGGTAATTTGGTGTTTGTATATTGGGGTGTGACAATAACATGCAATAGGTGTTATATTTGCTTAATTATTATAATGGAGTTAGTATAAAAATTGGTGTGGTGAAATAAGAATGATTCACAAGGGGTGTGAACTTCTTATTAGAAGTTTGACTGAAAATAGTCAAACAATTCGGATTGGTGTTTGTGTGTTGTTGTTTGTCAATAGCGTGCAATAGGTGTTATATTTGTTTAATTATTGCCAATTTGTATGTTTACCATTGGTGAGGAGAAATGAGAATGATTCACAAGTGATGTAAACTTCTTATTTGAAGTTTGACTAAGATGGGTCAAACAATGCACAAGTGGTGGGAATTTGGAGATGGGTTGATTCACAAGTGGTGTGAACTTCTCATGGTGAATTTTATGGTGTTTAGGTAAATCACAAGTGGTGTGATTACCTACCTTGAAAATCCTTGGTGAAAAAGGATGTCTCAAGAAAATGGTGTGAAATTTGACTTTTACTTGGTGATTTTATGTTCTAACACTTTATTGGTGTTTTAAAGTGTTATGAATATGATTTTCATGTGTTGTGTATATTGTGGTGGTTGTACAATTTGAAATTCTTGGTGAAAAAGAATGAGGGGAGAGAACAAAGAAAATATGTATGTATGGAAGGAGTTTCAACATGGTCATGTTCCCTGGAACACGCCCATGTTCATCTGCAGGTCTGATGTTTTTCAACCTTCTGACATGACCGTGTTCCCTCGGAACACGGCCGTGTTGCATCTGTATCTCTGAAAATGTCATAAATTGACATATTTCAGCTTTGACTCGCATTTCCATTGGTAAATCCAATTGGTTTGGGCATGGAAGGGAGATTTAAGGTGTTTGGGTGAAAACGACCCGTTAGTAAATCGTTTTGCGGTCGGGTCGAATAATATTACCAAATTATATTTGGGGGATTTTGGTATTGTATCCATACGGTGTTATGGAATACAATTGGGGAAATTGCGGGGTGATCTCACTTAGTTCTTATGAACTAACACTTGATTGTTTGGTGTGTCTTCAGGTTTTAAATAGATACGAATTGGAGACACGAGCTCGAGATTGGAAGAAATGGATCGAACTATCGTTTGTAAACATATGGTTTGGTGTAAATTACATATGGGGTTTGTATGTAATGTTTTTATATGTGGTGAAAATATTAAATCATATGTTTTTGAAATTTGTAAGTGGTTAATATGTTTTGTAAACCAAACATAAATGAGGATTTTTCTGGGACCTAACTTGGAGGGTGATTTTAAAACACGTGTCACACGTGGCACGTGTGGTTGAACTTTGGGGGTTACAAGTTGGTATCAGAGCCAATGGTTTGAGCGAATCAAGTGCGTCATGAACACTTGAACTCAAACTTTTGTGCTCTTGATAAGAGGTGGAGGTGTTCGATCCAGGATCTGAGCTCGGAGTCAAAGTTTGAGGTTAGCGTATCTATTACCTGTATTGATTATGAATGACTAATTTGTGGATACAATTGTGTTGTTTATGTTGATTTGGTGTAAACCAAAGTTCTAAATCATGATGTGGGATGATGAAGGTATGGAAATGAACATGGGATGATTGTATTGTTATGCCTGGCCAGTATACCGTTACTCTTGTTGCATGATCATGACTTTAACAGAATCTACTCAAATCATGGTATAGAATTGTATGTGTTGTAGAAATGGTTGATTGTTATGTGTTGTATGCATAACTTGAAATAGTGTCATTGCATGTTATTTGATAATTGACACTAGAATTGGGTGAATCCACATTCGTGTGGAAATACATGTAAGACCACAGGTGTGTGGCATTGGGTGAATCCACATTCGTGTGGAAATATATGTAAGACCACAGGTGTGTGGCATTGGGTGAAACCACATTCGTGTGGAAATACATGTAAGACCACAACCCACATTCTTGTGGGAATTCATGTAAGTCCACAGGTGTGTGGCATTGGGGAAAATCCACATTCATGTGGAATATCATGTAAGATCACTGGTGAGTGACATTGAATTTATCATGTAAGACCATAGATGTGTGAGTCTTGGTAGTAATGATATGGAGTAAATGGTGTTAAAACATGGTAGTTGTTATTACGCATGTGGAATATGCATTATTATGTGAATTCAGGCGTGACATGTAAGTCCATTTTGGAATGGCATTGGGTTTGGCGTATAATTCCACATTCATGTGGCATGAGGGGTAATTCACATGCAGGTGGGAGCTAATTTTGGTGAGACTATAGAATTTGGGTGGTTTGATATGTTGGCAATGGTTTGTTGTATAAACCTTGCATAACTAAATTCTGATTTAGATGATCTACAAGTGGTGTAGACATTTATATATGAATGTGGTGTTAAAAGGTGTAGTTAATCAATTTAATACTAGGTGAAAATTAGTATATTGATTGACAATAGGAGAATGTATGTACCACACATATGTATGTTATATTGAGCCATAAAGGCGTGTTTGGTGTTTGGTGTGGTGTTAAAAACCGTATGTAGTGCGGATTTGGTGGTCGTGAATTGAAGCACATATGTGTGATGACTTGTTGAAAATACGAGTCATATGTTGTTTGGTGTAAATAATGAAAGATAGGTGTATTAGGATATGTGGATTATCCTTGGTTGAAATTGATTAAAAGGGAATGTTTTCTTTTTGGTGTTAATGGTGTTGACACATAGTGTCGTTATGCAATGTCAAAGGTTTTGGCAAGAGTGTCGTAACTGGGGAGTGGTGACTACAAACATGCGATTTTATTAATTGGTGTATTTGTTTGATATATGTCGTAAATAATACGTGTTTGTAGTCTGGTGTGTTAAATTGATATGGGTTAATAGATAGATTTGGAGATAAATCTTGAAATCAAACCTACATGTTGAAACTATTATATCATGGATGATTCACAAGTAGTGTGAACATCTATGATTATATATAGATGTGTATGTGTTGTAATATTTGAATATAAGGGGGTAGAAATGACCTGTATACATGTGTTGACATTATAGGTGGTTGATTTTAATCTTTTAAAATATGTGAAAATGCTTGGGGATGATCCACAAGATTATGGACATTATTTAGGAGTTCATGGTTGGGAGAAATGAATCTGGTACTTTGTAAACTAGATTCGAACATAAATTATGGTTATTGTGTGGTGTAAATTGATGGAGATAATTCACAAGCGGTGTGAACCTCTATAACATTTGTGTGCTATTAGATAATGTACAAGGGCGTGTAATATCTAAGTAGCAAAGGTGTTTGTGGTAATTATAAGTAAGAGGAGTCTGGGTGCAAATGAACCAATAACCATATCTAGACTTGACTGTTAAGATGTTAACTTATGGTGGGTGGATTAATGTTGGTAATCACAAGTAGTGTGATTTCTTAAGGTGAGGATTTGGTGAAAAATGTGTTATTAGAGTGTTTAGATGATTAACAAGGAAGGGTGATTTGATGAGGATTCACATGTGGTGTGAACATTATCAATGCTTAATGGTGATATCTGGTATTATTTGGTCATCGTGGGCAGGTTGACTAAAAGCGTTCATTTCTTGTTTACCCATGAATTCTAATCTGTTAAGAATGAACACAAAATTGTTGTCGAGCATGACGTATCATCTTCACACTGATGGTCAAATATAAAGAACCATTTAGGCATGTGAGGATATGTTACGGGTGTGCATAGTTGGTGATTGGGGGTAGTTGTGATGACTATCTACCCTTGGAGGAGATCTTGTTTAAGAACGGTTATCATTCCAGGTGTGAAATGATTTTGTAAGAAATAATATACGGAGAAGATAGTATATTTCAGGAGTTGGGGAGAGGGTGGATAACAAGAACATGTAGGTAAGTAGTGGTTAAAATGATAATTGAATGGATTAATGTAATCCGAATTCATTTGAAGGAGGTTCTAGACCTTCAGAATTTGTATGTGTAGGTGCGTAGAAGAACAATCAAATTCCAAGTATGAGACTTCGTTTGTTGGAAGTTTTCCATGGAAGGGTGAGAATTGTTCTTGTAAGCGAGGGAAATTAAGCTCACGCTTCGTTGAGAATTATAGTTATAGCTCGGATTGGCATGGTTGCTTATCGCTTAGAGCTACCGTAGATATAGAGTGGAATTTACAATACATTCCATGTGTCTTCATTGCAGAAACGCTTGGCGGGCGAATCGGCCTATGTGCCATTGGAGAATTTGGAGAGAAATGGTGAATTGAATTGCGTGGAGAAATTGGTGGCTGTCTTAAATAGAAAGGTCAAACAATCGAGAAATGAGGCGATTAATTAGGTGATTGTGCAGCGGAAGAACCGGTGGGGGGTTCTAATATAACAGGGGAGAATCTGAGGATGAAAAAAAAAACGAAAATTTCATTCATTTTCTATTGATGGGTGATGAGGTTTCGGGGACGAAACCTTTGTAAGGAGGGGAGAATTTGTAACGACCCATTTTGGGGAAATATTAAAATATAATATAATTAGCGGAAAAATTATTTATATTTGAATTCGGTGGGTGTTTTAATAACAATTGGGTTGTTACAATTAACTAGTAACTAGCTTGATTTGGTTAGTTAAACTAGTTAAGGGTCTTAAAAATTCGAGGGATCAAATGTGACAACTGGCAAAAGATGGAATTAGATAGGATAAGACTTTGACTATGGTCAAAGTTCATATTCCCATTTTATTTATGTATGTGTCGTTCAAGAGAAGAGGAAGAAAGGAGAAAAACCCTAAACTACAAGATTGATCAAATTGGTGCTCGATTTATGGTTTGATCTTGAATACAAGCATATAGTTGAGTTCTACTAGCATCAAACTACATCTTGGTACGTAATTTTTGGAGTTTTGTTGAGATTTACGTGGGTCTTCCATGGGGTGTGGGTTTTATGGGTCAAATCCGAAATTGGAGGTTTAGATGGTGTTATACGTTGTAAATCATCATGTAGATCATCTAAGAACAACCTTTTGGTCATTTTATGGAGTTTGACAAAGTTAGATGAAAATGGTGTTCTTATGGTTCATGAAGAAGATGAACTAGGAGGTTTAAAATGAGTGTTGGATAATGGCTTAGATGATAACATGATGATTTCTAATATTTAAAGTCGAATAACAATGGTGAATTGTGGTGATATTTGGAGTTGGATGATTAGAAACCTAAATGGGGGATCAATGGGGTTTGGATGTAGTTGACTTGTGTAGGTGAAATTCCTGCACACAAGTTGTTTGATGAAATGTCAACAACTTGATTTTTACCTAATAATGTGTTCAAAGGGATGGGTGAGGTTAATTGATTGATATGATCACAAAAGGTGAAAATTTTGTGATTAGGGGGTAATTTGACTATAACCTAGGTGTAATTGGTGATGATAGTCAATTGGATGAAATTTGACTAATTATAGTCAAATCTTGTATTGAACATATTAGTTGTGATAATAGGAAACGATAGTGGGAGGAGATTTTGGTGGTGGATCACTTGTTAGGACAAGGTGATGGTGGTGAAAGCCAAGGATCAAGTCAAAGACCGGAAAAGGCCAGGTTGACTTTGGTGAGGATCCTACGGGCTAAGGTGAGTAACCTACTCACTAATTATGCAACCATAAGTCATGTTAGTGTTGTTATGAGGGTGTTTAAAGTTGATTAATTGGTGAATACTAGGTGTGTGTAGCATAAAAGCAGTGTATGTAGAAAATGCATTGCTATGCTAGAATTTGATGAATTGGTTTTGATTTGGTGTTTGGAGATTTAATTGGTGCATATTGTGTATATGGGTGTATATATAATTGAATTGGTGTTCAACGTGGCAATGTATGAGGAATATGCGTTGTTAAGTTAGTATATGTATATAATACCACATATAGTGGCAATTGGAGTGTTTGACTTAGTTATTGATCAAATGGTGATTAAATTGGAGTATATTAGTGTGTAGATATATAAATTTGGGGTTTGGTGTATAGTTGATTATATGTGTTGAAATGTATGTTGACTTGGTGTTGGTCAACAACATGCAATTATGTGGGATATGCATGTTGGGTGTTAGGTGTTTGTTTTAGGTCTTGACTTATTGGTGTTTGGTGACCAATTGTGCATAATTGGGGTGTGTGTGTTTAGGGGTTATGGTGATCAATTGGTGTATAATTGATGTATGTATGAATTTGGGTGTTTGGTGACTAAATCGGTAATTTGGTGTTTGTATATTGGGGGTGTGACAAATAATGCAATAGGTGTTATATTTGCATAGTTATTATAATTGAGTTAGTATAAAAATTGGTGTGGTGAAATAAGAATGATTCACAAGGGGTGTGAACTTCTTATTAGAAGTTTGACTGAAAATAGTCAAACAATTCGGATTGGTGTTTGTGTGTTGTTGTTTGTCAATAGCGTGCAATAGGTGTTATATTTGTTTAATTATTGCCAATTTGTATGTTTACCATTGGTGAGGAGAAATGAGAATGATTCACAAGTGATGTAAACTTCTTATTTGAAGTTTGACTAAGATAGGTCAAACAATGCACAAGTGGTGGGAATTTGGAGATGGGTTGATTCACAAGTGGTGTGAACTTCTCATGGTGAATTTTATGGTGTTTAGGTAAATCACAAGTGGTGTGATTACCTACCTTGAAAATCTTTGGTGAAAAAGGATGTCTCAAGAAAATGGTGTGAAATTTGACTTTTACTTGGTGATTTTATGTTCTAACACTTTATTGGTGTTTTAAAGTGTTATGAATATGATTTTCATGTGTTGTGTATATTGTGGTGGTTGTACAATTTGAAATTCTTGGTGAAAAAGAATGAGGGGAGAGAACAAAGAAAATATGTATGTATGGAAGGAGTTTCAACATGGTCATGTTCCTTGGAACACGCCCATGTTCATCTGCAGGTCTGATTGTTCCCTCGGAACACGGCCGTGTTGCATCTGTATCTCTGAAAATGTCATAAATTGACATATTTCAGCTTTGACTAGCATTTCCATTGGTAAATCCAATTGGTTTGGGCATGGAAGGGAGATTTAAGGTGTTTGGGTGAAAACGACCCGTTAGTAAATCGTTTTGCGGTCGGGTCGAATAATATTACCAAATTATATTTGGGGGATTTTGGTATTGTATCCATACGGTGTTATGGAATACAATTGGGGAAATTGCGGGGTGATCTCACTTAGTTCTTATGAACTAACACTTGATTGTTTGGTGTGTCTTCAGGTTGTAAATAGATACGAATTGGAGACACGAGCTCGAGATTGGAAGAAATGGATCGAACTATCGTTTGTAAACATATGGTTTGGTGTAAATTACATATGGGGTTTGTATGTAATGTTTTTATATGTGGTGAAAATATTAAATCATATGTTTTTGAAATTTGTAAGTGGTTAATATGTTTTGTAAACCAAACATAAATGAGGATTTTTCTGGGACCTAACTTGGAGGGTGATTTTAAAACACGTGTCACACGTGGCACGTGTGGTTGAACTTTGGGGGTTACAAGTTGGTATCAGAGCCAATGGTTTGAGCGAATCAAGTGCGTCATGAACACTTGAACTCAAACTTTTGTGCTCTTGATAAGAGGTGGAGGTGTTCGATCCAGGATCTGAGCTCGGAGTCAAAGTTTGAGGTTAGCGTATCTATTACCTATATTGATTATGAATGACTAATTTGTGGATACAATTGTGTTGCTTATGTTGATTTGGTGTAAACCAAAGTTCTAAATCATGATGTGGGATGATGAAGTTATGGAAATGAACATGGGATGATTGTATTGTTATGCCTGGCCAGTATACCGTTACTCTTGTTGCATGATCATGACTTTAACAGAATCTACTCAAATCATGGTATAGAATTGTATGTGTTGTAGAAATGGTTGATTGTTATGTGTTGTATGCATAACTTGAAATAGTGTCATTGCATGTTATTTGATAATTGACACTAGAATTGGGTGAATCCACATTCGTGTGGAAATACATGTAAGACCACAGGTGTGTGGCATTGGGTGAATCCACATTCGTGTGGAAATATATGTAAGACCACAGGTGTGTGGCATTGGGTGAAACCACATTCGTGTGGAAATACATGTAAGACCACAACCCACATTCTTGTGGGAATTCATGTAAGTCCACAGGTGTGTGGCATTGGGGGAAAATCCACATTCATGTGGAATATCATGTAAGATCACTGGTGAGTGACATTGAATTTATCGTGTAAGACCATAGATGTGTGAGTCTTGGTAGTAATGATATGGAGTAAATGGTGTTAAAACATGGTAGTTGTTATTACGCATGTGGAATATGCATTATTATGTGAATTCAGGCGTGACATGTAAGTCCATTTTGGAATGGCATTGGGTTTGGCGTATAATTCCACATTCATGTGGCATGAGGGGTAATTCACATGCAGGTGGGAGCTAATTTTGGTGAGACTATAGAATTTGGGTGGTTTGATATGTTGGCAATGGTTTGTTGTATAAACCTTGCATAACTAAATTCTGATTTAGATGATCTACAAGTGGTGTAGACATTTATATATGAATGTGGTGTTAAAAGGTGTAGTTAATCAATTTAATACTAGGTGAAAATTAGTATATTGATTGACAATAGGAGAATGTATGTACCACACATATGTATGTTATATTGAGCCATAAAGGCGTGTTTGGTGTTTGGTGTGGTGTTAAAAACCGTATGTAGTGCGGATTTGGTGGTCGTGAATTGAAGCACATATGTGTGATGACTTGTTGAAAATACGAGTCATATGTTGTTTGGTGTAAATAATGAAAGATAGGTGTATTAGGATATGTGGATTATCCTTGGTTGAAATTGATTAAAAGGGAATGTTTTCTTTTTGGTGTTAATGGTGTTGACACATAGTGTCGGTATGCAATATCAAAGGTTTTGGCAAGAGTGTCGTAACTGGGGAGTGGTGACTACAAACATGCGATTTTATTAATTGGTGTATTTGTTTGATATATGTCGTAAATAATACGTGTTTGTAGTCTGGTGTGTTAAATTGATATGGGTTAATAGATAGATTTGGAGATAAATCTTGAAATCAAACCTACATGTTGAAACTATTATATCATGGATGATTCACAAGTAGTGTGAACATCTATGATTATATATAGATGTGTATGTGTTGTAATATTTGAATGTAAGGAGGTAGAAATGACCTGTATACATGTGTTGACATTATAGGTGGTTGATTTTAATCTTTTAAAATATGTGAAAATGCTTGGGGATGATCCACAAGATTATGGACATTATTTAGGAGTTCATGGTTGGGAGAAATGAATCTGGTACTTTGTAAACTAGATTCGAACATAAATTATGGTTATTGTGTGGTGTAAATTGATGGAGATAATTCACAAGCGGTGTGAACCTCTATAACATTTGTGTGCTATTAGATAATGTACAAGGGCGTGTAATATCTAAGTAGCAAAGGTGTTTGTGGTAATTATAAGTAAGAGGAGTCTGGGTGCAAATGAACCAATAACCATATCTAGACTTGACTGTTAAGATGTTAACTTATGGTGGGTGGATTAATGTTGGTAATCACAAGTAGTGTGATTTCTTAAGGTGAGGATTTGGTGAAAAATGTGTTATTAGAGTGTTTAGATGATTAACAAGGAAGGGTGATTTGATGAGGATTCACATGTGGTGTGAACATTATCAATGCTTAATGGTGATATCTGGTATTATTTGGTCATCGTGGGCAGGTTGACTAAAAGCGTTCATTTCTTGTTTACCCATGAATTCTAATCTGTTAAGAATGAACACAAAATTGTTGTCGAGCATGACGTATCATCTTCACACTGATGGTCAAAGATAAAGAACCATTTAGGCATGTGAGGATATGTTACGGGTGTGCATAGTTGGTGATTGGGGGTAGTTGTGATGACTATCTACCCTTGGAGGAGATCTTGTTTAAGAACGGTTATCATTCCAGGTGTGAAATGATTTTGTAAGAAATAATATACGGAGAAGATAGTATATTTCAGGAGTTGGGGAGAGGGTGGATAACAAGAACATGTAGGTAAGTAGTGGTTAAAATGATAATTGAATGGATTAATGTAATCCGAATTCATTTGAAGGAGGTTCTAGACCTTCAGAAATGATAATTGAATGGATTAATGAGGATTTTCTGGGACCTAACTTGGAGGGTGATTTTAAAACACGTGTCACACGTGGGACGTGTGGTTGAACTTTGGGGGATACACTATGGCTGGAATCTTGTTCTCCAGAGGCAATATCTTGCACCTAAAATGCCACGTTCCAGGCACCTGAACCCCTCTCTCTCCATTAGTTTAATTATATTAGAATTAACATATATGCACAATACAACCAGTTAATAAATATATTATTATTAAATATTCCATTTCCATCTAACCTGACCAAAACCTCTACCTGGAACCACAACAATGCCAGTGGCGTTAAGTAGACGGATGGCATAATAAGCATCTGCTGCTTTTTTTGCTTCTTCTGATGCTTTTATTGCTCTCTTTGGAAGGATAATTCGTGGAAAAAGGTACCTTGCACCCTTCGCTTTGTTGCAAGTAACGCCCTCTAAGCTGTTAAATGCATCTTCCAACGTCTATCATCACACACGTTAATTAAGTTGGACCTATGTAAAACAACTAATCGATCTGATCTACGTATAATATTCAATTTGTCTTCTAGCTACTGTATCTTTGTTTCTAGATCAGATTAATACAACTGACCTTAGCACGTCTTGCCAGTGATTTCAGGATTACATCTCTCTCTCAGACAAATAAGCCTCATAGGATTCATCACCAACCTGCTGCATGTCTTTATCATCACATGTACGTGCATCTAAACATATATATATGGTGCTTATAAACTACAATTCATTATGATTTTTAATTAAGCCATGCACGTGGCTTAATCTTTATATGATTTAAGCAATAACAATAACTTTTGTTATATATACCAATTGTTACATCTAGCCATATGTATGCATGCTACACAGAAAGAGGAGAGACCTTAGGAGGACTCATGACAAAGCTTGCAAGAATTTGTCCAGAAATATTTGAACAAAGATTCACAGATGCCACCTTGTAAAATTGTTCCCTAACCTTCGAACTAAAACCAGTTACCTCCATGTACCCACCTCTTTTCCCACACTCACCATGATATCCTGAAGCAAATGCCACAAAAATACAAGATTTTTTTTTAATTTTTCCAACAACCTGCATTTGTGTTGTTTAATTTAGAACCCAATATACCTTTAGACACTGATTGAAATGAAACCAAGGGAATATCCTTGTCATTATATCCCATAGAACGACTTATTTTCTTGAAAGAGTAAAATTTCTTGTCAGGTGCATAAATATTCTCCTGGTATGCCTGCAAAAAAACGTTTTATGTATTAGCCATAATTGTTTAATCTAAGTTAACGGGTCAAAAGTGTCATTAGTTTAAAGTATGTTTTTGAGTCTATTATGTATATGTAATTAGTTTAGGGTATATTGTGTCAAGATAGAAACCTTGTAACTGTGGTTAGGATTATATAAACCCAACCATGGTTTGTTGTAATGTGATCGATCAAACATATTCCAGAAGAAAACATACGTATTTTTGTTTGTTCTTCATATTTTTGATTCTTGATTATGGAATGTTGAGGATGATTCTTTGTTAATGTTCATCCTTTTCCTAGCTACATTCCATGTCCATGAAATGAAAAAAAAAAGAATTTTTTTTTGAATAAATTCTTTACGTCATCTGCTAAAAGAACCAGACCTTCTTTCTTGCAGAAATCCACAATCTGTCGTTGGTTTTCCTCAGCAAGAACCTACATATGCAATGCAAGAGTACAAGTAAAATGATTTTGACAGTCACCTATCATAGGTAGTGAGTATTTTACCTGGCCGGTTGTGTTCCCTGGATTAATGACAACCAAGGCCCTAACAGTAATACCCTTTTGTCTTGCAGCCTCCAACTGCTTCTTAAGTTCAGAGATCTCAAGTCCCCACCCTGTTGCTTCATCAAGATAATAACGAACCTGAAACATGAGCAAATCTAATTCGATCTACTGCAGATATTTTGAGTTGAAAGTAGATGCTATATATATATATATATATATAGACAGCGGTCTTCTCAACCGCTCTCTAGATTGATCTCAGCCGTTTAAAATCCTTCATATTAAATCTTGACCGTAATAAATAGGCGGTTACACATTTGATGGAGCGGTTCCAGGCAAATAGGTGGTTCCTTTTTCCACGTTCCTTCTTCCCTTTTTTTTTCATCCCATTTCGCCGGTTACCGCTCAACACCCTCATTCAACCGATTCATGTTCTTCACTCGGAATCCCAACGTTGCCGGTAAGTTAGTAACCTCAAACCTTATTCCAAAAACCAATTTTTGTTCTTCAGTCACACAAATCGACATTCATACGATTTAATTATGGTTGCTCCGTTTCATAATTCGGTCAATCGATTAAGCCTTAATCTTACAAGTAAGTTTGTATTTTCACATTTTCATTCCTTCGAACGTTTAATTTCTCTTCAATTGAAGGTTCTAATACTTGATGCATGATAATTTTTGTTTCTAATTTATACGGAATCTATTTTTTTCCCATCGATGGTTTGTAATTCGATACTAGAATGGTTATTATCAATGTTTTCAGTTGTAATTAGGTATAGTGAAAAATCTTAAGATAAACTTTACTTCATACCTTCTTATATGTTGGTTGCTTAAAATGGGAGAAGAGAGAGGGCAAAATCTACTCTTTGTGTGATTTCTTCAGCAGGTAATGTTCATCTCCACCAATTTAGGCTTGATTTGTTCATTTTCATAGATTTAGGTTCTTTGGTTCTTTAACTTAACCACCATCTCCATCATGCGGCCACGACCCTTCTTCACCGCAATATTGTGCCGCCATTTGTTGCGGATAATAAACCCGGTCTCTATAATAATCATGAAAACCACCACAATGAGCAATAAATTTGGAAGCTCTAGAGTGATCTTTTGTGGTTCATCGTGAAAATCTCTTGAATTGTTCATGAAGACTGAATACAAAAGTACAATGACATTGGAATGAACACCTCCATCCTGAAGACCCCTCTTTCCTTCTACTAACTTCACACATTTAGTTGCTCTAACTCTGTATGTTTATTTTGATATTATTGTAATTTGCATTTTTTTAATTAATTATCAGGTGGACAAATTTATCAAATTGGGGGGCTGAGGTTACAATTTGCATTCTTTGATGAATTTGCAATCACTACACAAAGACATACCAATTTACTTTTCTTTTTTTTTTTCTCCTCAAAGCCTTTAAGAATAAAGGTACTCTATTTGATCTATTTTGAATTGGTTTTGTTTAATTGGTAGAATTATAAAGTGGGTGGTTTAGGGTTCTTAATTGATCTAGTTGATCTATTTTGAATTGGTTTGGTTTAGGCTTCTTAATGCTTGAAACTGTCTCCCATGGGAATATATATGCTATAAATCTGATAGGGATTGGGCACTTCCAGATTCCAGTCACTACAAATTGGATATTATGCAAATTAATTTTTTTTATATATCTTCTCAATCTCATATCTATATTGAACTCTCACTTGAAATATTATACGGTTATTGGTATTTTTATTTTTAATATAATGTCTAAACCTTACTTATTTCATATTTGATTTCTTTAGAGGGCTTGAAACATCATGTATCTGAGGTTTCTTTGGCTGACTTCCAAAATGTTCATGCCTACAAAAAGATCCACCTGAGATTTGAGAATGTTCAACGAAAAATTTTCTTATCAATTTTTGAAGATAAAATATGTACGTTATGATATTTCCCTTTTATAAATTTATTACGTTCTAATATTACCTTTTACATTTTTACTCATATGATATGGAAAATAATGGCCATTTACAAGGACTATTCTCCAAGTGAGAGTTATATACAATTTAGTATTCTTTGTTTGAATTTCAATTGAAATGTTCATATTTATTCTTTCAGGATTGACTTAAACTTATTTATACCATCCATTTTGTAGGTTTACATGCAATACTTCGCTACTTGTGTAGCTTTCTTTTGAGTGATTTCATTTTTCACACGACTAGAAAAAGGATGACATTTAAGGTCTATTAGAACTATGTGAAGAAACTCAAGCACTTTAATGATGACCCTAGCATTCCACCCATGTTGCCCTTATATATTCGAACATAAATGAATGTTAATTAACATTTTCATTTTAAGTAGTTTCAGATGCTTATCTTTCAATACTTGTTATTTTTTGTTTTATAGTATAATTGGACAAATTGCTCCTGTAAGTTTAACGAGTTGTACTTTATTCTTATACAAATATTGTTTTCCTTTAGATGCAAAGAAAGATAATGATGATATTATGACACCAAGCTACCCGGCCAACGGACGGGTATAAAACTAGTTTTCCTACTGCCATCCAGCAATAATATGAAAAAAGGATGTCTCAAGATAAATGGAATTTTCCTATGCTTATTAGGGGTGTTCAAAATATCCGAAATTCGAAAAAATTCGAAATCCGAATCGTATCCAAAACCCGAAAAAACTGTATCCGAAATCTATTTCGGGTTTTTCGGGTCTGATAATATGATTTTAGATTCGGGTCGGATTTTGTATCGCAAAAACTAGTTTTTTCTGGTCAGATTTCCAAATAACCCGGAAAAAACAGGTTTTTTAGGTTATTCGGATGCACCAATTCGGGTTTTTTGGGTAGGATGATATATTTTGAATTTCAGGTCGGGTCGGGTTTAGGATAGACCCAAAAAATTTTCAAACCCGAACAACTCGTTATCCGATCTGATGAAAATCTCTAAATTGTTTATTGCTTACCTTCCAATGTTATAGTCTTTTAATTTACTTGGTAGGTTTATAAGTTTATTGCACTTCCATGTTCATCCTCGGCCTGCTGAATTCTGGGTGTCGCATGGGCCAATATTGGGCTTAATAGTTTCATCAAGAATTGTCTTCTGGACCTGGAGTATCTTGGTTTAGGCTTAATCCAATTCTAGTTTGGGCAGTGTTACTGAATTGGGCTTGCAAAACTATTCTGTTGAATCAGTTGAAGACTTGAAGTGAACTCTACTGTTTTGTATGTTACATTTGAAATTAATAATTTGATGCAATAAATGCATCCTCTGAATGCTTATTTAAAAATTCATAGATATAAATGTTTTTAATATATATAATTTGATGCTATACCCGACAATCATTGGTGGAAAGATCGGTATGCATAAGTCCCACTGAAGTAACTCAAGGACTCAAGAGACCTTAAATTAGGTTGCAGTCACGAAAGGCTGTCTATAGAAAATGTAGTTTTTTGTTATGTTGTCGGAATTTTTTTGAGAGAAAGCAGCCTAAAACATTTTTTTTTAAAATTTACTATTTTCTTAGCTCACTTGTCCCTATTTATTTAATCCACATATGAGTTGAACTCTCTTGTTTTATATGTTACATTATAAATATATAATGTGACGCTGTTTTAAGTTAAACGTTAGCACTATAATTAATTGAAAAAAAAAACAGATAAATTTAAGGTGTTGATATAAAATAAATGAGATGTCACGGCCGGTAGATTGGTTTGAAGTCGAAAATTTACGTCACCAATTTTTTTTCAATCAATCGGTATGTCTCGGTTAGTCCGGTTAAATGTTCGAATCAATGATTCAAGTTAAGTCGGGTTAAACAATAAAAATATAAGTGTCTAATAATTATCATTATGCGTGAAAAAGAACAAGTACATGGAAGAAAATTACAATTCAGTTCGACGACCTTTGAGATTTTTGAATTCATCGATTATGTGTCTCGAGTCAAATTTTTCAGCAATTTCTTTTCTGTCTAAATCACCAAGCTATCCATGAGATACTTATCTTGCATTTTTTTCAAAGGCGATTCTTGAATATTCTCATTGCTGAAAATCCCTCTCTGTTGTTGCGAAACAAGGAGTGCAAGATTAGCCTAACACTCCAACTCAGAAAAATCTTGAACCAAGTATCCACAAATCTACAATTCTTTTGATATCTAGGATATTCTTTAAGATGGATTTGATAAGGTTATAAATTTAAATAAGTTCACCTTACTTGTTACTTTAAATTAACCGGATGATCCCACATTTGTATTCATTTAGCCAGATCTTTTTCTAGATGGTTAAGTCTACTGCATGTGTAATTAACGAGCTGAGTGAAAAAAAAATACGATTATATACGATATAATTGTTTTGTAAATCTGATTTAGCAATTAATTTACTTAGTTTTAAGCTCAGATGAATGCATCCTCTGAATGTTTATTTAAAAGTTGATGATTTATAATGTTTTTATATATAGATATACTAGATTATTAACCCGTATATTACACGGGTTTAATATAAAATATAAAATTGTTAATTAATACTTCAAGTAATAAAACAACAACAAAAAATTTTAATAGCTATACAAATGATGAAATGATATGTGATATTTTTTATTCGTAACAATTATTATCCTTAAACTAATTGATAATAAAGTTTCAGTTTGTTTTCTATCAAAAACTAAATTTTATAAATCAATAATGTAAAAAAATATAATAAATGTAATTATTTAATCAATTTAAATATAATGTTAAATATAAGGGCAAAAAGTGTAACTTTTTCTATATTTTTTTACTTTGGTTTTTAAAATAATTTTAAAAAACGTCTTTGGTTTGTATAAATCTTATTGTTTAAAATACTGGTTTATAGTTTATTTTATTTTTTATGAATAATTAATTGTTGAAAACTGCCGGTAGATTGGTTTGATGTCGAAAATTTATGTCGCCAATTTTTTTTCAATCAATCGATATGTCATGTCACACCCCGGGCCGGCGGGGTTGGATCGGAGTCCCCGTCGGGCGGAAGGTTCCCGGAGCGCGATATCGTGAGTGATAATCGGGTTGATCAGATTGTTTACATAGCATCAATGTTAAGAATATCTAAAGCACAATAAAGCATTAAGATAGGATTACAAAGTTAAATTACAATGTCAATGTTTGATAATTTAACCAAGTAAACCTCTCCAAAAGAATCAAATGTTTCTATCTTGTATCTATACAAGATATCAAAAGAGATTCATATTAACTACAAAAGATGTGCTTTCCAAAAGTCTGCTGGGTCCTCTAGTTGGGCTACCTAGCATGCAAAATTCTGAACCTTAGCTTATACCTGTGCGTCACCTGAGAAAGCATGTAAGAAAACGAGGTCAACACAATGGTTGGTGAGTTCATGTAGTTTTAGTATGTGAAAAATAGCTTTTGTTTATTTATTCAAAGTTTCCAAGTCTATGTTATTTGTATGTATTAGCTTCAGTATGAGTTTAACAAGCATCGTGTTTAGAAGTTTATGATAATCCCCCAAAAGCATTCCTGTATCCCCTAGGTAACAACCCTAATCTCATTAACACCACCTGTATCATCCAACTCGGTATGCTTATATATAGGGCATACCCCTGGGTCAAGCCTACGACCCGCCCAGACGACGTCCCACCACATACTAAGTCGCATAGGACATTGCTGTTAATGATAATTAAGCGTCTTACCTAACATTCAACCTGCACAAAGTAGTATATGAGTATCAAGTTTGAGAGGCACCATTATGGACAGCTTAATACCCTAGGGAATTTAGCATCCATCCATAACGGTCCTGATGATTAAATCAAGAAGAACACTGAATGACTAGTAGGGCTTGACCACTGTCAAGGCGCGGCGGTCAATCAGTCTGTCTTACATGATTTTAACACCGAAGAGCACTGATGACTAGTAGGGCTTGACCAATGTCAATACGCGGCGGCCATCAGTCGATCTTACGATGTTCGACAAGGAGGAGCACTGATGACTAGTAGGGGTTGACACTTAGGTCAACACGCGGCGGTCAACAGTCTGTCCTACAATGTCCTATAGCTTAAGCATACAAGTTTAAAGCATCCACATAGTTTTACTGATGACTAGTAGGGCTTGACCAATGTCAAGACGCGGCGGTCAATCAGTCTGTTGTCTGAGCCTTCCCAAGTATATCAAGCATTCACATTAGCATCATCATATAGCAATTACCCTTAGCACTTAGTATTAACGCATAGCTTTAGTATTAGCAAGTAGCTTATGCCTTTAGCACTTGGCATAATCAATAGTATTTAGTTTTAGTTGTGTCTTATGCCTTTAGCACTTGGCATAATCGAATAGTATAAAAGCATTTTGCTAAGTTTAAAACAATTGTTTCAAGCATTCCAAGTATATTAAGTATTTATGAGTATCAAGCCTTCAACTGTTCAAACATCCAAGTGTTTCAAGCAGTTAAGTACTTTAAGAATTCTAAGCATATAAGTCTTCGTGAGTTAAGTTTTCAAGTTTAAGTTTAAGCAAGTAATTGTAAGTGACAAACTAAATTGACACCTAGATTAAGAGTGTAAGGGATTAACCCTTAAAATATTGATATAAAGTATTAGGGTTTAGAATATGTGTCCATAGTATTAGTTTTCGAAACGAGTGTATCAAGTGTTAGCATTTAGCATAAGTGTTTCAAAGCCTTAGCATCGAGTATGTTGTCTAAGCATCGTGTGTATAGCATAACATCAAGCGTATAGTTTAAGCACGTAGCCTTTGGCATAGTCATTTAGACTTTAGCCCATAGTTTAAGAATAAAGTTTATAGTACAATCATCAAGTGTAAAGTTTAAGCCTAAAGTTTCATAGCATAAGTATCAAACATAAAGTTTAAGTATAAGCAACAAGTCATAAGTGTCAAGCATACAGTATAAGCACCACGAGTAAGTGTAAAAGCATTTCTTTAACACATTTCAATATTTGTTTAAAATGTATACATGCTTCTCAGTCCCGAGGTAAAACAAATATGTTTGAAAAGGGACAAATGAACTCACCTTGTAGTTGTTAGGGTTGACTTAGCTTAAACAAAATGCACGCGCTCTTGATTGTAGTGGTTGTGTATTCACGTTCCTGTATTGATTTCACGTTGTTGTAACTTATAAGTATAAGTCTTTGAATGTGTGTTTGTGTTAGCCCTAAAGTTGGCTAACACTCGTGAGTCTTGGTCATGATCCTTGTTCGGTCCAGTATATTTGATTAATCCTTGAAATTTGCACATCTTGTCATTAGTCATAGACCATTTGCTTTGATAAAGGCTTAGTGCTTATATTCCAATTCCACTTTGATGATCTTGTACATTTTGAACATTTATTGCATAATTATGAATTTATTAACAAACATTCTTTTGACATTTATTGTTTTGATCTTGTGAAATGTATTAAACCCATGTGGGCCTAAAATGGAATGTGGACCGATCAATATGACCAAGTTACTTGTTGGGCCTTTGTGTAACAAGTTGGGCCTTGGAATGACCTTGAACAATTGAGGTTTGTAAGACCTATTGGAATGTGTGGACCAATGATATGGGTTGTTGCAATACAAAGGCCCGGCCAAATGTTACAAGGCCTAGAATTCAAGTGGCCTTGTGGGCCTCTATTGGGCCACGAGGAAGGTTGTTGGGCCAGAGGTGGGCCCAAGCAAGAATTGTTGGGCCTAAAGTTACAACGGGCTGTATGTACCATCATTGAGCCAAAAGTAGGCTATTGGCCAAGCCAATTGCAAGGTGGCCCCAAGGTTAGATCAAGGCTCGAAGTAAATTAGACCTTGGGCCCAACTGGGCCTGGTTCATTTGGGCTGGAATCAATTTGATGCGTTTGCATGAAACATATGGACTGAACAAAATGTCTGGGCCACAAAAATTCTGTTAGGCCATTTAATTATCATGAGGTGGATAACTGGTTTTGGGCCTGAAATAATAGTGGGCCTAACTGTTGACTGTACAAGTAAGGTTGGCAACAACAGTGGGCCTTAGGCCAAACTGGGCCTAATTCCCTTGGGCCGACAACATGTGTGGGCTGAACTAGTACTGTGGGCCAAACTATCAGGCCTTGGGACAATTCTGTTGTGGCCTGAACTTGTGGGCTTTATTGGGCCAGGCCAAGTGTCTTGGGCCGATTAAGTGACAGGCAAGAAGGTGGGCCTGAGCAGTTCCTGGGCCGAACCAGTCTATTGGGCCAGAAAAGAACATGTTGGGCCATGCGATTATATCCAGTTAAATCGTTGGGCCCAAGAAGTGGGATGGTCGAACGTGTGCTGTGGCCTGGTGGACTAGATGGCCGAATAATCTTGATAAACCGAAACAGTATCGTGGGCTTCACAAAAGGTTGGGCTAAATGGTTGTGTGGCCCACTGTTGGCCAAGTGTATGTTATTGGGCTAGCTTCTTTGGGCCGTATGAAATCTGTTGAGGCGACTGAGGTGATGTCCGAATGTCTAAGGTTCGAATGAGGAGGGTGGCGAATGAGGTGTGGCCGTATGAGGTTGGGTCGAGTGAACATGACCCCAGCGAATGAAGGTGGCCGATCGAATGTAAGGGTTGGTCGAATGAGATAGTGATTCGGTCGGTTGTTTAGGGGCCATTCGACCAGTTGGGTCATTCGGCCGACTGTAGCCA
This sequence comes from Mikania micrantha, assembly GCA_009363875.1. Lineage (NCBI taxonomy): Eukaryota > Viridiplantae > Streptophyta > Magnoliopsida > Asterales > Asteraceae > Mikania > Mikania micrantha. The sequence continues at coordinate 46,318,358 of CM018690.1, forward strand.
GTCGTTCACAGGTAGGTTGTTCGAGGTCTAGGTGTAACAGATGAGACTATTCGATGGTGATGTGGTGCAAGAACTGAGTTTCGAATGTGGGGATCGAAAAGGGATGAGTTAGAACCAGTTGAGAGTGAGGTTTCAAGAGAGAGAGTATGAAAACCCTAATTTTTCGGAACTTTGGGGCTGATTTTACCTCTGATTTCGTGGTTGTTAGGACGGATCCCTTGTACTTTCGTGTAGAGGAGATCAAGAGCTTCGATTTGGTCCAAAGATGGAGTGATTTGGCCAAGAAATGAGTGAGTTATGAGGGTTTAAAGGTGAGAAAACCCTAAAAACGGTGGTGGCCGGATTTTGGGTCTTGGAGAGAGGGTGTGAGTGTGTTAAAATGAGGAAGATGACCTCATTTAACCTTTTTATACCCCGCGTGTGTTCGGGTTCGTTTTTGTCGCTCGGTTCGCATTTTCGTTACGTTTCCGGAAATTAAACGTGCGTTTTTCGTAACAAAATAAAAGAATTATTTTAGGATGACAAAATTATAAATATTATTAGAAATTATATTAAATATCGTTGCGTACAATTAAAATATCGAATTATTATATTTTACGCTTTTATTTAATTTGTTTAACGAATTAATATTTTTACGCGTTTATTAATTCGTTCGCGATTTCTTAAAACAATATTATTTAATTTATTAAATGATGAGTTTCAAAATTGTAAAATAAGAAATATCTTATTTCTTTGAATTTATGATCGTTTGCAACTTTTATCGTTTTCGTTTCGTCAGAAAACGTCACTTACGCGCGTTTTCGTACAGAGCGCTTACTGTACGAACACGATCGTACGTTTCACTTTCTGATTTTGTTTTCTACTTTCCAGTCATCATTTCAGATCGTTAAACTTTCAGATCTATTCGTACAGATCGTCACCTATACGAATAATTCGTCGGTTCAGCATTCTGTAACAACAACTGTTATAGTTTTGTTCTGTTTATCCTCACATACGTTTATACATATTAGCATCAAATCAAACATATGTGTACTTGTTCATTGTTGTCTGATGTGTTTCTGACCGTTAAAACCTAAGGTTTTAGATCAGATTTCAGACAATCGCGTAATAGTTTCATGTTATGTCACATGTGTAAATAGTATCAACATAGTTTCACGTAACGTGTACCTGAGTTACTGTGCACTTTACTGTGTAAATTACTGTTCCGGTGACGGTTCCGGCACAGATGTTACAGTCTCCCCTTGTTAAAGAAATTTCGTCCCGAAATTTAAAAGTTATTATCGGTACGACTTTCTTTGTAAACCAGTGGAAAAGACTTTGTTTCGTGTGTTGTCCCTACACTCCCAAGTCAAATCTGGGTTGTGTTTGGGATTCTTATGTATGACCTCAAAGTTTCGCAAATCTTATTGTGCATCAGCGTCTTACTGTTACGGCTTACTAAGTCTATGTATGATTCTAACACATTATTGCTCAATTAGTTGATACTTTGAGCATCAATTGTTACACAATCTTAGTGTTAGCTATTGTCTCCTTTGTATGTTATGTGTATTAGCTAGGCACTCTTTCATCGTTTGTATCACCATAAAAGGATTTCTAAGTTTCATGGAATACTCATGTGTTTATACTAATAGGAATAAGATAAATTTCTTATTCATACTAATATCAAAATGAAATAAAGTCTTGTGAGTAAGGAGGTACTACATACCAGTACCCGTCTCCGGGTCTTGGCGTGCTGCAGCGGCTCCAATCATATATGCTCTCCCACGAGGCACTTGAGCTCCTTGTTGTGCCTTCTTCGGACAGTCTCTGGAGAAATGACCTAATTCCCCACAGTTATAGCATCCCCGATTGTTGTTGTTGTAGTTTCCAGGGTTTTGTGGGGGTGGCATTGCCATGGCGGCGTTGTTTACCGCCGCTGCCGGTGTGGTTCGGCAGTGTTGAGCCAGATGACCTTTTCGGCCACAGTTGGTACACTGCCTACACGGCATTGTGGCAGCATGATGAAACTGACATTGTGCACATTGAGGATGTACGCCTGAGTAGGGTTTGCGTGTAGCTTTAGCAGGCACTGTAGCAACTTGATGAAGAGTCACGGGTGTCGCGTAGTCTCGAGTGACCTTTTGTTTCTTCTTCGGTTGTTCCTCTTTAGTCTTGCCCGAGTCGTCTTTCAATTCTCCGGATTTCACCATCACGTCAGTGAGTTTAGCGGACAGAGAAATGGCGGACTCTAAAGTTGCGGGGTTTGCAGCGATTACAATACTCTGGATGCAGGATGGCAATCCTCCTACATATCGGTCAATTCTCTTTTCTAAAGTTGGCACCATTTCAGGCACCAAGGCTACCAACTCATGATAGCGAGTGGTGAATGTCATGTGATCAGCTCCCTTCATCACATGATTTGACAGTTCTACCTCTAGCTTTTGGAGTTCGTGTTTAGGACAAAATTCATTTCTCAGAAGGGTTTTGAATTCTTTCCAAGGCATGGCTGATGCTTCATCTCTGCCTCGAGCGTGTATTTGAGAGTTCCACCAGGTCAGAGCACGCTTATTGAAAGATCCAGCAGCATAACGAACCTTATGATGTTCTGGACAACTGCTGATGTCCAGTGTGTTCTCCATCTTCTCTAACCATTGGATTAGTCCAACGGCTCCTTCATCACCGCTAAAGCTTGGCGGTTTGCATCCTACGAACGATTTGTACGAACAGTCTGATTTGGTGCCGGTGTTTCCACTAGTTTCTCCTGCCGTATGACCGGAGTTGTTTCCGTAGCCTTGAAGCTTGTTGATCATCTCTGGGATGATATCCTTCATCTGATTAGTTAATTGGCTGCTCAGTAATGTTGCCAAGGCAATAGTAGCAGGGTCCAGCACCAAAGTCGTGCTTGGGCCTGGTGGTGGTGAATGTGGAGGTGGCGGAGGAGGAGGCGGCGGTGGTGAATCTGTAGGTGAGGGTGTAGAAGAGTGTGGTGCAAAAGTCTGAATAGTAGGCTGTTTTCTTGGCGGCATTCTGATCATAACCAAAAGAATTTGGTTAGTGTAGTGATCGAATGCAGAAAACATAATGCAAGCTTAAGTCTTAAGTTCTCTACATAGTTATAGTCTAGGCCAAACCGTTTAAGTAAATGACCTATTATTCTCTATAACCATGAGCTCTGATACCAATCTGTCACACCCCGGGCCGGCGGGGTTGGATCGGAGTCCCCGTCGGGCGGAAGGTTCCCGGAGCGCGATATCGTGAGTGATAATCGGGTTGATCAGATTGTTTACATAGCATCAATGTTAAGAATATCTAAAGCACAATAAAGCATTAAGATAGGATTACAAAGTTAAATTACAATGTCAATGTTTGATAATTTAACCAAGTAAACCTCTCCAAAAGAATCAAATGTTTCTATCTTGTATCTATACAAGATATCAAAAGAGATTCATATTAACTACAAAAGATGTGCTTTCCAAAAGTCTGTTGGGTCCTCTAGTTGGGCTACCTAGCATGCAAAATTCTGAACCTTAGCTTATACCTGTGCGTCACCTGAGAAAGCATGTAAGAAAACGAGGTCAACACAATGGTTGGTGAGTTCATGTAGTTTTAGTATGTGAAAAATAGCTTTTGTTTATTTATTCAAAGTTTCCAAGTCTATGTTATTTGTATGTATTAGCTTCAGTATGAGTTTAACAAGCATCGTGTTTAGAAGTTTATGATAATCCCCCAAAAGCATTCCTGTATCCCCTAGGTAACAACCCTAATCTCATTAACACCACCTGTATCATCCAACTCGGTATGCTTATATATAGGGCATACCCCTGGGTCAAGCCTACGACCCGCCCAGACGACGTCCCACCACATACTAAGTCGCATAGGACATTGCTGTTAATGATAATTAAGCGTCTTACCTAACATTCAACCTGCACAAAGTAGTATATGAGTATCAAGTTTGAGAGGCACCATTATGGACAGCTTAATACCCTAGGGAATTTAGCATCCATCCATAACGGTCCTGATGATTAAATCAAGAAGAACACTGAATGACTAGTAGGGCTTGACCACTGTCAAGGCGCGGCGGTCAATCAGTCTGTCTTACATGATTTTAACACCGAAGAGCACTGATGACTAGTAGGGCTTGACCAATGTCAATACGCGGCGGCCATCAGTCGATCTTACGATGTTCGACAAGGAGGAGCACTGATGACTAGTAGGGGTTGACACTTAGGTCAACACGCGGCGGTCAACAGTCTGTCCTACAATGTCCTATAGCTTAAGCATACAAGTTTAAAGCATCCACATAGTTTTACTGATGACTAGTAGGGCTTGACCAATGTCAAGACGCGGCGGTCAATCAGTCTGTTGTCTGAGCCTTCCCAAGTATATCAAGCATTCACATTAGCATCATCATATAGCAATTACCCTTAGCACTTAGTATTAACGCATAGCTTTAGTATTAGCAAGTAGCTTATGCCTTTAGCACTTGGCATAATCAATAGTATTTAGTTTTAGTTGTGTCTTATGCCTTTAGCACTTGGCATAATCGAATAGTATAAAAGCATTTTGCTAAGTTTAAAACAATTGTTTCAAGCATTCCAAGTATATTAAGTATTTATGAGTATCAAGCCTTCAACTGTTCAAACATCCAAGTGTTTCAAGCAGTTAAGTACTTTAAGAATTCTAAGCATATAAGTCTTCGTGAGTTAAGTTTTCAAGTTTAAGTTTAAGCAAGTAATTGTAAGTGACAAACTAAATTGACACCTAGATTAAGAGTGTAAGGGATTAACCCTTAAAATATTGATATAAAGTATTAGGGTTTAGAATATGTGTCCATAGTATTAGTTTTCGAAACGAGTGTATCAAGTGTTAGCATTTAGCATAAGTGTTTCAAAGCCTTAGCATCGAGTATGTTGTCTAAGCATCGTGTGTATAGCATAACATCAAGCGTATAGTTTAAGCACGTAGCCTTTGGCATAGTCATTTAGACTTTAGCCCATAGTTTAAGAATAAAGTTTATAGTACAATCATCAAGTGTAAAGTTTAAGCCTAAAGTTTCATAGCATAAGTATCAAACATAAAGTTTAAGTATAAGCAACAAGTCATAAGTGTCAAGCATACAGTATAAGCACCACGAGTAAGTGTAAAAGCATTTCTTTAACACATTTCAATATTTGTTTAAAATGTATACATGCTTCTCAGTCCCGAGGTAAAACAAATATGTTTGAAAAGGGACAAATGAACTCACCTTGTAGTTGTTAGGGTTGACTTAGCTTAAACAAAATGCACGCGCTCTTGATTGTAGTGGTTGTGTATTCACGTTCCTGTATTGATTTCACGTTGTTGTAACTTATAAGTATAAGTCTTTGAATGTGTGTTTGTGTTAGCCCTAAAGTTGGCTAACACTCGTGAGTCTTGGTCATGATCCTTGTTCGGTCCAGTATATTTGATTAATCCTTGAAATTTGCACATCTTGTCATTAGTCATAGACCATTTGCTTTGATAAAGGCTTAGTGCTTATATTCCAATTCCACTTTGATGATCTTGTACATTTTGAACATTTATTGCATAATTATGAATTTATTAACAAACATTCTTTTGACATTTATTGTTTTGATCTTGTGAAATGTATTAAACCCATGTGGGCCTAAAATGGAATGTGGACCGATCAATATGACCAAGTTACTTGTTGGGCCTTTGTGTAACAAGTTGGGCCTTGGAATGACCTTGAACAATTGAGGTTTGTAAGGCCTATTGGAATGTGTGGACCAATGATATGGGTTGTTGCAATACAAAGGCCCGGCCAAATGTTACAAGGCCTAGAATTCAAGTGGCCTTGTGGGCCTCTATTGGGCCACGAGGAAGGTTGTTGGGCCAGAGGTGGGCCCAAGCAAGAATTGTTGGGCCTAAAGTTACAACGGGCTGTATGTACCATCATTGAGCCAAAAGTAGGCTATTGGCCAAGCCAATTGCAAGGTGGCCCCAAGGTTAGATCAAGGCTCGAAGTAAATTAGACCTTGGGCCCAACTGGGCCTGGTTCATTTGGGCTGGAATCAATTTGATGCGTTTGCATGAAACATATGGACTGAACAAAATGTCTGGGCCACAAAAATTCTGTTAGGCCATTTAATTATCATGAGGTGGATAACTGGTTTTGGGCCTGAAATAATAGTGGGCCTAACTGTTGACTGTACAAGTAAGGTTGGCAACAACAGTGGGCCTTAGGCCAAACTGGGCCTAATTCCCTTGGGCCGACAACATGTGTGGGCTGAACTAGTACTGTGGGCCAAACTATCAGGCCTTGGGCCGATTCTGTTGTGGCCTGAACTTGTGGGCTTTATTGGGCCAGGCCAAGTGTCTTGGGCCGATTAAGTGACAGGCAAGAAGGTGGGCCTGAGCAGTTCCTGGGCCGAACCAGTCTATTGGGCCAGAAAAGAACATGTTGGGCCATGCGATTATATCCAGTTAAATCGTTGGGCCCAAGAAGTGGGATGGTCGAACGTGTGCTGTGGCCTGGTGGACTAGATGGCCGAATAATCTTGATAAACCGAAACAGTATCGTGGGCTTCACAAAAGGTTGGGCTAAATGGTTGTGTGGCCCACTGTTGGCCAAGTGTATGTTATTGGGCTAGCTTCTTTGGGCCGTATGAAATCTGTTGAGGCGACTGAGGTGATGTCCGAATGTCTAAGGTTCGAATGAGGAGGGTGGCGAATGAGGTGTGGCCGTATGAGGTTGGGTCGAGTGAACATGACCCCAGCGAATGAAGGTGGCCGATCGAATGTAAGGGTTGGTCGAATGAGATAGTGATTCGGTCGGTTGTTTAGGGGCCATTCGACCAGTTGGGTCATTCGGCCGACTGTAGCCAGTCGTTCACAGGTAGGTTGTTCGAGGTCTAGGTGTAACAGATGAGACTATTCGATGGTGATGTGGTGCAAGAACTGAGTTTCGAATGTGGGGATCGAAAAGGGATGAGTTAGAACCAGTTGAGAGTGAGGTTTCAAGAGAGAGAGTATGAAAACCCTAATTTTTCGGAACTTTGGGGCTGATTTTACCTCTGATTTCGTGGTTGTTAGGACGGATCCCTTGTACTTTCGTGTAGAGGAGATCAAGAGCTTCGATTTGGTCCAAAGATGGAGTGATTTGGCCAAGAAATGAGTGAGTTATGAGGGTTTAAAGGTGAGAAAACCCTAAAAACGGTGGTGGCCGGATTTTGGGTCTTGGAGAGAGGGTGTGAGTGTGTTAAAATGAGGAAGATGACCTCATTTAACCTTTTTATACCCCGCGTGTGTTCGGGTTCGTTTTTGTCGCTCGGTTCGCATTTTCGTTACGTTTCCGGAAATTAAACGTGCGTTTTTCGTAACAAAATAAAAGAATTATTTTAGGATGACAAAATTATAAATATTATTAGAAATTATATTAAATATCGTTGCGTACAATTAAAATATCGAATTATTATATTTTACGCTTTTATTTAATTTGTTTAACGAATTAATATTTTTACGCGTTTATTAATTCGTTCGCGATTTCTTAAAACAATATTATTTAATTTATTAAATGATGAGTTTCAAAATTGTAAAATAAGAAATATCTTATTTCTTTGAATTTATGATCGTTTGCAACTTTTATCGTTTTCGTTTCGTCAGAAAACGTCACTTACGCGCGTTTTCGTACAGAGCGCTTACTGTACGAACACGATCGTACGTTTCACTTTCTGATTTTGTTTTCTACTTTCCAGTCATCATTTCAGATCGTTAAACTTTCAGATCTATTCGTACAGATCGTCACCTATACGAATAATTCGTCGGTTCAGCATTCTGTAACAACAACTGTTATAGTTTTGTTCTGTTTATCCTCACATACGTTTATACATATTAGCATCAAATCAAACATATGTGTACTTGTTCATTGTTGTCTGATGTGTTTCTGACCGTTAAAACCTAAGGTTTTAGATCAGATTTCAGACAATCGCGTAATAGTTTCATGTTATGTCACATGTGTAAATAGTATCAACATAGTTTCACGTAACGTGTACCTGAGTTACTGTGCACTTTACTGTGTAAATTACTGTTCCGGTGACGGTTCCGGCACAGATGTTACAGTCTCCCCTTGTTAAAGAAATTTCGTCCCGAAATTTAAAAGTTATTATCGGTACGACTTTCTTTGTAAACCAGTGGAAAAGACTTTGTTTCGTGTGTTGTCCCTACACTCCCAAGTCAAATCTGGGTTGTGTTTGGGATTCTTATGTATGACCTCAAAGTTTCGCAAATCTTATTGTGCATCAGCGTCTTACTGTTACGGCTTACTAAGTCTATGTATGATTCTAACACATTATTGCTCAATTAGTTGATACTTTGAGCATCAATTGTTACACAATCTTAGTGTTAGCTATTGTCTCCTTTGTATGTTATGTGTATTAGCTAGGCACTCTTTCATCGTTTGTATCACCATAAAAGGATTTCTAAGTTTCATGGAATACTCATGTGTTTATACTAATAGGAATAAGATAAATTTCTTATTCATACTAATATCAAAATGAAATAAAGTCTTGTGAGTAAGGAGGTACTACATACCAGTACCCGTCTCCGGGTCTTGGCGTGCTGCAGCGGCTCCAATCATATATGCTCTCCCACGAGGCACTTGAGCTCCTTGTTGTGCCTTCTTCGGACAGTCTCTGGAGAAATGACCTAATTCCCCACAGTTATAGCATCCCCGATTGTTGTTGTTGTAGTTTCCAGGGTTTTGTGGGGGTGGCATTGCCATGGCGGCGTTGTTTACCGCCGCTGCCGGTGTGGTTCGGCAGTGTTGAGCCAGATGACCTTTTCGGCCACAGTTGGTACACTGCCTACACGGCATTGTGGCAGCATGATGAAACTGACATTGTGCACATTGAGGATGTACGCCTGAGTAGGGTTTGCGTGTAGCTTTAGCAGGCACTGTAGCAACTTGATGAAGAGTCACGGGTGTCGCGTAGTCTCGAGTGACCTTTTGTTTCTTCTTCGGTTGTTCCTCTTTAGTCTTGCCCGAGTCGTCTTTCAATTCTCCGGATTTCACCATCACGTCAGTGAGTTTAGCGGACAGAGAAATGGCGGACTCTAAAGTTGCGGGGTTTGCAGCGATTACAATACTCTGGATGCAGGATGGCAATCCTCCTACATATCGGTCAATTCTCTTTTCTAAAGTTGGCACCATTTCAGGCACCAAGGCTACCAACTCATGATAGCGAGTGGTGAATGTCATGTGATCAGCTCCTTTCATCACATGATTTGACAGTTCTACCTCTAGCTTTTGGAGTTCGTGTTTAGGACAAAATTCATTTCTCAGAAGGGTTTTGAATTCTTTCCAAGGCATGGCTGATGCTTCATCTCTGCCTCGAGCGTGTATTTGAGAGTTCCACCAGGTCAGAGCACGCTTATTGAAAGATCCAGCAGCATAACGAACCTTATGATGTTCTGGACAACTGCTGATGTCCAGTGTGTTCTCCATCTTCTCTAACCATTGGATTAGTCCAACGGCTCCTTCATCACCGCTAAAGCTTGGCGGTTTGCATCCTACGAACGATTTGTACGAACAGTCTGATTTGGTGCCGGTGTTTCCACTAGTTTCTCCTGCCGTATGACCGGAGTTGTTTCCGTAGCCTTGAAGCTTGTTGATCATCTCTGGGATGATATCCTTCATCTGATTAGTTAATTGGCTGCTCAGTAATGTTGCCAAGGCAATAGTAGCAGGGTCCAGCACCAAAGTCGTGCTTGGGCCTGGTGGTGGTGAATGTGGAGGTGGCGGAGGAGGAGGCGGCGGTGGTGAATCTGTAGGTGAGGGTGTAGAAGAGTGTGGTGCAAAAGTCTGAATAGTAGGCTGTTTTCTTGGCGGCATTCTGATCATAACCAAAAGAATTTGGTTAGTGTAGTGATCGAATGCAGAAAACATAATGCAAGCTTAAGTCTTAAGTTCTCTACATAGTTATAGTCTAGGCCAAACCGTTTAAGTAAATGACCTATTATTCTCTATAACCATGAGCTCTGATACCAATCTGTCACACCCCGGGCCGGCGGGGTTGGATCGGAGTCCCCGTCGGGCGGAAGGTTCCCGGAGCGCGATATCGTGAGTGATAATCGGGTTGATCAGATTGTTTACATAGCATCAATGTTAAGAATATCTAAAGCACAATAAAGCATTAAGATAGGATTACAAAGTTAAATTACAATGTCAATGTTTGATAATTTAACCAAGTAAACCTCTCCAAAAGAATCAAATGTTTCTATCTTGTATCTATACAAGATATCAAAAGAGATTCATATTAACTACAAAAGATGTGCTTTCCAAAAGTCTGTTGGGTCCTCTAGTTGGGCTACCTAGCAAGCAAAATTCTGAACCTTAGCTTATACCTGTGCGTCACCTGAGAAAGCATGTAAGAAAACGAGGTCAACACAATGGTTGGTGAGTTCATGTAGTTTTAGTATGTGAAAAATAGCTTTTGTTTATTTATTCAAAGTTTCCAAGTCTATGTTATTTGTATGTATTAGCTTCAGTATGAGTTTAACAAGCATCGTGTTTAGAAGTTTATGATAATCCCCCAAAAGCATTCCTGTATCCCCTAGGTAACAACCCTAATCTCATTAACACCACCTGTATCATCCAACTCGGTATGCTTATATATAGGGCATACCCCTGGGTCAAGCCTACGACCCGCCCAGACGACGTCCCACCACATACTAAGTCGCATAGGACATTGCTGTTAATGATAATTAAGCGTCTTACCTAACATTCAACCTGCACAAAGTAGTATATGAGTATCAAGTTTGAGAGGCACCATTATGGACAGCTTAATACCCTAGGGAATTTAGCATCCATCCATAACGGTCCTGATGATTAAATCAAGAAGAACACTGAATGACTAGTAGGGCTTGACCACTGTCAAGGCGCGGCGGTCAATCAGTCTGTCTTACATGATTTTAACACCGAAGAGCACTGATGACTAGTAGGGCTTGACCAATGTCAATACGCGGCGGCCATCAGTCGATCTTACGATGTTCGACAAGGAGGAGCACTGATGACTAGTAGGGGTTGACACTTAGGTCAACACGCGGCGGTCAACAGTCTGTCCTACAATGTCCTATAGCTTAAGCATACAAGTTTAAAGCATCCACATAGTTTTACTGATGACTAGTAGGGCTTGACCAATGTCAAGACGCGGCGGTCAATCAGTCTGTTGTCTGAGCCTTCCCAAGTATATCAAGCATTCACATTAGCATCATCATATAGCAATTACCCTTAGCACTTAGTATTAACGCATAGCTTTAGTATTAGCAAGTAGCTTATGCCTTTAGCACTTGGCATAATCAATAGTATTTAGTTTTAGTTGTGTCTTATGCCTTTAGCACTTGGCATAATCGAATAGTATAAAAGCATTTTGCTAAGTTTAAAACAATTGTTTCAAGCATTCCAAGTATATTAAGTATTTATGAGTATCAAGCCTTCAACTGTTCAAACATCCAAGTGTTTCAAGCAGTTAAGTACTTTAAGAATTCTAAGCATATAAGTCTTCGTGAGTTAAGTTTTCAAGTTTAAGTTTAAGCAAGTAATTGTAAGTGACAAACTAAATTGACACCTAGATTAAGAGTGTAAGGGATTAACCCTTAAAATATTGATATAAAGTATTAGGGTTTAGAATATGTGTCCATAGTATTAGTTTTCGAAACGAGTGTATCAAGTGTTAGCATTTAGCATAAGTGTTTCAAAGCCTTAGCATCGAGTATGTTGTCTAAGCATCGTGTGTATAGCATAACATCAAGCGTATAGTTTAAGCACGTAGCCTTTGGCATAGTCATTTAGACTTTAGCCCATAGTTTAAGAATAAAGTTTATAGTACAATCATCAAGTGTAAAGTTTAAGCCTAAAGTTTCATAGCATAAGTATCAAACATAAAGTTTAAGTATAAGCAACAAGTCATAAGTGTCAAGCATACAGTATAAGCACCACGAGTAAGTGTAAAAGCATTTCTTTAACACATTTCAATATTTGTTTAAAATGTATACATGCTTCTCAGTCCCGAGGTAAAACAAATATGTTTGAAAAGGGACAAATGAACTCACCTTGTAGTTGTTAGGGTTGACTTAGCTTAAACAAAATGCACGCGCTCTTGATTGTAGTGGTTGTGTATTCACGTTCCTGTATTGATTTCACGTTGTTGTAACTTATAAGTATAAGTCTTTGAATGTGTGTTTGTGTTAGCCCTAAAGTTGGCTAACACTCGTGAGTCTTGGTCATGATCCTTGTTCGGTCCAGTATATTTGATTAATCCTTGAAATTTGCACATCTTGTCATTAGTCATAGACCATTTGCTTTGATAAAGGCTTAGTGCTTATATTCCAATTCCACTTTGATGATCTTGTACATTTTGAACATTTATTGCATAATTATGAATTTATTAACAAACATTCTTTTGACATTTATTGTTTTGATCTTGTGAAATGTATTAAACCCATGTGGGCCTAAAATGGAATGTGGACCGATCAATATGACCAAGTTACTTGTTGGGCCTTTGTGTAACAAGTTGGGCCTTGGAATGACCTTGAACAATTGAGGTTTGTAAGGCCTATTGGAATGTGTGGACCAATGATATGGGTTGTTGCAATACAAAGGCCCGGCCAAATGTTACAAGGCCTAGAATTCAAGTGGCCTTGTGGGCCTCTATTGGGCCACGAGGAAGGTTGTTGGGCCAGAGGTGGGCCCAAGCAAGAATTGTTGGGCCTAAAGTTACAACGGGCTGTATGTACCATCATTGAGCCAAAAGTAGGCTATTGGCCAAGCCAATTGCAAGGTGGCCCCAAGGTTAGATCAAGGCTCGAAGTAAATTAGACCTTGGGCCCAACTGGGCCTGGTTCATTTGGGCTGGAATCAATTTGATGCGTTTGCATGAAACATATGGACTGAACAAAATGTCTGGGCCACAAAAATTCTGTTAGGCCATTTAATTATCATGAGGTGGATAACTGGTTTTGGGCCTGAAATAATAGTGGGCCTAACTGTTGACTGTACAAGTAAGGTTGGCAACAACAGTGGGCCTTAGGCCAAACTGGGCCTAATTCCCTTGGGCCGACAACATGTGTGGGCTGAACTAGTACTGTGGGCCAAACTATCAGGCCTTGGGCCGATTCTGTTGTGGCCTGAACTTGTGGGCTTTATTGGGCCAGGCCAAGTGTCTTGGGCCGATTAAGTGACAGGCAAGAAGGTGGGCCTGAGCAGTTCCTGGGCCGAACCAGTCTATTGGGCCAGAAAAGAACATGTTGGGCCATGCGATTATATCCAGTTAAATCGTTGGGCCCAAGAAGTGGGATGGTCGAACGTGTGCTGTGGCCTGGTGGACTAGATGGCCGAATAATCTTGATAAACCGAAACAGTATCGTGGGCTTCACAAAAGGTTGGGCTAAATGGTTGTGTGGCCCACTGTTGGCCAAGTGTATGTTATTGGGCTAGCTTCTTTGGGCCGTATGAAATCTGTTGAGGCGACTGAGGTGATGTCCGAATGTCTAAGGTTCGAATGAGGAGGGTGGCGAATGAGGTGTGGCCGTATGAGGTTGGGTCGAGTGAACATGACCCCAGCGAATGAAGGTGGCCGATCGAATGTAAGGGTTGGTCGAATGAGATAGTGATTCGGTCGGTTGTTTAGGGGCCATTCGACCAGTTGGGTCATTCGGCCGACTGTAGCCAGTCGTTCACAGGTAGGTTGTTCGAGGTCTAGGTGTAACAGATGAGACTATTCGATGGTGATGTGGTGCAAGAACTGAGTTTCGAATGTGGGGATCGAAAAGGGATGAGTTAGAACCAGTTGAGAGTGAGGTTTCAAGAGAGAGAGTATGAAAACCCTAATTTTTCGGAACTTTGGGGCTGATTTTACCTCTGATTTCGTGGTTGTTAGGACGGATCCCTTGTACTTTCGTGTAGAGGAGATCAAGAGCTTCGATTTGGTCCAAAGATGGAGTGATTTGGCCAAGAAATGAGTGAGTTATGAGGGTTTAAAGGTGAGAAAACCCTAAAAACGGTGGTGGCCGGATTTTGGGTCTTGGAGAGAGGGTGTGAGTGTGTTAAAATGAGGAAGATGACCTCATTTAACCTTTTTATACCCCGCGTGTGTTCGGGTTCGTTTTTGTCGCTCGGTTCGCATTTTCGTTACGTTTCCGGAAATTAAACGTGCGTTTTTCGTAACAAAATAAAAGAATTATTTTAGGATGACAAAATTATAAATATTATTAGAAATTATATTAAATATCGTTGCGTACAATTAAAATATCGAATTATTATATTTTACGCTTTTATTTAATTTGTTTAACGAATTAATATTTTTACGCGTTTATTAATTCGTTCGCGATTTCTTAAAACAATATTATTTAATTTATTAAATGATGAGTTTCAAAATTGTAAAATAAGAAATATCTTATTTCTTTGAATTTATGATCGTTTGCAACTTTTATCGTTTTCGTTTCGTCAGAAAACGTCACTTACGCGCGTTTTCGTACAGAGCGCTTACTGTACGAACACGATCGTACGTTTCACTTTCTGATTTTGTTTTCTACTTTCCAGTCATCATTTCAGATCGTTAAACTTTCAGATCTATTCGTACAGATCGTCACCTATACGAATAATTCGTCGGTTCAGCATTCTGTAACAACAACTGTTATAGTTTTGTTCTGTTTATCCTCACATACGTTTATACATATTAGCATCAAATCAAACATATGTGTACTTGTTCATTGTTGTCTGATGTGTTTCTGACCGTTAAAACCTAAGGTTTTAGATCAGATTTCAGACAATCGCGTAATAGTTTCATGTTATGTCACATGTGTAAATAGTATCAACATAGTTTCACGTAACGTGTACCTGAGTTACTGTGCACTTTACTGTGTAAATTACTGTTCCGGTGACGGTTCCGGCACAGATGTTACAGTCTCCCCTTGTTAAAGAAATTTCGTCCCGAAATTTAAAAGTTATTATCGGTACGACTTTCTTTGTAAACCAGTGGAAAAGACTTTGTTTCGTGTGTTGTCCCTACACTCCCAAGTCAAATCTGGGTTGTGTTTGGGATTCTTATGTATGACCTCAAAGTTTCGCAAATCTTATTGTGCATCAGCGTCTTACTGTTACGGCTTACTAAGTCTATGTATGATTCTAACACATTATTGCTCAATTAGTTGATACTTTGAGCATCAATTGTTACACAATCTTAGTGTTAGCTATTGTCTCCTTTGTATGTTATGTGTATTAGCTAGGCACTCTTTCATCGTTTGTATCACCATAAAAGGATTTCTAAGTTTCATGGAATACTCATGTGTTTATACTAATAGGAATAAGATAAATTTCTTATTCATACTAATATCAAAATGAAATAAAGTCTTGTGAGTAAGGAGGTACTACATACCAGTACCCGTCTCCGGGTCTTGGCGTGCTGCAGCGGCTCCAATCATATATGCTCTCCCACGAGGCACTTGAGCTCCTTGTTGTGCCTTCTTCGGACAGTCTCTGGAGAAATGACCTAATTCCCCACAGTTATAGCATCCCCGATTGTTGTTGTTGTAGTTTCCAGGGTTTTGTGGGGGTGGCATTGCCATGGCGGCGTTGTTTACCGCCGCTGCCGGTGTGGTTCGGCAGTGTTGAGCCAGATGACCTTTTCGGCCACAGTTGGTACACTGCCTACACGGCATTGTGGCAGCATGATGAAACTGACATTGTGCACATTGAGGATGTACGCCTGAGTAGGGTTTGCGTGTAGCTTTAGCAGGCACTGTAGCAACTTGATGAAGAGTCACGGGTGTCGCGTAGTCTCGAGTGACCTTTTGTTTCTTCTTCGGTTGTTCCTCTTTAGTCTTGCCCGAGTCGTCTTTCAATTCTCCGGATTTCACCATCACGTCAGTGAGTTTAGCGGACAGAGAAATGGCGGACTCTAAAGTTGCGGGGTTTGCAGCGATTACAATACTCTGGATGCAGGATGGCAATCCTCCTACATATCGGTCAATTCTCTTTTCTAAAGTTGGCACCATTTCAGGCACCAAGGCTACCAACTCATGATAGCGAGTGGTGAATGTCATGTGATCAGCTCCTTTCATCACATGATTTGACAGTTCTACCTCTAGCTTTTGGAGTTCGTGTTTAGGACAAAATTCATTTCTCAGAAGGGTTTTGAATTCTTTCCAAGGCATGGCTGATGCTTCATCTCTGCCTCGAGCGTGTATTTGAGAGTTCCACCAGGTCAGAGCACGCTTATTGAAAGATCCAGCAGCATAACGAACCTTATGATGTTCTGGACAACTGCTGATGTCCAGTGTGTTCTCCATCTTCTCTAACCATTGGATTAGTCCAACGGCTCCTTCATCACCGCTAAAGCTTGGCGGTTTGCATCCTACGAACGATTTGTACGAACAGTCTGATTTGGTGCCGGTGTTTCCACTAGTTTCTCCTGCCGTATGACCGGAGTTGTTTCCGTAGCCTTGAAGCTTGTTGATCATCTCTGGGATGATATCCTTCATCTGATTAGTTAATTGGCTGCTCAGTAATGTTGCCAAGGCAATAGTAGCAGGGTCCAGCACCAAAGTCGTGCTTGGGCCTGGTGGTGGTGAATGTGGAGGTGGCGGAGGAGGAGGCGGCGGTGGTGAATCTGTAGGTGAGGGTGTAGAAGAGTGTGGTGCAAAAGTCTGAATAGTAGGCTGTTTTCTTGGCGGCATTCTGATCATAACCAAAAGAATTTGGTTAGTGTAGTGATCGAATGCAGAAAACATAATGCAAGCTTAAGTCTTAAGTTCTCTACATAGTTATAGTCTAGGCCAAACCGTTTAAGTAAATGACCTATTATTCTCTATAACCATGAGCTCTGATACCAATCTGTCACACCCCGGGCCGGCGGGGTTGGATCGGAGTCCCCGTCGGGCGGAAGGTTCCCGGAGCGCGATATCGTGAGTGATAATCGGGTTGATCAGATTGTTTACATAGCATCAATGTTAAGAATATCTAAAGCACAATAAAGCATTAAGATAGGATTACAAAGTTAAATTACAATGTCAATGTTTGATAATTTAACCAAGTAAACCTCTCCAAAAGAATCAAATGTTTCTATCTTGTATCTATACAAGATATCAAAAGAGATTCATATTAACTACAAAAGATGTGCTTTCCAAAAGTCTGTTGGGTCCTCTAGTTGGGCTACCTAGCAAGCAAAATTCTGAACCTTAGCTTATACCTGTGCGTCACCTGAGAAAGCATGTAAGAAAACGAGGTCAACACAATGGTTGGTGAGTTCATGTAGTTTTAGTATGTGAAAAATAGCTTTTGTTTATTTATTCAAAGTTTCCAAGTCTATGTTATTTGTATGTATTAGCTTCAGTATGAGTTTAACAAGCATCGTGTTTAGAAGTTTATGATAATCCCCCAAAAGCATTCCTGTATCCCCTAGGTAACAACCCTAATCTCATTAACACCACCTGTATCATCCAACTCGGTATGCTTATATATAGGGCATACCCCTGGGTCAAGCCTACGACCCGCCCAGACGACGTCCCACCACATACTAAGTCGCATAGGACATTGCTGTTAATGATAATTAAGCGTCTTACCTAACATTCAACCTGCACAAAGTAGTATATGAGTATCAAGTTTGAGAGGCACCATTATGGACAGCTTAATACCCTAGGGAATTTAGCATCCATCCATAACGGTCCTGATGATTAAATCAAGAAGAACACTGAATGACTAGTAGGGCTTGACCACTGTCAAGGCGCGGCGGTCAATCAGTCTGTCTTACATGATTTTAACACCGAAGAGCACTGATGACTAGTAGGGCTTGACCAATGTCAATACGCGGCGGCCATCAGTCGATCTTACGATGTTCGACAAGGAGGAGCACTGATGACTAGTAGGGGTTGACACTTAGGTCAACACGCGGCGGTCAACAGTCTGTCCTACAATGTCCTATAGCTTAAGCATACAAGTTTAAAGCATCCACATAGTTTTACTGATGACTAGTAGGGCTTGACCAATGTCAAGACGCGGCGGTCAATCAGTCTGTTGTCTGAGCCTTCCCAAGTATATCAAGCATTCACATTAGCATCATCATATAGCAATTACCCTTAGCACTTAGTATTAACGCATAGCTTTAGTATTAGCAAGTAGCTTATGCCTTTAGCACTTGGCATAATCAATAGTATTTAGTTTTAGTTGTGTCTTATGCCTTTAGCACTTGGCATAATCGAATAGTATAAAAGCATTTTGCTAAGTTTAAAACAATTGTTTCAAGCATTCCAAGTATATTAAGTATTTATGAGTATCAAGCCTTCAACTGTTCAAACATCCAAGTGTTTCAAGCAGTTAAGTACTTTAAGAATTCTAAGCATATAAGTCTTCGTGAGTTAAGTTTTCAAGTTTAAGTTTAAGCAAGTAATTGTAAGTGACAAACTAAATTGACACCTAGATTAAGAGTGTAAGGGATTAACCCTTAAAATATTGATATAAAGTATTAGGGTTTAGAATATGTGTCCATAGTATTAGTTTTCGAAACGAGTGTATCAAGTGTTAGCATTTAGCATAAGTGTTTCAAAGCCTTAGCATCGAGTATGTTGTCTAAGCATCGTGTGTATAGCATAACATCAAGCGTATAGTTTAAGCACGTAGCCTTTGGCATAGTCATTTAGACTTTAGCCCATAGTTTAAGAATAAAGTTTATAGTACAATCATCAAGTGTAAAGTTTAAGCCTAAAGTTTCATAGCATAAGTATCAAACATAAAGTTTAAGTATAAGCAACAAGTCATAAGTGTCAAGCATACAGTATAAGCACCACGAGTAAGTGTAAAAGCATTTCTTTAACACATTTCAATATTTGTTTAAAATGTATACATGCTTCTCAGTCCCGAGGTAAAACAAATATGTTTGAAAAGGGACAAATGAACTCACCTTGTAGTTGTTAGGGTTGACTTAGCTTAAACAAAATGCACGCGCTCTTGATTGTAGTGGTTGTGTATTCACGTTCCTGTATTGATTTCACGTTGTTGTAACTTATAAGTATAAGTCTTTGAATGTGTGTTTGTGTTAGCCCTAAAGTTGGCTAACACTCGTGAGTCTTGGTCATGATCCTTGTTCGGTCCAGTATATTTGATTAATCCTTGAAATTTGCACATCTTGTCATTAGTCATAGACCATTTGCTTTGATAAAGGCTTAGTGCTTATATTCCAATTCCACTTTGATGATCTTGTACATTTTGAACATTTATTGCATAATTATGAATTTATTAACAAACATTCTTTTGACATTTATTGTTTTGATCTTGTGAAATGTATTAAACCCATGTGGGCCTAAAATGGAATGTGGACCGATCAATATGACCAAGTTACTTGTTGGGCCTTTGTGTAACAAGTTGGGCCTTGGAATGACCTTGAACAATTGAGGTTTGTAAGGCCTATTGGAATGTGTGGACCAATGATATGGGTTGTTGCAATACAAAGGCCCGGCCAAATGTTACAAGGCCTAGAATTCAAGTGGCCTTGTGGGCCTCTATTGGGCCACGAGGAAGGTTGTTGGGCCAGAGGTGGGCCCAAGCAAGAATTGTTGGGCCTAAAGTTACAACGGGCTGTATGTACCATCATTGAGCCAAAAGTAGGCTATTGGCCAAGCCAATTGCAAGGTGGCCCCAAGGTTAGATCAAGGCTCGAAGTAAATTAGACCTTGGGCCCAACTGGGCCTGGTTCATTTGGGCTGGAATCAATTTGATGCGTTTGCATGAAACATATGGACTGAACAAAATGTCTGGGCCACAAAAATTCTGTTAGGCCATTTAATTATCATGAGGTGGATAACTGGTTTTGGGCCTGAAATAATAGTGGGCCTAACTGTTGACTGTACAAGTAAGGTTGGCAACAACAGTGGGCCTTAGGCCAAACTGGGCCTAATTCCCTTGGGCCGACAACATGTGTGGGCTGAACTAGTACTGTGGGCCAAACTATCAGGCCTTGGGCCGATTCTGTTGTGGCCTGAACTTGTGGGCTTTATTGGGCCAGGCCAAGTGTCTTGGGCCGATTAAGTGACAGGCAAGAAGGTGGGCCTGAGCAGTTCCTGGGCCGAACCAGTCTATTGGGCCAGAAAAGAACATGTTGGGCCATGCGATTATATCCAGTTAAATCGTTGGGCCCAAGAAGTGGGATGGTCGAACGTGTGCTGTGGCCTGGTGGACTAGATGGCCGAATAATCTTGATAAACCGAAACAGTATCGTGGGCTTCACAAAAGGTTGGGCTAAATGGTTGTGTGGCCCACTGTTGGCCAAGTGTATGTTATTGGGCTAGCTTCTTTGGGCCGTATGAAATCTGTTGAGGCGACTGAGGTGATGTCCGAATGTCTAAGGTTCGAATGAGGAGGGTGGCGAATGAGGTGTGGCCGTATGAGGTTGGGTCGAGTGAACATGACCCCAGCGAATGAAGGTGGCCGATCGAATGTAAGGGTTGGTCGAATGAGATAGTGATTCGGTCGGTTGTTTAGGGGCCATTCGACCAGTTGGGTCATTCGGCCGACTGTAGCCAGTCGTTCACAGGTAGGTTGTTCGAGGTCTAGGTGTAACAGATGAGACTATTCGATGGTGATGTGGTGCAAGAACTGAGTTTCGAATGTGGGGATCGAAAAGGGATGAGTTAGAACCAGTTGAGAGTGAGGTTTCAAGAGAGAGAGTATGAAAACCCTAATTTTTCGGAACTTTGGGGCTGATTTTACCTCTGATTTCGTGGTTGTTAGGACGGATCCCTTGTACTTTCGTGTAGAGGAGATCAAGAGCTTCGATTTGGTCCAAAGATGGAGTGATTTGGCCAAGAAATGAGTGAGTTATGAGGGTTTAAAGGTGAGAAAACCCTAAAAACGGTGGTGGCCGGATTTTGGGTCTTGGAGAGAGGGTGTGAGTGTGTTAAAATGAGGAAGATGACCTCATTTAACCTTTTTATACCCCGCGTGTGTTCGGGTTCGTTTTTGTCGCTCGGTTCGCATTTTCGTTACGTTTCCGGAAATTAAACGTGCGTTTTTCGTAACAAAATAAAAGAATTATTTTAGGATGACAAAATTATAAATATTATTAGAAATTATATTAAATATCGTTGCGTACAATTAAAATATCGAATTATTATATTTTACGCTTTTATTTAATTTGTTTAACGAATTAATATTTTTACGCGTTTATTAATTCGTTCGCGATTTCTTAAAACAATATTATTTAATTTATTAAATGATGAGTTTCAAAATTGTAAAATAAGAAATATCTTATTTCTTTGAATTTATGATCGTTTGCAACTTTTATCGTTTTCGTTTCGTCAGAAAACGTCACTTACGCGCGTTTTCGTACAGAGCGCTTACTGTACGAACACGATCGTACGTTTCACTTTCTGATTTTGTTTTCTACTTTCCAGTCATCATTTCAGATCGTTAAACTTTCAGATCTATTCGTACAGATCGTCACCTATACGAATAATTCGTCGGTTCAGCATTCTGTAACAACAACTGTTATAGTTTTGTTCTGTTTATCCTCACATACGTTTATACATATTAGCATCAAATCAAACATATGTGTACTTGTTCATTGTTGTCTGATGTGTTTCTGACCGTTAAAACCTAAGGTTTTAGATCAGATTTCAGACAATCGCGTAATAGTTTCATGTTATGTCACATGTGTAAATAGTATCAACATAGTTTCACGTAACGTGTACCTGAGTTACTGTGCACTTTACTGTGTAAATTACTGTTCCGGTGACGGTTCCGGCACAGATGTTACATGTCTCGGTTAGTCCGGTTAAATGTTCGAATCAATGATTCAAGTTAAGTCGGGTTAAACAATAAAAATATAAGTGTCTAATAATTATCATTATGCGTGAAAAAGAGCAAGTATATGGAAGAAAATTACAATTCAGTTCGACGACCTTTGAGATTTTTGAATTCATCGATTATGTGTCTCGAGTCAAATTTTTCAGCAATTTCTTTTCTGTCTAAATCACCAAGCTATCCATGAGATACTTATCTTGCATTTTTTTCAAAGGCGATTCTTGAATATTCTCATTGCTGAAAATCCCTCTCTGTTGTTGCGAAACAAGGAGTGCAAGATTAGCCTAACACTCCAACTCGGAAAAATCTTGAACCAAGTATCCACAAATCTATAGTTCTTTTGATATCTAGGATATTCTTTAAGATGGATTTGATAATGTTATAAATTTAAATAAGTTCACCTTACTTGTTACTTTAAATTAACCCGATGATCCCACATTTGTATTCATTTAGCCAGATCTTTTTCTAGATAGTTAAGTCTACTGCATGTGTAATTAACGAGCTGAGTGAAAAATAAATAAATACGATTATATACGATATAAATGTTTTGTAAATCTGATTTAGCAATTAATTTACTTAGTTTTAAGCTCAGATGAATGCATCCTCTGAATGTTTATTTAAAAGTTGATGATTTATAATGTTTTTATATATAGATATAAATGAATGTTAAATTGTTAGTAATTAAAGAATAAAGGTTGGGGTTTAAAAAAAGTCATAAACATAACAAGTGCATAGTAATGAATCAATTAAGTCTCATGCATGGGCGGTGCCTAGCTAACTCAGCTCGTAGAGACAAATATATAAATAAATAAATAAATGGTTTGAGTGTGGTACGTACGTATGAGGTCTTCACTACAAAATTCGCAACATGTCCCGACGAAATTTACACGCCATGTCCCGACGACTTTTGGTTGGCATAGGGTTCGTCGGTATAGATTTGTGCCAATAGATAAAAAAGTCGTCGGCATAGGGTTCGTCGGGACAAACTTGACCTATGCCGACTACTTTTGGTTGGTATAGATCAATTAAAAAAATTTCTGAAAGACTGAAATAGCCCTATAGCGACAACTTTTGGTCGGTATAGGTTAATTAAAAAAATTTATGAAATAGCCCTATAGTGATGACTTTTGGTCGGGATATGTCAATTAAAAAATTTCTTAAATAGCCCTATAGCGACGACTTTTGGTCGGAACATGTCAATTAAAAAATTTCTAAAATAGCCCTATAGCGACGACTTGTGGTTTATTAATTATTAGTTTAAGGTTTGATTAGTTAAGGTTTATGTTTTATTAGTTTAAGGTTTTATTAAATAATAGTTTAAGGTTTGATTAGTTTAAGGTTTATGTTTTATTAGTTTAAGGTTTTATTAAATAATAGTTTAAGGTTTGATTAGTTTAAGGTTTTATTAGGTTTTATTAAATAATAGTTTAAGATTTGATTAGTTTAAGGTTTAGGTTTTATTAGTTTCAGGTTTTATTAAATAATAGTTTAAGGTTTGATTGATTTAAGGTTTATGTTTTATTAGTTTAAGGTTTTTTAAATAATAGTTTAAGGTTTGATTAGTTTAAGGTTTAGGTTTTATTAGTTTAAGGTTTTATTAGGGTTTTATTAATTATTTGTTAAGGTTTGATTAGTTTAAGGTTTAGGTTTTTTAGTTTAAGGTTTTATTAGGGTTTTATTAAATAATAGTTTAAGGTTTGATTAGTTTAAGGTTTATGTTTTATTAGTTTAAGGTTTTATTAGGGTTTTATTGTTTTATATTAAAAAATTATCAATCGCTTCTCTACCTCAATCCTTCTTTCAAGTAATTAAACTCAATTTTTTTTAACAACAATAATATTTTTTTTATAAAATTAAAGAATTACAATATCAACACAATTCAATAACATATATAATAATAATGCATACTTAAGGCACATCTAATTGCTGGCTAACATATATGCTTATATTATAAACATACAAACCAACTACATGGCCAATAAATATGCATGTATTTACATGAATCAAAATCCAAATTAATTCTCATGTTATACGAATCACATGTAAATCTTAAACAAAAATTATTTATTACCTTCAAATGCCCTACTTGAACTTGTTCAAAACTTCAAAAATCCTAAATAAACTTCAAATTTTCTTCCTTTGTTTCTTGTAAACATACAAACATACATACAATTCATAAATAAACACTAATCATTTACAAAAAAACATGAATATATATATTTAAATAAATATTTAGCAAGAAAAATGATTATTTTACCTTAAGAATCCAAAAATGAAACAACAAGTTCTTAAACACCCATCTAACTTCAAAAACCTAAAAAAATGAAGAACATAAGTGAAAATTGGCATAATGGGTATCAAAACTTCAAAACCAACAACAATCTAAGCTCAAAATCGCGTTTAAAATGGAAATTACCTTTGAAAACCATCAAAAACTCGAAAGATACGACCAAATCGCAAAAGGGCAGCAACATGAAGAACCTAAATATGAAAGAAGTTCTTAAACACCCATCTAACTTCAAAAACCTTAAAAACATGAAGAACATAAGTGAAATTGGCATAAAGGGGATCAAAACTTCAAAACCAAAAACAATCTAAGCTCAAAATCACATTTGAAATGGAAATTACCTTTGAAAATCGTCTAAAGCTCGAAAGATACGACCAAAAAGCGAAAGGGCAGTAAAGGGGGTAAATAACCCAACTCTACAGAAGCTGGAGGTATATTTTTTTGCGATTCAGGCTGTCCCGACGACTTCTTGTCGGTATAGGGTCATCGGGATTAAGTTTTTTAGCCAGGCACCTATGCCGACGACATCTCGGCAGCAAAAATAACTTTCATTTATTACACCCGCGCTCCCCACGCGTGAAAATGGCGAAAAAAAAAAGGAAAAAGGGTATGATAGGTTAAGTCGGGGCAGGATCAATTTCTTGTAGTGCTTTCAAGAGAAGAAGCCATGCGCGCAGGCCGGGTTGATTATGAGCAGTGGCGGACCCAGAAAATTTTTTCATGGGGGGCGAAATTTTTTTAGGTTTATTGGTGTTCAAGTTGGTTTGAGGCGGATCGGGTCGGATCATGTTAAAAAAGACAATCAAACTAAATTTTATATATAAAGACAAAATGAAAATACAATACATCTAAAGTTGTTCGCTACGTGAATTTTTTATATCCAAAGCAACGTATAAGGTCCTGAGAATTGGGGATGCCCAGGACGAGTCGAAAAAAAGGCCCCTTAGTGAATTTGAATATTAAGTTGAGGGTATTCAAAAAAACTGAAAACTGTTAATACTAGAAAAATGAACCGTATTCATAACCGAAAAAACGAACTGAATTCTGAATTTGGTTTAAGGTTTGGTTCCTAACTGTATCCGAATTTGGTTCTTAACCGTATACGAATTTCGGTTATCGGTTCCAAATTTTTTGGAATTCGTTTTGTTTGGTTAACCGATTAAAGCGAATTCATATTTAAATTTTTTATCTTTATAATATACAAGGTTGAACTAGGTTTATTTATATCAGTTTATTTGGTTTTTAATTGGTATATTTGATTGAATTCGGTTTAATCGGTTTTTAACCAGTTTAGAAGTGGATTTTTTTATTATAATTAATACTAAACTTGTTTTTACATTGAGTTTAAATTATCAGTTGGATATTTTTAAACTTAGTATTCTTAATTAACACTTAGATTTTAAAAGTTTAATGGGGCGATTGTAAAATTTTACGGAGAGCAATCAAGATTTTAACATTTATATACTACTAAAAAAAATTTTCAAGGTGGGCGGCTGCCCCACGAGGCAAAGTGTAGGTACGCCACTGATTATGAGTTGGAAATAAATTAAAATTAAGCATGGGATAGGATGGGGATCCTACTGCAGCTCAAAACGTACAATAATCCAATCCAAACAAATACCTATACCTACGTACGCACGGATCCTCTTATTATATAAATAAACTCATATATATAACCAAATGCTTAATTATAAGTATTCCATAACTTAATTATTTGTAATGGAACCAAATTAAATTTATGATGATAAAACAAATAAATCACCAACATAAATGATTTTCTAATAACATACGTGTGTGTACTATACAGGTTTATATTATCTAGTAGCTAGCAAGGAAACTTCATGGAAGACAATTAATTAATTAATTAATTAATATTTTAGGTTTTTATCTTTGACAATTGTATATTTAGCAAGAAATAAAAGTAATGAAAATTTACAGTAAAAAAAAAAAGAGAAAAAATAAATCAACTATATATTTTTTTTCTCGCACACAAGGGAGGGTGAGGGGGATTAATTGGCATAGCCGCACAACTCTGGGACTTTAAACTAGCTAGTTAGAAAGAATTTCTATTTTCTATTTGTAAACCTAAGTATTATACTTCTATTTTAATAATAAAAGGCATGTGTTTGGGTTGTCAAATAAAGTTATGAGTTATTGGTACATCGATCGGTGTATCAATAATAATGTATTTTTTCTTGATTAATTAATAAAAAAAAAATTATACGATAGAAAATTATGTTCGCAAATTCTAAAAGCATAAAAACATGTATATTTGTCTATATCTGCATAAGATTATAAATGATAATTATAAATCATATAAACAAAATTCTATAAATACAATACTTAGTGATGATATTTTATAACTTTGCTCATCTTTAGTCTTTATTAATGAGTTTGATTAACTTTGCTTGATCACTATAAAACTTGTCTAAATCTTTTACTCGTATCATTAATAGAAAATTTATCCTAACGTCAAGTATAGGTGAAATTAAAACGTGGAAAATGTAATTATTTGATAAGAGAGAACATTAAAAAACTCTCTTTTGATAATATGAATCAACTCTTTAATTTTTCAGATTTAAAATGACAAAATTAATAACCTGGATGAAACCCAAACATAAACCGAATGGTTGGGGCCAGTAGGCCCTTGCCTATAAATTTTCTGTATGAAGCCGGCTTTGGGTACTGGTGACACGATGATACTCTAGTAATCCTTAAGTGATCCAAAACAGTAATCTGTAAGTGACAGTCAAAAACTAATTAATTTTCTAATTAACACACAGCATTATATCACACACTCAACTCGTAGTTGCATGGTTTATGATGGACGTAACGGGGTCGGGTATATATAGAAAAGATATACAATTACAGTAATTTAATGCCCATAAGCTTAGCTAGATAGTTCAAATTAATATATGCCATATATTTAAAGAACATACCATACCATACACACACATATACATGTGTGATTATTGATATATATATATATTATATATATATATATATATATATAATATATATATATATATATATATATATGTAGCTAACACTTGAATCGCTAGCTAGCTACAATCATATCCATAGATCTCACTTGTAGTAATGTATTATTATTTGTATGGTTTTAAAATGATGGTGGTAAATTAATTATTTGGTACACAAAGCTTGAACTAAATTACTTGGCCAAGCTAGGGTTTTACAAACCAAGAGAAAATGGAAAACCGGTGTTCCTTAACCAGGTACCCCCAGCAATGAAGTTTTGCTGGGTGAAGCCTAAGCCTCCGACGAAGAAGTGATGACCTTGAACCCCTTCCATTTAACTCTACCTGAGGTACCTGCCCCAGCCCCAGTGTTTAGGTACTCTGCATAATTAATGTGTCAAGTGCAAAGTTCCCATCCACTCATACCATCCGCAGGATTATGACATTGCTGATGCTAGATTGCATCCACCACTGTCCTCGAATACTCTTTCCATGGCCGTCCCTAAATATGTTGGAAAACTGGACTGCACCGGTTGGAGATCGGAAGTCGCACCTATTCTGCTTTTTTGAATGACGATCCTGTGTTTTGGTTCTTGTCGGTCCGCCCTTGTGCGGTGACCCGTTCCTTTGACCAGAATCGGGGCGACGTGCATGGATGTCACAGTCTTCTCCACCCGGTCCAGGCCTTTTTCCAATTCCTTACGGACTTTTTTATCGGCATCGTCGTGAGAGAAGCCGTCAAGACAGGTTTCCTGGTCGGTGATGGCGGAGCTCATGAGCGTCTTGAGATCGTTGGCGCGTGGGTGCGATACTCATCCAGGTCTTCTCAACTTGGATGAGCTTCCAGGGTTTCGGATACCATCTCCAGACAATCATGAAGTGCCCTCACCTCCCGTTGTGTCAGACTAGCTTTCCGAGTGCTCATCACCTTCTTTATCTGGAAGTAGTTCTTTTCCACAGCAGTTTTGTGATATTAACCGCAAGCTCGATCACGTCCTTCTGGTTTTTGACCTTTTTGGTTACCTCGGGGTGGCTGGTGATGGTGGAGTAGCATAATTCTGGGTAAGATGTGCTGCTGCAAGCTGATTTTACGATGGCATGAGCTGTGGCACTACTTTCTGGCCTGCCGGAGCTGGAGTTACGACGACAGACGACGCCGATAACGATTAAAACTGATAATAGGATTATTGAAGAAGAAGAAGCAAAAACAAGCAGCTTCTTTCTTTTGTTGATCATGTTCTTACCGGCGTAGAAATCTTTGATCAGCTGGGTCATGACTTTTGATCAAAATTCAAAACAAAAGAAGAAAGAAATTTAACATCGCATGGATGTACATACGTACGTGTTCCTTTTATAAGCGGATTTCCAATTAATTAACACGAAAATTACAAAAATAATCAAATTTCACAGCTATTAATTTTTACCGATTAAATAATCACTGAAATTTAGCCCTCCGTTTAAGCTTTATATGTCGCTTTATACGCCCGTTTTTTGTACTGTTGTGTCCTAAAAAGAAATATATCGGCCCACATGTTGGCGGTTTTGTTGGAGTCTAAACGGGTGTCTTAAGACCCCTTTTTCACCGGCGTCTTAAAAGACCTTTAAACGTCCATTCTTACGTCTTTTTGGGTTTTTAAACTTCAAAGCGACGTCTTTACACGCCAACTCTGGATGGATGTGACATTAACTGATTTAACGGCTTAAAGACGTTAGAATGGGCGTCTAAAGATGTCGCTCTGGAGTCTAAGGACTCCAAAAAGATGTCAGAATGAGCGTCTAAAGACGTCTTAAGATGGCGGTAGAAAAGGGGTGTTAAGACACTCATTTAGACCCCGACAAAGCCGTCAACATGTGAGCCTGTATGTTTACAAAAAGTAAAGAAAAATGGCGTCTAAAACGACGTCTAAAGCGGCGTCTAAGGGAGCTTATTAAATTAATTTGATTTGGTCAAACTTCGAGCAATTCAAACCAACTCTCATACGAGCTCCTGGCGGTTCATTCATTTGATCGTAAACTAGAGTCACTTTTGATTCTGCAATTTTTGTTCATTAATTATTTCAGATTCTTTAATGGACGTTAATTAAAAGTGAAAATAAACGATCGATCCTTAATTTATTAATTCATCACCTGCTATTTCTTTGTAGTACGTCTATATATTATTATTTTATATTTCAATACAACTAATCAACGTATATATGTCCATTAATAAATACTAATTAAAAAGGCAACTAAAATCATTATTTAAAAGTTTAATTAAGTACTATAACTCAACTAACCAAAAATATTAGTAGTATTACGAAATATTTCAACACCAATTTTTTTATTCAAGGTACAATCAAGCTATATGTTGTAATAATCAATTTTAATTGTTATTAAGTTATTTAAACGTCAAAATCTATTTTTAAATAGTTTTATGAGGGAGTAATTTAGAAGAAACTTAATTATATATGGTGTAAATTGCATGCATGCATACAGGGGCAGACAAATTTTGTGAAATAGAGGCAGCAACATGGTTGCCGATTTATACCTATCCTTACTAATATTGAAAAATTTTAAAGTGTGTTGTAAATTGTAATGAATGATTTGTCTTCTTCGGCAATGAAAGAAAGGTAAAGGAAATTTATATAAATTTAGAACTCGCTAGCATAAGCTATACTTATTTAGCACATGTATCATCAAATGGAGTGGGGTCTATTAGTAGACCATGTAAGGAGGACGCTTGAAGATGGTAGAAAAATTGAGGAATCGGATTAGGATGCTTTTGATATACATAGGCATACTTTTTATAAATCCTTGGGTGAAAATTTATGATTAAACATGTAAACTCTTGGCTTTCGTTAGTAATGATTTATATTTTTAATCATTTTTTGTCATGCCTTTATTTGACCATAGATATTGTGTAAACCTGACACATAGCACCTTCATGAGCCGGTAGCAAGATACGACAGTTACAAGTTGGTATCAAAACATTGGTTTAAGATGCTTAAGTACTAGCAAGTTGTATGTACACTTAAATTAGAACTCTGATTTAACTTGGGTGTCAGCCACGAAATTAATATATGTCAAGTTCTTCAAATGTGTATTTTGATAGAAATAGATGCAAGTCCTTGGCTAAGTGGTGAATGCAAATGGTATACCCGTAAACCTTTCAAAAGTGGAGACTCTACTAAAGTGAAGTCTGCCAAAATGTCCACCGATGCATACGATTTCCTATGATTAGCACGATATTATTGGAGATTTATCTAAGACTTTTCAAGAATTTCTATGCCTCTAACCAAGCTTACAAAAACTGAAGTGAAATATGATTAAGAACTAAATACACAAAAATAAAATTTGAGGAATGGAGAAACAAGGAGCATTAGTTTTTTACAATGCTAGATGATCCAAATGATTTTGTATTATACTCGAACGCTCATATTAGGGATTGGGATGTGTATTAATGAAGTAAAGTCATAGCTTGTTTCTCATGTCGATTGAAAAATGATGTGACAAATTATCCAATATATGATCCATAGTGATCAGCTGCGGTTGTATCCACGCTAAAGTTATGGAGGCAATGTTTTGTATAATATCAAATGTACCATATATATCGATAATAAAACTATAAAAGCATGAAGTATTTTTTTAGGCAGAATGATAAATATATGAGATGTATAACCTAGGAAACGAAAGTGTCATGGTTAATGCTCTTAGTCAATTAGGGATGTATTTTTCCATGTAAGTGAAGGTTTACAAGCTAAGGGTAACACCAGATTTCTTGCAGCAACTTTAGGCGAAATTAAAATCGGAGCCCTTCATCAATTTGAGAGATTAGACTTTTTCCCTACGTTGTCACACCCCGAGCCGGCGGGGTTGGATCGGAGTCCCCGTCGGGCGGAAGGTTCCCGGGGCGCGATATCGTGAGTGATAATCGGAGTGATCAGATTGTTACATTGCACATAATACATAAATGAGAAACTTGCTAAAATAAAATAGAATTACAAAGTTAAATTACATCAGTTAAGTTTATAATTTAACAATGTAAATCTACTATCACATCATAAATCTTCTATCTTGTATCTGCACAAGATATACAAAATAAACTGTATAATGATGTTTCAAAATATGCAGGTCCAAAAAGCTAGGTCCTCTATCAGATGACCTGGTCCAAAGAAATAACTCTTCAGTTGACCTGTTCGTCACCTGAGAAGTCATGCAAAAATAAAGTCAACACATGGTTGGTGAGTTCATTAAGTTTTATAAAATGAGTTTGAATAACCTTAATGACAACCTTAACCTCACCATTAACCACCTATACCATCCAGTTCAGTATGCTTATATATAGGGCATATGTAGGGTCGAACTTACCGCTCGCCCAGCCACCGTCCCACCACATACTAACCCGCATGATATATTGTTTCTGGTGATAATTAAGCATTTCATCCCATACCTTTGATTCCATAACAATTGATTTATAACATTTGATCACCCTGAAAATGATTACCTTGATCCCTCGAAATGACAACCTTAACCTCATCAACAACCACCTATGCTATCCAATCAAGTATGCTTATATATAGGGCATATGTAGGGTCGAACTTACCGCCCGCCCAGCCACCGTCCCACCACATACCAGACTGCTTAGCATATTGTTGTTAATGATAATTAAGCGTTTCACTCCATTCAACTTCATCTTAGATCTTGATTTCCACAAATTGAAATACCTCTGATTTCTTGAGTTCATCATGTATTAATGATTACCCAAAACACTTGTAAAATATGATATTAAATGTTCAATTAAATTAATAATTAAGCATTTAAATACAACTAAGACATGATGATTGGGCCTTATTTGACTCAATCAATTAGACTTAGTTGTTGGTGGTTATCCAAGTTGTACCCTCTCACACGTGGCCCATATCAGGCATGACTCGCGAGGAGTCCTGTATGCGTCGGGACTTTCATGATTTGCCCATATCAGCTTGACCCACAAGATCTACTGTATGCGTCGGGACTTTAGGATATCCTTTGATTATAATCTTCTTGATTCTCATGATTTAATGTGATAGTTTAAGTTATGCCCATGTAGCTTGACTACAAGAGTCTACTACTGTGACGGGACTTTCCGTGTGTTACACGTGGTCTCGATTTACATACGACTGACAACTCACTTTACTTTAGGTATTAATGATTTCATTAGATCATAATGATTTCATTATTTCAATGATCCACACACGGTTATGATTCCCTTGATTCCTTTGATTTTGATCTTTAGAACTCCATGATTTCACAATGATTTTAGATTCATGAGTAGGATCCTTAGTTTACTGATCACACACTGAATTAGATTTCATGGCATTTGATTTTTAGCTTTGATTCTTTCAATTTCACTTTAAATTTAGATTCTTGAATTTGAACTTTATGGACTAAGGGTTTGTTTAGAGTTTAGAATTAGAGTATTACTCATAAGAGTAATTAATTAACTTGTTGGTTAATTCTGCATAGCAATTTCCTAGACAAGAGTCTAGGAGTATAAACAAGCACATATAAAGCATATAATAAGTAAAAGCATTTACGTAAAACAGATTTAAATAAAAAGGTTTACGCATGCTTCTCAGCCCCGCGTTTGTAAACAAAAATGTTTAGAAAAGGGGCAATGAACTCACCTGTGTTGCTCTGTACTGATTTACCACAAAATGCGCGCTCGTTGTTGTAACCTAAGTATCTTCAGTACCTAAGTTGTTTTTAAGAGGATTCGAATACGATAAGTATATACAGTAGTCTTCGTATCTAAGGTTTGGTCTCAGTGTGCAACTACGTGTCCTAGCTTACTAATGTGCTTCTAAAACTCCTTCTATCTAACCTAAGACATTACCCATAATTGACCCCTGATCCCACAAGTGGTCATTACTAGTCCTTAGTTATATCGTATTTAAATTATTTCATTCTAGGTTAATTATTTAGAACACATTATTTAATATAATTTAATAAAGTTTTTAAATCATTTTCTTTTATTAAAAACATAATAAATTTAAATAAAGAATATTTAACATGTGATGGGCTTAGGTTAAACCTATTGGGCCAATCTCAGGCCCATTTATTTGACTTTGATTTCCATATGATTTCTTTCCACCGCTTTGGTTATTAAGCCTTGATCGTTTAAATAACCCATCTAGGTTAGTTGTATGTCTTTATAGACTTTTCCAAGGGTTAGGTGTTAATAGTTAAATCAACACTCAAACCCTAGGTTGTTGTTTGATCCTCATGATTTTATGTAAAGCCTTTATCATTGAAACTCTAATAATCCCTTGTTGATTTCCATCCCATTTGACATATAAGATTCATGTTTATTTATTAGAGTGGTCTAAGAAAACCCATTTTCTTAGAAAACCATAATTACCTTTTTCATTAAATATCCCATGCACAAACACACATCCATGCATGTTTTTACGTGGCCCATCCATGCATCCAAAGTTCCTTAACCGTGAATGATGGTCCTATTCCTAAATCCTTAACCGAAAGAGACAAACACACATCCATGCATGTTTTTAAGTGTAAAGTTTAAGCCTAAAGTTTCATAGCATAAGTATCAAACATAAAGTTTAAGTATAAGCAACAAGTCATAAGTGTCAAGCATACAGTATAAGCACCACGAGTAAGTGTAAAAGCATTTCTTTAACACATTTCAATATTTGTTTAAAATGTATACATGCTTCTCAGTCCCGAGGTAAAACAAATATGTTTGAAAAGGGACAAATGAACTCACCTTGTAGTTGTTAGGGTTGACTTAGCTTAAACAAAATGCACGCGCTCTTGATTGTAGTGGTTGTGTATTCACGTTCTTGTATTGATTTCACGTTGTTGTAACTTATAAGTATAAGTCTTTGAATGTGTGTTTGTGTGTGTGTTTGTGTTAGCCCTAAAGTTGGCTAACACTCGTGAGTCTTGGTCATGATCCTTGTTCGGTCCAGTATATTTGATTAATCCTTGAAATTTGCACATCTTGTCATTAGTCATAGACCATTTGCTTTGATAAAGGCTTAGTGCTTATATTCCAATTCCACTTTGATGATCTTGTACATTTTGAACATTTATTGCATAATTATGAATTTATTAACAAACATTCTTTTGACATTTATTGTTTTGATCTTGTGAAATGTATTAAACCCATGTGGGCCTAAAATGGAATGTGGACCGATCAATATGACCAAGTTACTTGTTGGGCCTTTGTGTAACAAGTTGGGCCTTGGAATGACCTTGAACAATTGAGGTTTGTAAGGCCTATTGGAATGTGTGGACCAATGATATGGGTTGTTGCAATACAAAGGCCCGGCCAAATGTTACAAGGCCTAGAATTCAAGTGGCCTTGTGGGCCTCTATTGGGCCACGAGGAAGGTTGTTGGGCCAGAGGTGGGCCCAAGCAAGAATTGTTGGGCCTAAAGTTACAACGGGCTGTATGTACCATCATTGAGCCAAAAGTAGGCTATTGGCCAAGCCAATTGCAAGGTGGCCCCAAGGTTAGATCAAGGCTCGAAGTAAATTAGACCTTGGGCCCAACTGGGCCTGGTTCATTTGGGCTGGAATCAATTTGATGCGTTTGCATGAAACATATGGACTGAACAAAATGTCTGGGCCACAAAAATTCTGTTAGGCCATTTAATTATCATGAGGTGGATAACTGGTTTTGGGCCTGAAATAATAGTGGGCCTAACTGTTGACTGTACAAGTAAGGTTGGCAACAACAGTGGGCCTTAGGCCAAACTGGGCCTAATTCCCTTGGGCCGACAACATGTGTGGGCTGAACTAGTACTGTGGGCCAAACTATCAGGCCTTGGGACAATTCTGTTGTGGCCTGAACTTGTGGGCTTTATTGGGCCAGGCCAAGTGTCTTGGGCCGATTAAGTGACAGGCAAGAAGGTGGGCCTGAGCAGTTCCTGGGCCGAACCAGTCTATTGGGCCAGAAAAGAACATGTTGGGCCATGCGATTATATCCAGTTAAATCGTTGGGCCCAAGAAGTGGGATGGTCGAACGTGTGCTGTGGCCTGGTGGACTAGATGCCGAATAATCTTGATAAACCGAAACAGTATCGTGGGCTTCACAAAAGGTTGGGCTAAATGGTTGTGTGGCCCACTGTTGGCCAAGTGTATGTTATTGGGCTAGCTTCTTTTGGCCGTATGAAATCTGTTGAGGCGACTGAGGTGATGTCCGAATGTCTAAGGTTCGAATGAGGAGGGTGGCGAATGAGGTGTGGCCGTATGAGGTTGGGTCGAGTGAACATGACCCTCCGAATGTCTAAGGTTCGAATGAGGAGGGTGGCGAATGAGGTGTGGCCGTATGAGGTTGGGTCGAGTGAACATGACCCCAGCGAATGAAGGTGGCCGATCGAATGTAAGGGTTGGTCGAATGATGTGACACCTCGCAAATTCCAGGTCAACAATTATAATACTTTAATAATAATGTGTGTTATTATTTCATATGTGGCACTAGAAAAATTGTATTTAGTGTGACACGTGGCACAACGGACCTAACACACCGATAATTCGAGGAATTATCGCACGAAAACTCGCACGTGTCTTGAATGACGAATGTTGGTGAACGGATCAAACCAAAGAACACTTTCACTGCACATTAGGTTCCGGGGAACCTAAGTTAGTAGAACGATGTCCATATGTCGAGAAACGATACTCGTAATCGAAAAATACGCGAAAAATGGATCAAAACGTGAAAATGGGCCAAATTGGGCCGGATCTAGGGTCCAGGCGGTACGCCTGACCCGAGGATCCCTATCCAGGCGATACGCGCGGATGAGGAGGGACGCCTCAGATCTGGCTGCCTCGCGCGTAACGCCTGGCCTTGGTGGTCAACGTCAGGCGATACGCCTGGCTACTCTGACACTTAAAAATCTTTTAAATCTCATGATTACCACACCATACCTCTTTTACCCAATCCTACACGTAAATCCTTCTATTTAAACCCCATAACGTCTGAATCTAGTCCCACAACACCATAATTACCTCAAGGGACCTTTGGAAGCCATGGTTGCATCTTGGGAAGCTTATTATGGAAGATCTTGAAGGTTTGAGGCACAAAGGAGCTCCAAGAACACCACACTCCATTCTCTCTCGTGATTGAAGCTTGCTTAGCCACATTTTGAAGCATTAGAAGGTAGTTCTAGCACCCTTGTAGTCTAAAAACACCATTACACACACATGCAAGCTCACACACACACATACAAATGCATGAGCTTCATATACACGAATTTCTATCACTTTGAATCTGGGTTTGTTGATTTGAGTATGAATATTGATGATCTATGATGTTAGTATGATGTATTTTTACATTTCATGAGGACGTTGTTATGATATAATGGTCATATTGATAAAAATGATGGTTCTAGCAACATGTATGTATGATATAGGTGGAGATTCATGATGTTTGATATTGAA
This sequence comes from Mikania micrantha, assembly GCA_009363875.1. Classification (NCBI taxonomy): domain Eukaryota; kingdom Viridiplantae; phylum Streptophyta; class Magnoliopsida; order Asterales; family Asteraceae; genus Mikania; species Mikania micrantha. The sequence continues at coordinate 46,354,854 of CM018690.1, forward strand.
ATGTTATTGGATATGATTTATGGGATCTAGAAGTGTTATGAATAGTAAGATATGTCAAAATGTGATTTTTACAAATTGTGGTAACTTTAGTATCATGAAATGTTGATTTATGATGAAATGACTTAATGCATGTGATTATATCTATAAATTATGTTCAAAATGATGTTTAGAAACAAAAAGGATGATTATTGATGTGAAAAATTGTTAAAATCACCAAATATATGATTATTATGAATAGTACCATGAATAGTGACTCTATTTCACAAAGTCTATAAATGATGACATATTTGTTGTAATGAATATGATTTAACGGTTATTTGAACTAGGATGACGATATTAAGACGAGATTTTTAGCTAGACTTAGTGACACATGCTTATTTTGTAACATTCGGATTATAGAAACTTTTACGCGCCAACTATGCTAAACCGGCTATGTGTAACTATGTGCTATGTGATAACATGCTCATTTAGGATAAATATGCATGTTAGAATAATCAGAATATGATTTCTTGCATGACTTGCCTAATATGGAAACTATTCTGAAATAGAAACTTAATATAAAGTAAGTTTCCTCACAAAAACAATGATTATTGGTATCCGTACACATCACACGACACTAAGCCGCACGTTACACACACACTTGATCCAAAACCGTCACCAACGGGTCGTTATGTCAAACACGGTCAAACACGGTCAACGCGACCCACAAAACAACTTGGAGTTGTTGAACTCAAACACGGTCCCGTGAGACCCACATGTATGCAAACACAAACTTACGGTACCTATGTGATATAGGTAACCACTAGCCGGCGAGCTACACTGTTCTCGTGAACAACACGCACTACTTAACTCAGGTGAGTTTACGGCCCCACTTTACTCCTTAACTGTTTTGCTAAACTATTGGGGTGAGAATACAATGCAACTGTTTTAGATATATGACTGGTATGTTTTGAAAACCATTTTCGAGTGTAACTATTATCGCTTAAAGTCCTCACTTATCCTTACCGTTAGTTGTGTAAACAAACGAGTCGTAATTACGTAGTACTACTGGGTTTGACTAGCCCCACTCGGCACCAATGTTGACTGGAGGTCATAACGAGTGTAATTTCGATGTGAATTGCGAGTTCAGCGATGACTCGCGGAGGCAAACGGAAACAGTCTAGTTTCGGTAAGATGAACTGACACACTCCACGGATCGTAGTATCCAACAACTAAACTTAACATACCCAGTATATGTCTGTTTACTATTTCTGTTTGTCTAAACCTGTGAACTCACCAACTTTTTAGTTGACACTTTTCGCATGTATTCTCAGGTAATTAATGGAGCACACGCTAGGATGCGCACAAGGAAGCTTTAAGGAGTCTGGCTTGCATATAGACTCTTGTCCTAGGCATTGTGTGCATTGGATGTGTTTTAAAACAATTTAAACTATGTAGTGTCTGTTAAACAATTTACTTTCTGCTGCAAACTTATTTACTTATGATGTTGAAACATTTTCCGCTGTATATTAAATGAAACTATGTTATTTTGCAAATCTGTGTGAATGTGAAACTCATATAGAGTCGTTCTATATGACCATGAGCTGTGATCCTGGCCACGTCACACCCACGTGGACTGACACCACGAGTGGGAATTTGGGGGTGTGACAGACTGGTATCAGAGCCTTGGTTATAGGGAACTAGGTTTGCATATAGTAAACTTAGACTATAGCCACTGCTCTACATTAGACACTACACTTAGAATTTTCACACTTATATTATTGTTATCACTTTAAATTAATATTGACTGACTTAGAACTTACAGGATGGACAATAACAAAGATCCGAAAGGGAAAGACACGTGGAAACGCTCGTATGAGTATGAGCTTACTGAGGAGGACAAGCAGAAGATTCAGAAGATAGTGGAGCAGGTATATTCTCAGGAGTCCAAGAGACTTCGACCCTCGACCAGCAGGGGACCATGGGACTGGTACCCTACCACCCTTGCTGTTTGGGCAAGGGAAGAGAGAGTACCTAAGTTACCTTTGTTAGGTGACGCATCTACTGGACCATCACTACCACCTATTGGAATGCATATGGAGCGGGCATTCGCTGCACTGATCTCGCGTTATAGACGTGAGTCCTGCCAGCTACGCGTGATGACTGATGGGTTTAGGGATCTCTTGGAGCATAATCAGCATCTCCAGAAACGCGTGGATAACTTGGAGGAAAGACTCGCACGCGTCGAAGGGACGCAGGATGATTTGGTCGCTAGGACTCAGGATGTGATCCAGCGACAGGAGGAGGTCACTACTGAGGTCACCGACATCCATGATAGGACTACGTTGCTCGAGGAGCAACAGGATTTCTTAGCCGGAGTGACACAAGGACACGCTGGGCGATTGGCAGCTGTGGAGGACGCCAACGAGGAGAACCTTGCCATGATCCAGGCAAGCGACGCCATGCTGAATGCATGGGTCGAACAGTTTATTGTGGAGCCACAGCCTGTGACACCCCGAAAATTCCAGGTCAGCATTTATTTTATTTTAATAATAATGTGTATTATTATTTCATACGTGGCACTAGAATATTTGTATTTAGTGTGACACATGGCACAACAGACCAAACACACCGAAAATTCGATGAATTATCGCACGAAACTTGCACGTGTCTTGAATGACGAACGTTGGTGAACGGATCAAACCACAGTACACTTTCACTGCACAATTAGGTTCCAGAGAACCTGAGTTAGTAGAACAACGCTTAAGTGTCGAGAAACGATGGTCGTATTTGAGAAATACGAGAAATTCGCTTCAAAACTATGAAGATGGGCTTATTGGGCTCAGCCGGGACCCATCGCGGTACGCGATGGGCACCCAATTGGGCTTTCGCGGTACGCGAAGCCTGGGCGGGAGAATTTGAATTCTCCGAAAAGCGTCGCGGTACGCGACGACCGATCATCTTCCACTTCCACGGTACGCGACGTGATTCGGGAACCAGATGATTATTTTAATCGCCGCGATACGCGGAGATGATTTTTGGGCGGTGTCGCGGTACGCGACGAGCCCAGTTTCGCAGAATCTTTATTTAACCAAGACTTAATCATTTTTGCCGATCCTTCACACCATCTTGCGACTGAAACACTTCATCTCGACCATTTTTTCACTCTGCAAACCATATTCTAACTTCTGGAAGCCATTAGAACTCTCTAAGGAAGCTTGTGTTGAGGAGATTGAAGCATAGGAACATGTGACACCTCGTAATTTCCAGGTCAACAATTCTATTATTTTAATAATAATGTTTATTATTATTTCATACATGGCACTAGAATAAATGCATTTAGTGTGACACGTGGCACAACAGTCTGAACACACCGATAATTCGAGGAATTATCGCACAACAATCGCACGTGTCTTGAATGACGAACGTTGGTGAACGGATCAATCTGTAACACAAAACACTGCACTTAGGTTCGGTGAACCTAATTTAGTTAGAACAAAGCCAATGTGTTGAGAAACGATGATCGTATTCGAGAAATACGAAAAATTCGGTTCAAAACTACGAAATTGGGCCTATAGGACTCTGTGTGGGCCCATCGCGGTACGCGATGAACCCCAGAAATATCAATCGCGCTACGCGACGAGTTTCGGGAAATTTGAATCCCGAATTCCGCCGCGCTACGCGAGGAACCTTTTTGACCCCTCTTCGCGGTACGCGACGACTCCAGCACGCAAAATCTTTATAAAACCAAGACACCATCATTTCTGGCCACCCTATACCACCATTACCGAGCTCTGAGCGGCATAATCACCCCTACCATCGTCTTCAACCTCTGGAGAGCTGAAAATACCACTAAGGAAGCCATTTTTGAAGAAAAGAAAGCTTGGAGGAAGCTTAGGGAGACCACTAGAGCACCATCTACCACCACCACCCTCTTGTGCTTGTCGAAACCAAGGAAACAGGAGGTCCAGCAGCTGCTATCCTCACCATCTCAGGGACTTGGAAGCTTGGAAAGGTAGTTTTATGCTCAAAATCCATTTTCACATCGTTTACACACACATGCATGTGTTAAAACTCACATGCAAGCACCTTAGATGCACTCACACGAATTTGGTTCTGGGTTTGTTCATTTAGATGAGTATTTTGATGATCTAGAGTGTTATAATGATGATTTGTGATGATCCATGAAGTGGTGTATGGTTATAATGCTTGATTGGTAAATAAGGTGATGAGATCTTGACATGCATGCATGATATATGTCTATTTGGATGATTATGAGTATTTTAATATGTTTATGAATGATATAGGAAGATGATTCTATGATTAGATTATGTTGAAATGGTCAAAAATGGTTTATTTATGATTATTTCCATTTTTAGTAACTTTCTAGTTACAAGATGATTATTTGGAGTTGGGGATGATCATGCATGTATATAGATATGTAGTTTGAATGATATTGATGATGATTTGGTACATAGGAATGCTTAGAATGGTCAAAAGGATGACTTCTATAAAAGTTACTATAAATAGTAACTTTTTGTTGCAAGATTTCAAATGGGTAAAATGTATGATAATGTTTTGAGTCTAACATGTTCATTTAGTGATTATATGATGTTATTGGAAGGGATATGTTATTGGGAAACTTGACTTGGTGTTATTTTCATAAGTTACTAAATATAGTAACTTTATTTTGTTAATTCTATGAATTGTCACATGTTAGTTGCAACGAGCATGATTAATAGATTGTCTAGGACTAATATGACGATAATAGATGATGTTGATTGTTAAATTTGTGAAAACATGCTTATTTTAGAAACTTTCCAAAAATGGAAACTTTTACGCGCAAACTAGGTTAAACCGGCTATGTGTAACTACGTGCTATGTGATAACATGCTCATTTAGGATAAATATGCATGTTAGAATAATCGGAATATAATTATATGCACAACCTGCCAAATATGGAAACTTTCCTAAAATAGGAACTTACCATAAATAGTAAGTTTCCTCATAGGAATGAATTTGGTATCCGTACACTTCACCCGACACTAAAACCGCACGATACACGAACACTTGATCCAAACCGTCACCAACGGGTCGTTAGGTCAAACACGATCGACACGGTCAAACACGGTCAACTCGACCTACATAACCACTTAGTGTTGTTGAACACTAACACGGTCCGGTGAGACCCACACTTGTGAACACAAACTCATAGTACCTATATGATATAGGTGACTACTAGCCGGCGAGCTACACTTACTCTCTTTGAGCTAACGCATATCTAAACTCAGGTGAGTTTACGGCCTCACTTTTACTCTTAACTGATTTGCTAAACTATTGGGGTGAGAATATACTGCAACTGTTTTAGATATAGGACTGGCATGTTGTGAAACCATTTCTTTTTGAGTGTAACTATTATCGCATAAAGCCCTCACTTATCCTTACCGTTAATTGTTACGAACGAGTCGTTATTACGTAGTACTACTGGGTTTGACTAGCCCCACTCGGCAACAACTTTGACTGGAGGTCATAACGAGTGTAATAATCGATGTGAACTGCGAGTTCAGCGATGACTCGCGGAGGCAAATGGAAACAGTCTAGTTTCGGTAAGATGACATGACACACTCACGGATCGTAGATCCAACAACTAAACTTAAACATGTCCAATATATATCTGTCTACAATTTCTGTCTGTCTAAACCTGTGAACTCACCAACTTTTTAGTTGACACTTTTCGCATGTATTCTCAGGTAACTGATGGAGCTTACGCTAGGATACACACAAGGAAGCCTTAAGGAGTCTGGCCTGCATATAGACTCGTATCTTAGGCGTTGTGTGCATTTGTTATGATTTGAAAACAATTTATTATGTTGTGTCTTGAACAATTACTTTCCGCTGCAACTTATGTATTTCTGATGTTTAACACTTTCCGCTGCTATTTGAATGAAACTTGTATTGTTTTACAATCTGTGTGAATGTGTAACTCATATAGAGTCGTTCTATATGACCATGAGCTATGATCCTGGCCACGTCACACCCACGTGGACTGACACCACGAGTGGGAATTTGGGGGTGTGACAGACTGGTATCAGAGCCTTGGTTATAGGGAACTAGGTTTGCATATAGTAAACTTAGACTATAGCCACTGCTCTACATTAGACACAACACTAGAACTTGCACACTGATGTTGTTATTATTACTATCGAACTGTTGTTTACAAACATGAGAACTTACAGGATGGCTGACAACAACGGGAACGCTAACAGGAACCCGGGCAAACGCCCAGCCGTTGACGATTTGACCGAGGATAGTCGACGTAGGATCGACAGCATAGTAGCTCAGGTGGATGCAGAGATGGAGAGGAGGACCCAGATGTTAGCACGGGAGCGCTACTGGGGATGGTTGCCCAGCCTCTTACTACAGTGGATCGTGGCTGAGCGGGTGCCTACCCCGCGATACAGAGGTGATACCTCTGAGGGACCACGGCTACCGGCACTTGGGATGCCGATGGAGAGAGCCTTCGCGGCTCATGTTGCTGTAACCCGGCGGGAGCTTCGGAGAGACGCCGAGCTGTCCGACGAGGTTCGTGTTCTTCGCGAGAAGAACGATCGCCTGGAAAGGCGAAGTGACCGGCTGGAGGAGGAGAAGGATCGTCTAGAGGAGACGGTGGAGACACTACGTCTCCAAGTGGCTCAGCTCATGTCCCAGCATGGGCAGATAGTTGATGTTGTGCAGGAGCACGACGGGCGTATTACCGAGAATCGGACAGATATAGCCGAAACTCAGGCTATGGTACAGGCAAGTGACGCCATGCTTAACGCATGGGCGGCACAGTTTGTTGAGGAGCCGCCAGCTGAGGATGACGGGCCACAGTTCGAGGCCGAAGATCTCGAGGAAGGGGAGTTCGACGAGGATCCCGACGAGGATCCGGAGGAGGACGATGACGATGATGGGGACGCAGCTAGTAACATCTCCCATGTCTCCATGGACTCGGATTAGTAGATTTTCCTTATTTTGTACTGTCTTTCCTTTTATCTTATTTTAGCCTAGACGAGCGGGATGTGCTCGGAGAACTCGCATTGTACTTTCTTTTCAAATCATTGTACTTCAAGATTGATATTAATGGAAATTATGCTTTATTATGATTATCTGCTTTATTATTACTACTGTTATTTGAAGCTTTGTTATGATAGCTAACTTGACATTTGACATGACAACAATCCTAACTTTGGCTAACACTTAGCATCTGATGACTAACACCCTAACCTCTCTATATAGAAACATGTCGGGAAGAGGAACCAATGCCCTTCGACTCAAACGCAAGGCCGAAAAGGCACGGATCGACATGATGGTCGAGCGGAAATTTAACAAAGTACTTGCGGAGTACGAAGCCAACCGTCATACCAGTGAGACGAGTGGCACTAACAACGGTATTAGCTTTTGCCTAACGTAACTAGCATAGAATAGACAGCCTAGACACTAACACATTGTATTGGACTACTGATGCACAGGACCCCAGGGAGGAGCGGCCAAGGGATGCTCGTTTAAGGCATTCCTGAGCTGCCATCCTCACAAATTTCAGGGCACTGAAGGAGCAGTGGGACTGCTTCGATGGATAGAGAAAGTGGAGTCAGTTTTCTCTATGGCCGAATGCTCGGACGGGAATCGAGTAAAATATGCCACGGGAGTACTGGAGGGACCGGCCCTCACCTGGTGGAATACTCATGTCCAGACACTCGGACTGGATACTGCAAACTCCATCCCATGGGAGAACTTTACGAGAATGCTCCACGAGGAGTATTGTCCTCGGGACGAAATTCGGAAGCTGGAAGAAGAATTCTGGACGCACAAAATGGTGGGATCCGAGATCGAGAAATACTGTACTCGATTTCACGAACTGTGCAAGCTGTGCCCTGCAATGGTGACGCCGGAGTACAAAAAGATCGAGCAATTCATCAGTGGATTGCCAGACCAGATACAAAGCACGGTGACAGCAGCCGATCACGCCACCATTCAACCATTGATTCGCTTGGCACATAAGTTGACAGACCAGGCAGTAGCTCAGGGGAAGCTGCCTAAGAGGGGTGAGCACCTGAAACCCCAGGAAATCAAGCGAAAGTGGGAACCCAGCAATAACCGTACCTTCTCACCACAACAACCAGCTCAACACCGACCCGCACCTGCAAAAGTTTTCACTGCCACCCAACCAAACAATCAGGACAAAGGGGGATATCGGGGAAACAACCCCAAATGCAACAACTGCTCATACCACCATCACGGCCCATGTCGAAGAGTTCGATGCACCAACTGTGGAAGGAACGGGCATCTAGCCAAAGAATGCCGAACGAACCCCAACCCCAACCTCAACAAGGATAACACACTAAAGGGGTGCTTCACTTGTGGCAAGCCCGGACATATGCGCCGAGACTGTCCACAAAACAAGAACGCAGGAGGCAACCCGGCTAGAGGACGAGCATTCGTAATCGGATCTGGTGAAGCCAAAGATGATCCGAACGTCGTCACCGGTACGTTTCTTTTAAATAATGTCTACGCAAGTATATTATTTGATACCGGTGCCGATAGGAGTTTTATCTCTAGTGAATTTAGCAAATTGCTTGACATGACACCAACACCACTAGATTATAAGTATACCGTAGAGTTAGCGGATGGAAAACTTATCGAAACACAACACATCATCAAAGGATGCGTTCTAACACTAGCGAACCATCAGTTGGTGATCGACCTGATGCCAGTAACTCTCGGAAGCTTCGACGTGGTGATTGGAATGGATTGGTTATCTGCAAACCATGCCGAGATCGTGTGCAACGAGAAGATCGTACGAATTGCGTTGCCAAGTGGAGAGCAGATCTCAATCCAGGGAGAACGGCGCGGGATACCGTTAAACATCATGTCCTGTATGAAAGCAAGCAAATATCTGAAGAAGGGATACACGGCTATCCTAGCCCTTATCACCGAACAGTCAAAGAAGGAACGGAAGATCGAGGACATTGAGGTTGTTCGTGATTTTCCGGAAGTCTTTCCTGACGATCTACCGGGACTACCACCGGCGCGACAAGTGGAGTTCCAGATAGATTTAACCCCAGGAGCACACCAATAGCCAAGGCACCATACCGATTGGCTCCTACTGGAAATGCAGGAACTATCTAATCAACTGCAAGAGTTATTGGATAAGGGATTTATTAGACCGAGTTTTTCACCGTGGGGAGCTCCGGTCTTGTTTGTGAAAAAGAAAGACGGTTCATTCCGTATGTGCATAGACTATCGAGAACTGAACAAGGTAACGATCAAGAACCGATACCCTCTACCCCGAATAGACGATTTGTTTGACCAGTTGCAAGGGTCAAGCTTCTATTCGAAAATCGATCTGAGATCGGGTTACCATCAACTCCGAATACAGGAGGACGATATACCAAAGACAGCATTCAGAACACGGTACGGACATTACGAGTTTCTAGTAATGCCTTTTGGACTGACTAACGCACCGGCAGTATTCATGGATCTCATGAATCGAGTGTGTAAACCGTATCTCGATAAGTTCGTAATCGTATTTATTGATGACATCTTGATCTACTCGAAGACTCAGGAAGAACATGCCGATCACTTGAGACGTGTCTTAGAACTACTAAAGAAGGAACAACTATACGCGAAATTCTCCAAATGTGATTTCTGGATTCGCGAAGTTCAATTCCTTGGACACGTAGTAAACGAGAAAGGGATACACGTAGACCCAGCCAAAATCGAGGCAATCAAGAATTGGGCAGCACCTAAGACCCCAACTGAAGTGCGACAATTCTTAGGATTGGCCGGGTACTACAGGCGGTTTATCGAAGGGTTCTCGAAGATCGCACAATCGTTGACGTCCCTTACGCATAAAGACAAGAAGTTCGAATGGGGAGAAAAACAGGAAACTGCTTTCGACCTGTTGAAACAGAAGTTGTGCAGTGCACCAATCTTATCGCTACCAGACGGGTGCGAGGACTTTGTGGTGTACTGTGACGCCTCAAAGCAAGGACTCGGTTGCGTGCTGATGCAACGCGAGAAAGTTATAGCATATGCGTCACGACAATTGAAAGTGCACGAAAAGAACTACACAACTCACGACCTAGAGTTGGGAGCCGTAGTGTTCGCACTAAAGATTTGGCGACACTATCTATACGGCACCAAGTGCACGATATTCACTGATCATAAGAGTCTACAACACATCTTCGACCAAAAAGAGTTAAATATGAGACAACGCAGATGGGTCGAGCTGATAGGTGATTATGATTGTGCAATCAAATATCATCCCGGTAAAGCCAATGTAGTCGCCGACGCGCTAAGCCGGAAGGAAACAACCAAACGCGTGCGCGCACTACAACTCACCATTCACTCCGAATTACCTAACCAAATTCGGGTCGCACAACAAGAAGCGTTGAAAACCGAGAACCTCACTCTCGAAGCCATGAGAGGGATGGATAAACAGATGAAACAAAAGGACGACGGAGCTTACTACCTGCTGGACCGTATTTGGATTCCACGATTCGGAGACTTAAGGAAGGTAGTAATGGATGAAGCTCATAAGAGCCGATACTCAGTACATCCAGGCTCTGACAAAATGTATCATGACCTAAAGGCAACTTATTGGTGGCCTAACATGAAGTCAGAAATCGCAACGTATGTGAGTAAGTGTCTGACTTGCTCAAAGGTCAAGGTAGAATACCAGAAGCCTTCGGGATTACTCCAACAGCCAGAAATCCCGGTATGGAAATGGGAACAGATTTCCATGGATTTCATCACAAAGCTACCAAAGACCACAAGTGGTTGCGATACCATCTGGGTTATCGTAGACCGACTTACGAAATCGGCACACTTCCTGCCGATCAAAGAAACTGATAAATTGGAAAAGTTGACCCGAATCTACTTGAAGGAAATCGTATCCAGACACGGAGTCCCGACCACCATAATATCAGACCGAGACAGCCGTTTCACGGCTCACTTTTGGAAGTCCTTACACAAGGCACTCGGGACGAGGTTGGATATGAGTACTGCTTATCACCCACAGACGGATGGTCAGAGTGAACGAACCATCCAAACTTTGGAGGACATGCTTCGGGCATGTGTAATTGATTTCGGTAACAGCTGGGAGACTCACTTACCTTTAGTGGAGTTCTCGTACAATAACAGCTACCACACTAGCATTGGAGCTGCACCGTTTGAAGCACTTTACGGGCGTAAATGCAGATCACCACTCTGTTGGGCGGAAGTTGGGGAAAGCCAGCTGACCGGACCCGAACTTGTGCATGAAACAACTGAAAAGATCGTGCAAATACGCAACAGAATGGCAGCAGCTCGGGATCGACAGAAGAGCTATGCCGACAAAAGGCGCAAACCTTTAGAATTCCAAGTGGGAGACCAAGTACTACTTAAAGTCTCGCCTTGGAAGGGAGTGATTCGATTCGGGAAACGAGGAAAACTAAACCCTCGTTACATTGGACCTTTCGAGATCACTAGACGGATAGGCCCGGTGGCCTACGAACTACAGCTACCACAGGAACTAAGTAGCGTACACAACGTGTTTCACGTTTCAAATCTCAAGAAGTGTTTGTCGGACGAAACTCTCACAATTCCCTTAGAGGAAATCCAGATCGATGAACAGCTACACTTCATAGAGGAACCGGTGGAAATTATGGACCGGGAACTCAAGAAGTTGAAACATAGTAAGATACCCACTGTAAAAGTTCGATGGAACTCACGACGAGGACCGGAATACACCTGGGAACGGGAGGATCAAATGAAAAAGAAATACCCTCACCTATTCGCCGAACAAGCTAACACCGGCACATGAACTGAATTTCGGGACGAAATTCCCAATAACTGGGGGATGATGTGACACCTCGTAATTTCCAGGTCAGCAATTCTATTATTTTAATAATAATGTTTATTATTATTTCATACGTGGCACTAGAATAAATGCATTTAGTGTGACACGTGGCACAACAGTCTGAACACACCGATAATTCGAGGAATTATCGCACAACAATCGCACGTGTCTTGAATGACGAACGTTGGTGAACGGATCAATCTGTAACACAAAACACTGCACTTAGGTTCGGTGAACCTAATTTAGTTAGAACAAAGCCAATGTGTTGAGAAACGATGATCGTATTCGAGAAACACGAAAAATTCGGTTCAAAACTACGAAATTGGGCCTATAGGACTCTGTGTGGGCCCATCGCGGTACGCGATGAACCCCAGAAATATCAATCGCGCTACGCGACGAGTTTCGGGAAATTTGAATCCCGAATTCCGCCGCGCTACGCGAGGAACCTTTTTGACCCCTCTTCGCGGTACGCGACGACTCCAGCACGCAAAATCTTTATAAAACCAAGACACCATCATTTCTGGCCACCCTATACCACCATTACCGAGCTCTGAGCGGCATAATCACCCCTACCATCGTCTTCAACCTCTGGAGAGCTGAAAATACCACTAAGGAAGCCATTTTTGAAGAAAAGAAAGCTTGGAGGAAGCTTAGGGAGACCACTAGAGCACCATCTACCACCACCACCCTCTTGTGCTTGTCGAAACCAAGGAAACAGGAGGTCCAGCAGCTGCTATCCTCACCATCTCAGGGACTTGGAAGCTTGGAAAGGTAGTTTTATGCTCAAAATCCATTTTCACATCGTTTACACACACATGCATGTGTTAAAACTCACATGCAAGCACCTTAGATGCACTCACACGAATTTGGTTCTGGGTTTGTTCATTTAGATGAGTATTTTGATGATCTAGAGTGTTATAATGATGATTTGTGATGATCCATGAAGTGGTGTATGGTTATAATGCTTGATTGGTAAATAAGGTGATGAGATCTTGACATGCATGCATGATATATGTCTATTTGGATGATTATGAGTATTTTAATATGTTTATGAATGATATAGGAAGATGATTCTATGATTAGATTATGTTGAAATGGTCAAAAATGGTTTATTTATGATTATTTCCATTTTTAGTAACTTTCTAGTTACAAGATGATTATTTGGAGTTGGGGATGATCATGCATGTATATAGATATGTAGTTTGAATGATATTGATGATGATTTGGTACATAGGAATGCTTAGAATGGTCAAAAGGATGACTTCTATAAAAGTTACTATAAATAGTAACTTTTTGTTGCAAGATTTCAAATGGGTAAAATGTATGATAATGTTTTGAGTCTAACATGTTCATTTAGTGATTATATGATGTTATTGGAAGGGATATGTTATTGGGAAACTTGACTTGGTGTTATTTTCATAAGTTACTAAATATAGTAACTTTATTTTGTTAATTCTATGAATTGTCACATGTTAGTTGCAACGAGCATGATTAATAGATTGTCTAGGACTAATATGACGATAATAGATGATGTTGATTGTTAAATTTGTGAAAACATGCTTATTTTAGAAACTTTCCAAAAATGGAAACTTTTACGCGCAAACTAGGTTAAACCGGCTATGTGTAACTACGTGCTATGTGATAACATGCTCATTTAGGATAAATATGCATGTTAGAATAATCGGAATATAATTATATGCACAACCTGCCAAATATGGAAACTTTCCTAAAATAGGAACTTACCATAAATAGTAAGTTTCCTCATAGGAATGAATTTGGTATCCGTACACTTCACCCGACACTAAAACCGCACGATACACGAACACTTGATCCAAACCGTCACCAACGGGTCGTTAGGTCAAACACGATCGACACGGTCAAACACGGTCAACTCGACCTACATAACCACTTAGTGTTGTTGAACACTAACACGGTCCGGTGAGACCCACACTTGTGAACACAAACTCATAGTACCTATATGATATAGGTGACTACTAGCCGGCGAGCTACACTTACTCTCTTTGAGCTAACGCATATCTAAACTCAGGTGAGTTTACGGCCTCACTTTTACTCTTAACTGATTTGCTAAACTATTGGGGTGAGAATATACTGCAACTGTTTTAGATATAGGACTGGCATGTTGTGAAACCATTTCTTTTTGAGTGTAACTATTATCGCATAAAGCCCTCACTTATCCTTACCGTTAATTGTTACGAACGAGTCGTTATTACGTAGTACTACTGGGTTTGACTAGTCCCACTCGGCAACAACTTTGACTGGAGGTCATAACGAGTGTAATAATCGATGTGAACTGCGAGTTCAGCGATGACTCGCGGAGGCAAATGGAAACAGTCTAGTTTCGGTAAGATGACATGACACACTCACGGATCGTAGATCCAACAACTAAACTTAAACATGTCCAGTATATATCTGTCTACAATTTCTGTCTGTCTAAACCTGTGAACTCACCAACTTTTTAGTTGACACTTTTCGCATGTATTCTCAGGTAACTGATGGAGCTTACGCTAGGATACACACAAGGAAGCCTTAAGGAGTCTGGCCTGCATATAGACTCGTATCTTAGGCGTTGTGTGCATTTGTTATGATTTGAAAACAATTTATTATGTAGTGTCTTGAACAATTACTTTCCGCTGCAACTTATGTATTTCTGATGTTTAACACTTTCCGCTGCTATTTGAATGAAACTTGTATTGTTTTACAATCTGTGTGAATGTGTAACTCATATAGAGTCGTTCTATATGACCATGAGCTATGATCCTGGCCACGTCACACCCACGTGGACTGACACCACGAGTGGGAATTTGGGGGTGTGACAGAACACCATTCATCAAACCACACGAGTTGGAGCTGCTGTGAAGGATACTCCAGATCTTCTTGAAGTCTTTCCTCTCTGTTCCAGCTTCATCTCAGTCTTCTTGGGCTATCTTGAGGTAGTTCTAGCCTCACTTCGTGTTTTTGGCACTTGAAATCACACATGCAAGGGGAAATACCCACATGCATAACCACCACACACCTAATCACGAAATGTTGATGTTGTGGATCTGTTTTTGATGATGTTACTTACTGATTTGATGATTTAGCTATGATCTATGATGATTTTGATAAGATTAGATGGTTATGTGTTGATTTTATCACAAAATGAGTACTTTTGGGTACATGCATGTATGATCTAAGTGGATTTACACGATTTTGGATATTGAAATGATGTTATAAGTGTTATTGATGATGATTTGCATGATTAGAATGATTGCTTATGGTCAAGGAATGTCAAAGACATGATAGTTACTATAAATGGTAACTTTAATGTTACAAAAATGTGCATTCTTGATGAAATGACCACATTGGTATGTTTAAATCTATAAGATATGTTTAAAATGATGTTTAAGAGTTAATATGATAGTTATTTGATGCATAGGAATGTTTAGAATTGTCAAAAGCATGATTTTCATGAATGTTACTATAAATAGTAACTTTTTATCACAAGTTTGCAAATGGATGATATGTATGATAATGTTATGAGTCTAACATGATTATTGGATGATAATATGATGATATTGATAGATTCGAGTTGTTGAATGATTGTATTTTGTGTATTTTTCACAAGTTACTAAATATAGTAACTTTATCTTGCAAAGTCGGGAATAGGAACATGCTAGCTATGATTTGATGGCTAATTATGACTAAAATTGTAATATTATATGATATTAGTTGTTAACTTGGTGAGATATGCTTATCTGTGCAAGCTTTCTAATTATAGAAACTTTTACGTGCAAACTATGTTAAATCGGCTATGTGTAACGAAGTGCTATTTGATAACATGCTCATTTAGGATAAATATGCATGCTAGAATAATCGGAATGTGATTTAATGCATGACTTGCCTAATGTGGAAACTTTCCTAAAATAGGAACTTACCATAAATAGTAAGTTTCCTCATAGGAATGATTTTGGTGTCCGTACACTTCACACGACACCAAACCACACACTACACGATCACCTGATCCAAACCGTCACCAACGGGTCGTTAGGTCAAACACGGTCAACACGACTGTCACACCCCGGGCCGGCGGGGTTGGATCGGAGTCCCCGTCGGGCGGAAGGTTCCTGGGGCGCGATATCGGGTGTGATAATCGGGTTGATCAGATTGTTACATAGCATCAATGTTAAGAATCACTAAAGCACAAATAAGCATATGAATAGGATTACAAAGTTAAATTACAATGTCAATGCTTGATAATTTAACTTGGTAAACCTAACAAAAGATTCAGTGTATTCTATCTTGTAAACTGTACAAGACATCCAAAAATGATTCGCGTGATTAACAAAATATGTGCTTCCCAAAATCACTAGGTCCTCTATTTAGGCCGCCTAGCATGCAATCCAAAAGCATATGTTTAAACCTGTGCATCACCTGAGAAAGCATGTAAGAAAACAAAGTCAACACAATGGTTGGTGAGTTCACGTGGTTTGTAAGTTTAAATAGTTTTAGCAAAACTCCTTTAGGTAAAACCTTAACCTTATTAACTCCACATGTAATATCCAAATCGGTATGCTTATATATAGGGAATCCTGAAAGGGTCAAGCCCAGACGCTATCCCACCACATACTAATAAGCATATGACACTGTTATTAATATTAATTAAGCCTTTTACCTACCCATCCGTATAGTTTCCCCCAATCACCGATAGTATACTCGAGTTTAGTCTGATAGATACCGGTATGAATAACCAGATGCCCGAAGGAATCCAATGTTAATTCAAGCCGGCCCCAGGTGTGATTAGCAACTCAGGGGGAGATAGAGGGTTTCCAGGTCGACACAAAGTCAACTATGGATCACAATATCGTCCTAGTTACTGATAACCCAGGTAAATAGATATGGGAAACACTGCATGGCAAGCACTGAGAGGCCATCAGTCAATTTCCTCGATAAGACTGTGAAGAACACATGAAGGCAAGCACTGAGAGACCAACTATTGTTCTTCAAGTCCCGGCTAGGAAGAACACCTGAAGGCAAGCACCGAGAGACCAACTATTGTTCTTCCGTAGCCTATAGTTTTAGCATTCAAAGAGTCCAGCATTTACGTAACTTGTGCACAAGAACTAGCTTTACAACCGGTGAGGCAAGCACTGAGAGGCCAAACCGTTGTTTGAGCATGGAGATCACATAGCATTCAAGAGCATATAGTATTCATAGATTCAAGTATTCACTTCGTATGTATGTATGTTTGTATTTAGTATCCCCATAGCCTTATAGTATCATTAGCATTTAGAGTTTACATTAGTCTTTAGCATAAAAACCCATATCATTAACAAGTAGTATAGTCTCATAGCATTAGTATTAAGCATAGCCCGTAGTGTTAGTTCATAGCATAAACCCGTAGTATTAGCATTTAGTTTAACCAATAGCCTTAGTATTTAGCATAACTCATAGTATTAGCTTGTAGCGTGATTTCATAGAATTAGCATCCACAATAGCATCATCAATTAGTAAATACCTTTAGCACTTGGTATTATCACATAGTTTTAGTATTAGCAAGTAACTTATGCCTTTAGCACTTGGCATAATCAAATAGCTTTGAGTTTGAATAGTGTGTTATGCCTTTAGCACTTGGCATAATCAAATAGCATTTAGTTTAAATAAAGTCTTATGCCTTCAGCACTTGGCATATTCAAATAGCATTTAGATTGAATAGTGTATTATGCCTTTAGCACTTGGCATAATCAGATAGCTTTTAGTTTAAATAAAGTCTTATGCCTTTAGCACTTGGCATATTCAAATAGCATTTAGATTGAATAGTGTATTATGCCTTTAGCACTTGGCATAATCAAATAGTATTTAGTTTAAATAAAGTCTTATGCCTTTAGCACTTGGCATATTCTAATAGCATTTAGATTGAATAGTGTATTATGCCTTTAGCACTTGGCATAATCAAATAGTATAAAAGCATTCTGTTAAATTTAAAACATTTGTTTTAAAATGTATAACATGCTTCTCAGTCCCGAGTTAAAACCAAAATAGTTTGAAAAGGGACAATGAACTCACCTTGTAATTGTGGTAGCTGACTTAGTCTTAAACAAGAATGCACGCGCTCTTTGTTGTAGTTGATATTGTTTTCACAATCCTGTATTGATTTCACGTTGTTTAAATTCGTAAGTATGAGTTGTATATGTTTAAGCGTGTGTGAGTAGGTGTTAGCCCTAGATTTGGCTAGCACACGTAAGTCTCGGTCATCATTCGGTCCCAAATCTTTTGTTATGGTTCTTGATATCATAGTCTATTACATTGTGTGTTTAGTTTTTGCCTCATTTATGATGTCCTCGATGCTTTTAAATTCATTAATCCTTTCCCATGAATGTTAGGATGTTGTGTTATTCCCAAATATTTCAAGTGTTTGTTTCAATTAGAACCATATGGGCCGAATGATTTTATGAACCAATTTTCATGGGCCATAGACCAAAACTAGATGGGCCTACTAATGTACTATGTAGTTGACCATATAAATCAAGACTTGGGCTTCAACAAGAATTTGGGCCACCATGGCCCTAATTAGGAGACTTTGACCAAATCCGGTGGGCTTTGGAATAGTCTTGAACAATTGAGAGTTGTTAGGCCTACTTACAAGGTGTGGGCCAATGAATTGGGCTGTTGAAATACAAAGGCCCGGCCAAGTGTTGCAAAACCTAGAAATCAAGTGGCCTTGTGGCCTTTATTGGGCCACGAGGGTCTCATTGGGCGGCCCAGACAAGTATGATTGGGCCTGAAGTTATAATGGGTTGTAGGAATCATAATTGGACCAGAAATAGGATATTGCCCAAGTTATTTGCAAAGTGGCCCCAAAGTTAGGACAAGGGCCTTAAAAGTGGGCCTTGGGTTCAATTTCTGTGGGCCTCGGGCTGATTTAGTTGGGCCCCATGGATGTCATCAAGGCTCGAAGTAAGTTAGACCTTGGGCCCAACTGGGCTTGGTTCATTTGGGCTGAATCAAGCGTGGGCCCGAAATATTAAGATTGGGCCGTAATAGAAGGGCCTTGGCCAAACCAGTGGGCTTTGGGCCAAACTGTTAATTCAAAGCAGTTTCTTGACCCAACAATGTCCTTGAACTAGCTGTGGGTCAATGGAAAGATGTTGGGCCTACGGATGGGCCAAAGGCTATCTGGGCCTAATGTTTAACATATGGCTAACTAAGTGTTATTTGTTTAAGCCACTTAGTCTTTTAGGTCAATATTATAGATGGTGGACCACACAAAAAGGGCCTGCTATTTAATTAATCAAAATGAGTCAAAAGAATAGATTGGGTCATAGGTCAACATGTTAATTGATGGACCGAAACAGGTTATTGGGTTTCCTGATTGGGCTGATATAGTGACATGGGCTATGAAATTAGGCCATGAAACCACTTAGATTTCTTGCTAAAGGATGTTGGGCTGTGGCAGTGGCCCTAGACAAATGAGAAGACCTTATGGTCATATTGGGCCTAAAAGCTGGCCAAAAGGCCTTCAAGTCCATCGACCACTACTGGTCATATGGTGATGGTTGGGGACACTGGTTTGTGAGAATGGTGATGGCATCATGGTTGCATGGTGGTTCGACTCTCACATCTGACCGAATAACATCACTACTGGCGAATGACTCATTCGAAATGGGTGTAGGGCGAATAGGGTGAGGGTGGTCGAATGTGTGAGTAGCGAGTGGAGGTTCTGGCGAATGAGGAGGGTCCCCAGCGAATGAAGCTCGAACGAAAGAGGCTATCATCTTAGTCGAATGAGCACCTGGCGAATGGGACCAAGGCTGTCCAGTCGAATGACCACAGGCGAGAGACTAGAGCCATTCGGCCCTAGCCATTCGACCATCTGTGAAGCTCCTTCGGCCGCAGCAAGGGTTAGGCTCCTAGTCGCCCCCATCTCGAGCTATTAGTGTGTGTGTTCGAAAGTGTATGTCGAGAGAGGAAGTGAAGGGAGCCGATTAATGGGTTTTTGAACAAGAAACTTTTCAGAAAACCCTAATTTTCGCACACTTTGGACTCAGATTACCTTCGATTTAGTGGTTTTCTCTCTAGATCTGTTGTACTTTCATGTAGTAGAGATCAAGAGCTTCGTTTAGGCGAAAGAATCACTCAATTTGGTTGAGAAATGAGAGAGTTATGAGTGTTCAAAGTTTGAAAATGGTGGGTTTTTCTCAAAACCGGGAATGAGGTTTGTGAGGAAGAAGATGAGGTGAAAAATAAGAAAATGGGACTCATTCTTGGTATTTATACCACGAGTGAGTTCGGGTTCGTTTTTGTCACTCGGTTCGCGCTTTCGTTATGTTTCCGGAACGTAACACGCGGTTTTCGTTAGTTTTAAATAAAGGAATTATTCTTGGACTTTTTAAATTATAAATATATTCTAAAATATCGCGGTATTTATTTATTTTCCTCAAAATTAACTTAAGTATCGTTTAAGCAATTTATTTAACGAATTTAGCATTTTTACGCGTTTATTTAATTTGTTCGCGATTTTCTTAAATTAGTTTAGTTTAATTTGTTTAATGATGAGTTTCAAAATTGTAAAATAAGAATTATCTTATTTCTTTGAATTTATGGTCGTTCGTATCTTTTATCGTTTTCGTTTTCGTTTCGTCAGAACGCGTCACCATCGCGCGTATTCGTTCGAATCGTCATTCGAACGAACACGACGACGGTTTTGCTTTCCGACTTTTGTTTTCTACTTTTCAGTTATTATTTCAGAACGTTAAACTATCAGAATCATTCGTACAGATCGTCACCTATACGAATAACTCATCGGTTTAGCATTCCGTAACAACAACTGTTATGATTTTGTTATGTTTAACCTCGCATACGTTTACACATAATAGCACATCAATAAGCATTAGTATCACTGTTCCATGTTGTCTGATGTGTTTTTGACTTTTAAACTGTAAAGTTCAATCAGATTTCAGAAACAATAGCATAATAGTTTACTGTTAGCATTACGTTGTTGACAGTACAACAGTAGTTTGCATAGTTTGTACCTGAATTTCTGTGCCGTTACTGTTCCGTTCACTGTTCCGGCGACGTTTCCGGCACAGTTGTTACAGTCTCCCCTTGTTAGAGAAATTTCGTCCCGAAATTTAAGCATTGCTCTCGGGTACGGCTTCCTCTGCGAACAATTGGGGATATTTGTTTCTCATGTGGTCTTCGCGTTCCCAAGTAAACTCGGGTCCGCGCCTTGAGTTCCAACGCACTTTGACAATAAGAATACGACTTCGCCTTAGTTGTTTAACCTTGCGATCCATGATCTCTAACGGTTCCTCAACAAAACGTAAGTGTTCATCCAATTGAATTTCTTCAATTGGTATGATAAGAGTTTCATCAGCAAGGCATTTCTTCAAGTTTGAGACGTGAAACACGTCGTGTACACCACTAAGTTCATCCGGTAAGCTTAATCTGTATGCTACAGGACCAATACGTTCGATGATTTCGAGTGGTCCCACATATCGTGGTGTTAGTTTGCCTTTCTTTGCGAATCGAACTACGCCCTTCCATGGGGAAACCCTCAACATGACACGGTCCCCCACTTGGAATTCCAACGGCTTACGTCGTTTATCGGCATAGCTCTTTTGTCTACTTCGTGTCGCTTGTAACCTTTGTTGTGTCTGAGCAATCTTGTCTGTAGTTTCTTGTATCAGTTCTGACCCTGTGATTCGATTATCTCCCACTTCGGACCAACAGATCGGAGACCGACACTTTCGACCATAAAGAGCCTCAAATGGGGCACAACCGATACTGCTGTGATAACTGTTGTTGTAGGAGAATTCGATTAGTGGCAAGTGAGAATCCCAATTACCACCGAAGTCTAGGACACAAGTTCTTAGAATGTCCTCCAGTTGTTTTCCCACACTCTAGTTCCTTCCTTAAGTTTCCTCGTTCAACAGACTCTTGTTGTGCTTGAATAATGTTGTTATGTAAGTTTGTCTGCATAGTCATTCCCATTGCTCTAACGCGCAAGGGTTTGACCCGTTCGTTCCAATTGAAGGCATCAGTTACTACGTTTGCCCTGCCCGGACGGTACATGATTACACATTCGTAATCATTCAAAAGCTCAACCCAACATCGCTGTCGTATGTTGAGTTTCTTCTGATCAAATATGTGTTGCAGACTTTCGTGATCTATCCTCTAAGTCCCATCATGTTTAGTTCTATGTTCTTTATGTCATATGGTCCCACGTATAATGAGTCTTTTCTGTTGACTTATTCTTCGTGAGTCAGATACATCTGTCTTCGTCTCCCGGTGTCATTGCCTTGCGTATAAGTCGCCAAGTATTGCCTCAGAGTTTTGCTAGTCTTATTGCTCACGATTGTCTTATTGTTACGGCCTGCTTATTTTCTGTATGACTCTAACACCTTATTATTCAAACTAACTGATGCTATGAGCACCCATTGTTACTTAACCTTAGTGTTAGCTATGGTTTCCTACGTGTGTTATGTGCATTAACCAAGGATCCTTTCCTTAACATCCTAGAGCTGAAGTTCTCCAAATTAAGTGACTCGAGTGCTATAAGATCTAGATGAAAAGTGACAGCTTACACATTAGTTTTTAGCATTTTGACTTCCTACAGCTTTTAGTGTTCTAAATAGATAAAGTCCACCTTCTGGTTACAGTAGTTAAACTATAATCAAGAATTTCCCTATCTTTTACTTAGTCGTTTAATGTTTATTTGACCTAAGAATTTCTCAGGTTACTATTCCTATTATCTTGTCGGCACCGAGTTTGTTTACAGTTACCTGAGATTTATTGTTTCTAAAATCACCACAGTTCATGCATTTCTGGTTTATACATCATTAAATAATTCATTGTAATTTAATGAAGTTTGCATACCTATGGAGTCATCGGACTCCGTGTGATCTCCAGGAGCTGGTAAGGCAAGTAATTCCTCTGTGATTACTGGGTCAACTGGAGGCATCCTCCTAGGGCAGTCCCTCGCGAAATGTCCAAGTATTCCGCACGTGTAGCAGTTGTGGTTATGTTGATAGGAAGTAGAGGTACTTGCTCTTTGTTCTTGTTTCCTGATGGAAATAAACCGACACTGTTGGATCCAGTGTCCGTATTTCCCACAGTTCAGGCAGTGTTTGCAAAGTTTCTCTTTACTATGGTGATATCCACATTCGTCACATTCAGGGTGCTTACCAGCATATTGAGGGGGATTGTAGGCTACAGACGACCTACATTGTTGCACCCAGTGACCCGTCTTCCCACAGCGTGTGCATTGAACACATGGGAGTTCAGCTCGATGATAATTACGACAAACTGGGCAGTGAGGGGTTTTTCCCTCGTATTGCACACTCACTCTTGTAGTCGGAAAAGGCAAGATTTGCCTAATGGGTGTAGCGTCAGTGTAGTTCACAGTCCTCTTTCGTCTTTTCGCAGCACGACATTTAGGTTTGTTGTTGGTTTCTCCTGCCTCTGGTTCCTTCTCCTTTTCAGAAGGTAGTGGGAAGCTCCGAGTAAACTCCTCACTGTTCCTGATCCGGTTGATGATTCCAGGAAGAACCGACATCAACTCTTCAGTAATCAAAGTTGCGAGTGCATCGACTGTTGGACCCATCTCCTGTGAAGGTAGAGATGGTGACGGTTGTCTTCTTGGTGACATTCTAATCGTAACCAATAGGACATCAGTTAGTGCAATGATCGAATGCAGAAGACATAATGCAAGCATATCCCTAATTCCTATGTTCTCTACATGAAGGGTCCCTAAGTTATAGTCTAGGTCAAACCGTTTAAGTAAATGACCTATTATTCTCTATAACCTTGAGCTCTGATACCAATCTGTCTCACCCCGGGCCGGCGGGGTTGGATCGGAGTCCCCGTCGGGCGGAAGGTTCCTGGGGCGCGATATCGGGTGTGATAATCGGGTTGATCAGATTGTTACATAGCATCAATGTTAAGAATCACTAAAGCACAAATAAGCATATGAATAGGATTACAAAGTTAAATTACAATGTCAATGCTTGATAATTTAACTTGGTAAACCTAACAAAAGATTCAGTGTATTCTAATCTTGTAAACTGTACAAGACATCCAAAAATGATTCGCGTGATTAACAAAATATGTGCTTCCCAAAATCACTAGGTCCTCTATTTAGGCCGCCTAGCATGCAATCCAAAAGCATATGTTTAAACCTGTGCATCACCTGAGAAAGCATGTAAGAAAACAAAGTCAACACAATGGTTGGTGAGTTCACGTGGTTTGTAAGTTTAAATAGTTTTAGCAAAACTCCTTTAGGTAAAACCTTAACCTTATTAACTCCACATGTAATATCCAAATCGGTATGCTTATATATAGGGAATCCTGAAAGGGTCAAGCCCAGACGCTATCCCACCACATACTAATAAGCATATGACACTGTTATTAATATTAATTAAGCCTTTTACCTACCCATCCGTATAGTTTCCCCCAATCACCGATAGTATACTCGAGTTTAGTCTGATAGATACCGGTATGAATAACCAGATGCCCGAAGGAATCCAATGTTAATTCAAGCCGGCCCCAGGTGTGATTAGCAACTCAGGGGGAGATAGAGGGTTTCCAGGTCGACACAAAGTCAACTATGGATCACAATATCGTCCTAGTTACTGATAACCCAGGTAAATAGATATGGGAAACACTGCATGGCAAGCACTGAGAGGCCATCAGTCAATTTCCTCGATAAGACTGTGAAGAACACATGAAGGCAAGCACTGAGAGACCAACTATTGTTCTTCAAGTCCCGGCTAGGAAGAACACCTGAAGGCAAGCACTGAGAGACCAACTATTGTTCTTCCGTAGCCTATAGTTTTAGCATTCAAAGAGTCCAGCATTTACGTAACTTGTGCACAAGAACTAGCTTTACAACCGGTGAGGCAAGCACTGAGAGGCCAAACCGTTGTTTGAGCATGGCGATCACATAGCATTCAAGAGCATATAGTATTCATAGATTCAAGTATTCACTTCGTATGTATGTATGTTTGTATTTAGTATCCCCATAGCCTTATAGTATCATTAGCATTTAGAGTTTACATTAGTCTTTAGCATAAAAACCCATATCATTAACAAGTAGTATAGTCTCATAGCATTAGTATTAAGCATAGCCCGTAGTGTTAGTTCATAGCATAAACCCGTAGTATTAGCATTTAGTTTAACCAATAGCCTTAGTATTTAGCATAACTCATAGTATTAGCTTGTAGCGTGATTTCATAGAATTAGCATCCACAATAGCATCATCAATTAGTAAATACCTTTAGCACTTGGTATTATCACATAGTTTTAGTATTAGCAAGTAACTTATGCCTTTAGCACTTGGCATAATCAAATAGCTTTGAGTTTGAATAGTGTGTTATGCCTTTAGCACTTGGCATAATCAAATAGCATTTAGTTTAAATAAAGTCTTATGCCTTCAGCACTTGGCATATTCAAATAGCATTTAGATTGAATAGTGTATTATGCCTTTAGCACTTGGCATAATCAGATAGCTTTTAGTTTAAATAAAGTCTTATGCCTTTAGCACTTGGCATATTCAAATAGCATTTAGATTGAATAGTGTATTATGCCTTTAGCACTTGGCATAATCAAATAGTATTTAGTTTAAATAAAGTCTTATGCCTTTAGCACTTGGCATATTCTAATAGCATTTAGATTGAATAGTGTATTATGCCTTTAGCACTTGGCATAATCAAATAGTATAAAAGCATTCTGTTAAATTTAAAACATTTGTTTTAAAATGTATAACATGCTTCTCAGTCCCGAGTTAAAACCAAAATAGTTTGAAAAGGGACAATGAACTCACCTTGTAATTGTGGTAGCTGACTTAGTCTTAAACAAGAATGCACGCGCTCTTTGTTGTAGTTGATATTGTTTTCACAATCCTGTATTGATTTCACGTTGTTTAAATTCGTAAGTATGAGTTGTATATGTTTAAGCGTGTGTGAGTAGGTGTTAGCCCTAGATTTGGCTAGCACACGTAAGTCTCGGTCATCATTCGGTCCCAAATCTTTTGTTATGGTTCTTGATATCATAGTCTATTACATTGTGTGTTTAGTTTTTGCCTCATTTATGATGTCCTCGATGCTTTTAAATTCATTAATCCTTTCCCATGAATGTTAGGATGTTGTGTTATTCCCAAATATTTCAAGTGTTTGTTTCAATTAGAACCATATGGGCCGAATGATTTTATGAACCAATTTTCATGGGCCATAGACCAAAACTAGATGGGCCTACTAATGTACTATGTAGTTGACCATATAAATCAAGACTTGGGCTTCAACAAGAATTTGGGCCACCATGGCCCTAATTAGGAGACTTTGACCAAATCCGGTGGGCTTTGGAATAGTCTTGAACAATTGAGAGTTGTTAGGCCTACTTACAAGGTGTGGGCCAATGAATTGGGCTGTTGAAATACAAAGGCCCGGCCAAGTGTTGCAAAACCTAGAAATCAAGTGGCCTTGTGGCCTTTATTGGGCCACGAGGGTCTCATTGGGCGGCCCAGACAAGTATGATTGGGCCTGAAGTTATAATGGGTTGTAGGAATCATAATTGGACCAGAAATAGGATATTGCCCAAGTTATTTGCAAAGTGGCCCCAAAGTTAGGACAAGGGCCTTAAAAGTGGGCCTTGGGTTCAATTTCTGTGGGCCTCGGGCTGATTTAGTTGGGCCCCATGGATGTCATCAAGGCTCGAAGTAAGTTAGACCTTGGGCCCAACTGGGCTTGGTTCATTTGGGCTGAATCAAGCGTGGGCCCGAAATATTAAGATTGGGCCGTAATAGAAGGGCCTTGGCCAAACCAGTGGGCTTTGGGCCAAACTGTTAATTCAAAGCAGTTTCTTGACCCAACAATGTCCTTGAACTAGCTGTGGGTCAATGGAAAGATGTTGGGCCTACGGATGGGCCAAAGGCTATCTGGGCCTAATGTTTAACATATGGCTAACTAAGTGTTATTTGTTTAAGCCACTTAGTCTTTTAGGTCAATATTATAGATGGTGGACCACACAAAAAGGGCCTGCTATTTAATTAATCA
This sequence comes from Mikania micrantha, assembly GCA_009363875.1. NCBI lineage: Eukaryota > Viridiplantae > Streptophyta > Magnoliopsida > Asterales > Asteraceae > Mikania > Mikania micrantha. Next base: position 46,381,761 of record CM018690.1, read on the forward strand.
AAATGAGTCAAAAGAATAGATTGGGTCATAGGTCAACATGTTAATTGATGGACCGAAACAGGTTATTGGGTTTCCTGATTGGGCTGATATAGTGACATGGGCTATGAAATTAGGCCATGAAACCACTTAGATTTCTTGCTAAAGGATGTTGGGCTGTGGCAGTGGCCCTAGACAAATGAGAAGACCTTATGGTCATATTGGGCCTAAAAGCTGGCCAAAAGGCCTTCAAGTCCATCGACCACTACTGGTCATATGGTGATGGTTGGGGACACTGGTTTGTGAGAATGGTGATGGCATCATGGTTGCATGGTGGTTCGACTCTCACATCTGACCGAATAACATCACTACTGGCGAATGACTCATTCGAAATGGGTGTAGGGCGAATAGGGTGAGGGTGGTCGAATGTGTGAGTAGCGAGTGGAGGTTCTGGCGAATGAGGAGGGTCCCCAGCGAATGAAGCTCGAACGAAAGAGGCTATCATCTTAGTCGAATGAGCACCTGGCGAATGGGACCAAGGCTGTCCAGTCGAATGACCACAGGCGAGAGACTAGAGCCATTCGGCCCTAGCCATTCGACCATCTGTGAAGCTCCTTCGGACGCAGCAAGGGTTAGGCTCCTAGTCGCCCCCATCTCGAGCTATTAGTGTGTGTGTTCGAAAGTGTATGTCGAGAGAGGAAGTGAAGGGAGCCGATTAATGGGTTTTTGAACAAGAAACTTTTCAGAAAACCCTAATTTTCGCACACTTTGGACTCAGATTACCTTCGATTTAGTGGTTTTCTCTCTATATCTGTTGTACTTTCATGTAGTAGAGATCAAGAGCTTCGTTTAGGCGAAAGAATCACTCAATTTGGTTGAGAAATGAGAGAGTTATGAGTGTTCAAAGTTTGAAAATGGTGGGTTTTTCTCAAAACCGGGAATGAGGTTTGTGAGGAAGAAGATGAGGTGAAAAATAAGAAAATGGGACTCATTCTTGGTATTTATACCACGAGTGAGTTCGGGTTCGTTTTTGTCACTCGGTTCGCGCTTTCGTTATGTTTCCGGAACGTAACACGCGGTTTTCGTTAGTTTTAAATAAAGGAATTATTCTTGGACTTTTTAAATTATAAATATATTCTAAAATATCGCGGTATTTATTTATTTTCCTCAAAATTAACTTAAGTATCGTTTAAGCAATTTATTTAACGAATTTAGCATTTTTACGCATTTATTTAATTTGTTCGCGATTTTCTTAAATTAGTTTAGTTTAATTTGTTTAATGATGAGTTTCAAAATTGTAAAATAAGAATTATCTTATTTCTTTGAATTTATGGTCGTTCGTATCTTTTATCGTTTTCGTTTTCGTTTCGTCAGAACGCGTCACCATCGCGCGTATTCGTTCGAATCGTCATTCGAACGAACACGACGACGGTTTTGCTTTCCGACTTTTGTTTTCTACTTTTCAGTTATTATTTCAGAACGTTAAACTATCAGAATCATTCGTACAGATCGTCACCTATACGAATAACTCATCGGTTTAGCATTCCGTAACAACAACTGTTATGATTTTGTTATGTTTAACCTCGCATACGTTTACACATAATAGCACATCAATAAGCATTAGTATCACTGTTCCATGTTGTCTGATGTGTTTTTGACTGTTAAACTGTAAAGTTCAATCAGATTTCAGAAACAATAGCATAATAGTTTACTGTTAGCATTACGTTGTTGACAGTACAACAGTAGTTTGCATAGTTTGTACCTGAATTTCTGTGCCGTTACTGTTCCGTTCACTGTTCCGGCGACGTTTCCGGCACAGTTGTTACAGTGGAATTCCACTCCAGCGCGGCCGGCTAATCCCACATAGGTTGAGTAAGGGGAACGAAACTTCCTTATAAGAGGGAGTGGAGACCTTCTCTATTGGACGCGTTTTGGGCTTAGTTGGCTGTGGAGCACTTGAAAACTCCACAGTTAAGCGTGCTCAGGTGGCAGCAATCCAGGGATGGGTGACCTCCCTGGGAAGTTTTCACCCGGGTAACCAAAAGCAAATCCGTGAGCCCGGTGGGGCAGAGCGGACAATATCCAATACGGCCGGCTGTTACAGATGGTATCAGAGACAGGGGCCGAATCCATGTGATCAGCGGGGACGCTGATTCCCTAGTGGGGGAGGAATTCCACTCCAGCGCGGCCGGCTAATCCCACATAGGTTGAGTAAGGGGAACGAAACTTCCTTATAAGAGGGAGTGGAGACCTTCTCTATTGGACGCGTTTTGGGCTTAGTTGGCTGTGGAGCACTTGAAAACTCCACAGTTAAGCGTGCTCAGGTGGCAGCAATCCAGGGATGGGTGACCTCCCTGGGAAGTTTTCACCCGGGTAACCAAAAGCAAATCCGTGAGCCCGGTGGGGCAGAGCGGACAATATCCAATACGGCCGGCTGTTACAACGACCAACACGGTCAACCACGGTCAACTCGACCCACATAACAACCAGGAAGTTGTTTAGACATGAATACGGTCCTGTGAGACCCACACAAATATGATCACAAACTTATAACACCTATGTGATATAGGTATCTACTAGCCAGCGAGCTACTCCGTTCTCGAAAGAACGCACTCAAGCAAACTCAGGTGAGTTTACAGCCCCACTTTTACTCATTAAATGTTTTACTAATCTTTTGGGGTGAGAATGCTATGCAACTGCTTTAGATATATGACCGGTATGTTACAAAACTATTTTGAGTGTACTATTATCGCATCAAGACCTCTCTACCCTTACCGTTAGTTGTGTACAAACGAGTCGTTATTACGTAGTACTACTGGGTTTGACTAGCCCCACTCGGCAACAACGTTGACTGCGGTCATAACGAGTGTAATATCGATGTTGATGTCGGGTTCCGCGATGACCCGCAGAGGCAAATGGAAACAGTCGAGTTTCGGTAAGATGACATGACACACTCTACGGATCGTAGATCCAACAAAAACTATTTAGCATACCCGGTATATATAACTGTTTTACTGTTTTCCAATACTTAAACCTGTGAACTCACCAACTTTATGTTGACACACTTTAGCATGTATTCTCAGGTAACTGAACAGCACGAGCTAGGATGCACATGGAGATGCACAAGAGAGTCCGCATACATATAGACTCTAATCCTAGGCTTATGTTTTGATTTTTTTTTTTGTCATTTTAAACTATGTTAACAATGTAGTTCTGATTACAAAATTCCGCTGCTTTAATGATGAACTTTTCCGCTGCTAATCTTATGAAGCTAGTTCTTATTTTACAAACTGTATGGTTGAGTTAGCTCATATAGAGTCGTTCTATATGACCATGAGCTGTGATCCTGGCCACGTCACACCCACGTGGACTGACACCACGAGTGGGAATTTGGGGGTGTGACAGACTGGTATCAGAGCCTTGGTTATAGGGAACTAGGTTTGCATGTAGTGAACTTAGACTATAGCCACTGCTCTACATTAGACACTACACTAGTTTCACACAACACATTATGTGCTTTACTTAAACAATATGCTTTGTGACTTGATCTAACTCTTACGAACATGCATCTGGCACCCTTAGTGGGCGTTAACACTCAACTACACATGCGACCTGTGCAAGGGGATTAGAGAAAAGGCGAACTCAAGACCGAAGGGAAACTCTTCTATGCTATGAAGAAGACCCCTATAGCACAATCCAACTCAAATCGAACGCCTTTTCCAACCTCTTTCTTGAGTGTAAACCCAGTCAAAAGACGCATGTTTATGGATTGTAACCTTGGTATCGACACTCAGGAAGCAAAACTTCGAACCCGAGATTGTTAAGTAGCTCGAGATTGAATGAACTAGAATGACTGTGTAAGATAAATTGACGATTATGGTGGCCAACGTAATCGTGAATTTATAGGTACATACGAATTCTGGCAAGTTCAATTGATAAGCTACAACCAGCTGGGAAACTGTATAGTACACCTCTGAAAGTGGAGATTCGAGCTCCGCTGTTTCCACCGAGTAGTTATTTCTTATGTATATATAGTATTGTACTATTGTTAGAACCGATATGAGCAAGTTGTGCTCATACAAATCATTTTGGTAGTAGTAATCTCGTCAAACCTATGATCCTACTTTTGAAATGATATCTTAAGCTTATGATATATTTCCTCCCTACACATGCTTACACGCAATAACTCTAACAGTGAGTAATACAATATCTATTGTATATAGATACTACCAAATGGATGGTCAAGGAACGTATGTGTGCACTGACAACCTGTCAATCGATTCTACGACTGTCGAGACCATGGTAGAACAGCTGATTAACAAAGCCATTACGAATTACGAGGCTGCATACTTAAACAGTGAGACAGGAAGTGAGACTCACAACAGCAGCTCAAGAGGATGCACCTTCAAAACTTTCCTCAGCTACCATCCTCAACCATACACGGGATCAGAAGGAGCAGTAGGGCTGCTCCAATGGGTTAAGAGGGCCGAATCAATCTTCCACATGTGCAAGTGTTCTGAAGAAGACAAAGTGAAATTTGCTACCGGGACTCTAGAAGGACAAGCCCTCACTTGGTGGAATTCGCATGTCCAGACACTGAGTCTGGAGACTGCTAACTCCATTCCCTGGGAAAATTTCGTCAAAATGTTGAAGGAAGAATATTGTCCACAGAACGAAATCAAGAAACTGGAGGGGTTCTGGAATCACAAAATGGAAGGATCTGAAATCGAACAGTACACCACTCGATTTCACGAATGGTGTAAACAACACCCAGAAATGGTGACCCCGGAATACAAAAAGATTGAGCCGTACGTCAGTGGATTACCCGAACAGATCCAAAGCTTGGTTAACATGATAGACCCCACTCTCCTTCAACCCACCATTTGCCTGGCTCACCATTTGACTGACCAAGCGGTAGCACAGGGTAAGCTACCCAAGAAGGGTGGACACCTGAAGCCTCAAGATCGCAAGCGCAAGTGGGAGCCTAGTCAGAACCAAACTCCCTCTTCCCAACAAATGCAACTCCATAACCAGTCAGCAACAACTAGCGACTCTACTGCTACACCATCCAGTACCAAGGGCAAGAATGTCTACCAAGGGAAATACCCTAAGTGCAAAAGATGCCCATATCATCACAACGGCCAGTGTGAACGCTATCGATGTCGGAAATGCGGAAGAAACGGTCACATGACCAAGGAGTGTAGAAGCAAGCCAGTTGGTTGCAAAGACAACCAGAAGGTCGTTAAAGGGTGTTATAAGTGTGGCAAGCCTGGGCATTGGCGTAGGGATTGCCCACAGCTGAAGAAAGTGGAAGGAAGCACGACGATGGGCAATGCATTTGCAATTGACTCCAAAGAAGCTAAAGATGATTCTATCATCTTGACTGGTACGTTTCTTTTACATAATGCCTATGCTAGTATGTAATGTGATATCGGTGCTAATAGTAGCCTGATACCTAGCGAATTTAGTAAAATGCTTAACATTTCCCCGACACCACTAGACTATAAGTATACCGTAGAGTTAGCAACTGTAAGCTGATTGAAGACGCAACACATTCTCAAAGGATGCGTCTTGATATTGACGAGTCACGAATTTAAGATCGACCTAATTCTAGTAACTCTCGGGAACTTTGATGCAGTGGTGGGGACACACTAGTACCTACAAACCAAGCAGAACTTGTGTACAATGTAAATATAGATCAATGTTACGTTGCCAAATGGAAACCAGGTCCCAATTCAAGGAGAACGACAGAGAATAACGCTAAACATCACGTTATGTATGAAGGCTAGCAAGTACCTACAAGAAAGGATACACAGCTATCCTGGCACTTATCACTGAACAACCAAAGAAGGAACGAAAGATCAAAGACATCGCTGTCGTTCGCGATTTTTCCAGAAGTCTTTCTAGACGATCTATCGGGACTACCACCAACACGGCAAGTGGAGTTTCAAATAGATCCAATCCAGGAGCAGCACCAATAGCCAAGGTGCCATACCAAATGTCTCCTACAAAAATGCAAGAACTGTCTAGTCAACTGCAAGAGTTGTTAGATAAAGGATTTATCCGACCAAGCTTCTCACCGTGGAGAGCACCGGTCTAGCTTGTGAAGAGAAAGGACGGATCGTTCCGTATATGTATAGACTACCGGGAACTGAACAAGGTATCAGCCAAGAGTCGATACCCTCTACCTCGAATAGACGACCTGTTTGACCAATTGCAAGGGTCAAGCTACTATTCGAAAGTCGATTTAAGACCCGATTACCATCAACTAAGAATACAGGAGGGCGATATACTGAAGACAACTTTCAAGACACTACACGGACATTACGAGTTTCTGGTTATGCCTTTCGGACTGGCCAACGCACCGGCGGTATTCATGGACCTTATGAATCAAGTGTGCAAATCATGTCTCGATAAATTCTTAGTAGTACTTACTGTCGATAACCTGATTTACTCCATGAACCTGGAGAAACAGCTGAGCAATTGAGGCTTGTCTTGGAGCCACCGAAGACCGAACAACTATACGCGAAATTCTCTAAATGCGATTTCTGGATTCGCGAAGTCAACCTTCTTGGACACGTGGTTAACAAGAAAGGAATACATGTAGACCTAGCCAAGACGGAAATCATTAAGAACGGAGAAACACTCAAGACTCCAACCGAATTGTAGCCATTTTTACGACAGGCGGTTTATCGAAGGACTTTCGAAGATCGCACAATCACTAACTTCTTGACGCATAAAGACAAGAAATTTGAATGAAAAGGGAAACAAAGATCTGCCTTCGACCCTTTTAAAGCAAAAGTTGCGTAGTGCACCAATCTTACCCCTACCAAAAGGATGCGATGACTTCATGGAGTATTATGGCACTCCCGAACAAGGACTCGGCTGCATGATTGATACGACACAAAAAGATTTTAGTTAACATGCCACGACAATTAAAGGTGCTCAAGAAGAATTATACAACCCCTGATTTGGTAAGTGAGCCAAGGCATTCGCACAGAAGATTTAGTGATACTACCTATCCGACACGAAATGCACGATATTCGCAAATCACAAGAGACTGCAACACACCTTCGACCAGAAGGGACTAAACATGAGACAGCTCAGATGGGACTAACGGATAGGCAATTATGATTGTACTAGCAAGTACCACGTTAGTAAAACTAACGTAGTAGCTGACACGATGAGTTGAAAAGAAACAACCAAGAGCGTACGTGCACTACAACTTACGATTCACTCGGGACTACCCAATCGGAATCCAAACTGCACAACAGGAATCTCTAAAGGTCGAGGACCTCACTCATTTATCCCTGCGTGGCACGGATAAACAGACGGAAAGGCCGATGTAACCTACTATCTTATGGACCGGAACTGGATTCCACACTCCGGAGGACTGAGAGTCGTAGTGATGAATGAAGCCCAAAGGAGCCGACATTCTCTACATCCGGTCCCTGAGGAATGTACCATGACCTAAAGACGATCCATCGGTGGCCGAACGAGAAGGCAAAATTAGCAACTTACGCGGGTAAATGTTTAAACGTGCTTAAAGGTCAAGATTGAATACCAAAAGCCATCAGGGCTATCTCAACAACCCAAGAATCCAATATGGAAATGGGAGTAGATTCCTATGGACCTACTAACTAAACTGCCAAGGATGGCAAGTGGTTGCGATACTGTTTGAGTAATTGTTGATCGACTAACACTTTCTACCCATCAGGGAGGCTGAAAGGAAACGGTCACTCGACGTGTAGTATCAATCTTGATCATCCCTAACTATGACAACTGATTTACGTCACGTTTCTAGAAATCCTAGCATCAGACATTGGGCACAAGATTTGGATATGAGAACCGTTACCGTCCGCAAACTGATGGGCGGAGCAAACGAACTATACAGACATTGGAAAACGCACTTCGAGCATGTGTCAATGACTTCGACAACAGCGGGGAGACTCGCTTATCGTTAGTTAAGTTCCCGTACAACAAGTATACAAGCTGCAACATTCGAAGCACCCTAGGGACGTAAGTGTCAATCATTCATCTGTTAGACGGAAGTTGTGGAAGTCAACTAACAAGTCCCGAACTTGTGCACAAAATGACCAAGAAAATCGTGCAAATACGTAAACGAATGGCAACAGCTCGGGACAGACAGAAAAGCTATGCCGACAAGAGGCGTGAAACCTTGGGATTTCAGGTGGGAAACAGAGTGTTACTCGAGGTCTCGCCTTGGAAAGGGGTTATACAATTTGGCAAACAAGGGAAGCTGAATCCCCGTTACATCACACCTTTTGAGAACACCAAACGAATAGGCCCCGTGACCTACAAATAGAACTTGTCACATGAGCTAAGTAACGTACACAAAAGTCCTTCATGTATCTAACCTCTAGAAGAGCTTATGCGACGAAACAATAGGAAATCAGAGTCGATGAGCAACCGCACTTCGTTGAGGAATCAATAGGGGTTATGGAGCAAAAAGTCAAGAAGCTCAAACTTAGTCATATACCGAAAGACAAGGTATGATGGAGCTCGAGACGTGAATCGAAATTCTTCATTGAATCGAGAGGACCAAATGAAGGGGAAATAACTTCACCTGTTCACACACTACCCAAACACCGACAACACGAACTGAATTTCGGGACGAAATTCCTATTAACTGGGGGATGATGTGACACCCCGAAAATTCCAGGTCAGCATTTATTTTATTTTAATAATAATGTGTATTATTATTTCATACGTGGCACTAGAATATTTGTATTTAGTGTGACACATGGCACAACAGACCAAACACACCGAAAATTCGATGAATTATCGCACGAAACTTGCACGTGTCTTGAATGACGAACGTTGGTGAACGGATCAAACCACAGTACACTTTCACTGCACAATTAGGTTCCAGAGAACCTGAGTTAGTAGAACAACGCTTAAGTGTCGAGAAACGATGGTCGTATTTGAGAAATACGAGACATTCGCTTCAAAACTATGAAGATGGGCTTATTGGGCTCAGCCGGGACCCATCGCGGTACGCGATGGGCACCCAATTGGGCTTTCGTGGTACGCGAAGCCTGGGCGGGAGAATTTGAATTCTCCGAAAAGCGTCGCGGTACGCGACGACCGATCATCTTCCACTTCCGCGGTACGCGACGTGATTCGGGAACCAGATGATTATTTTAATCGCCGCGATACGCGGAGATGATTTTTGGGCGGTGTCGCGGTACGCGACGAGCCCAGTTTCGCAGAATCTTTATTTAACCAAGACTTAATCATTTTTGCCGATCCTTCACACCATCTTGCGACTGAAACACTTCATCTCGACCATTTTTTCACTCTGCAAACCATATTCTAACTTCTGGAAGCCATTAGAACTCTCTAAGGAAGCTTGTGTTGAGGAGATTGAAGCATAGGAACACCATTCATCAAACCACACGAGTTGGAGCTGCTGTGAAGGATACTCCAGATCTTCTTGAAGTCTTTCCTCTCTGTTCCAGCTTCATCTCAGTCTTCTTAGGCTATCTTGAGGTAGTTCTAGCCTCACTTCGTGTTTTTGGCACTTGAAATCACACATGCAAGGGGAAATACCCACATGCATAACCACCACACACCTAATCACGAAATGTTGATGTTGTGGATCTGTTTTTGATGATGTTACTTACTGATTTGATGATTTAGCTATGATCTATGATGATTTTGATAAGATTAGATGGTTATGTGTTGATTTTATCACAAAATGAGTACTTTTGGGTACATGCATGTATGATCTAAGTGGATTTACACGATTTTGGATATTGAAATGATGTTATAAGTGTTATTGATGATGATTTGCATGATTAGAATGATTGCTTATGGTCAAGGAATGTCAAAGACATGATAGTTACTATAAATGGTAACTTTAATGTTACAAAAATGTGCATTCTTGATGAAATGACCACATTGGTATGTTTAAATCTATAAGATATGTTTAAAATGATGTTTAAGAGTTAATATGATAGTTATTTGATGCATAGGAATGTTTAGAATTGTCAAAAGCATGATTTTCATGAATGTTACTATAAATAGTAACTTTTTATCACAAGTTTGCAAATGGATGATATGTATGATAATGTTATGAGTCTAACATGATTATTGGATGATAATATGATGATATTGATAGATTCGAGTTGTTGAATGATTGTATTTTGTGTATTTTTCACAAGTTACTAAATATAGTAACTTTATCTTGCAAAGTCGGGAATAGGAACATGCTAGCTATGATTTGATGGCTAATTATGACTAAAATTGTAATATTATATGATATTAGTTGTTAACTTGGTGAGATATGCTTATCTGTGCAAGCTTTCTAATTATAGAAACTTTTACGTGCAAACTATGTTAAATCGGCTATGTGTAACGAAGTGCTATTTGATAACATGCTCATTTAGGATAAATATGCATGCTAGAATAATCGGAATGTGATTTAATGCATGACTTGCCTAATGTGGAAACTTTCCTAAAATAGGAACTTACCATAAATAGTAAGTTTCCTCATAGGAATGATTTTGGTGTCCGTACACTTCACACGACACCAAACCACACACTACACGATCACCTGATCCAAACCGTCACCAACGGGTCGTTAGGTCAAACACGGTCAACACGACCAACACGGTCAACCACGGTCAACTCGACCCACATAACAACCAGGAAGTTGTTTAGACATGAATACGGTCCTGTGAGACCCACACAAATATGATCACAAACTTATAACACCTATGTGATATAGGTATCTACTAGCCAGCGAGCTACTCCGTTCTCGAAAGAACGCACTCAAGCAAACTCAGGTGAGTTTACAGCCCCACTTTTACTCATTAAATGTTTTACTAATCTTTTGGGTGAGAATGCTATGCAACTGCTTTAGATATATGACCGGTATGTTACAAAACTATTTTGAGTGTACTATTATCGCATCAAGACCTCTCTACCCTTACCGTTAGTTGTGTACAAACGAGTCGTTATTACGTAGTACTACTGGGTTTGACTAGCCCCACTCGGCAACAACGTTGACTGCGGTCATAACGAGTGTAATATCGATGTTGATGTCGGGTTCCGCGATGACCCGCAGAGGCAAATGGAAACAGTCGAGTTTCGGTAAGATGACATGACACACTCTACGGATCGTAGATCCAACAAAAACTATTTAGCATACCCGGTATATATAACTGTTTTACTGTTTTCCAATACTTAAACCTGTGAACTCACCAACTTTATGTTGACACACTTTAGCATGTATTCTCAGGTAACTGAACAGCACGAGCTAGGATGCACATGGAGATGCACAAGAGAGTCCGCATACATATAGACTCTAATCCTAGGCTTATGTTTTGATTTTTTTTGTCATTTTAAACTATGTTAACAATGTAGTTCTGATTACAAAATTCCGCTGCTTTAATGATGAACTTTTCCGCTGCTAATCTTATGAAGCTAGTTCTTATTTTACAAACTGTATGGTTGAGTTAGCTCATATAGAGTCGTTCTATATGACCATGAGCTGTGATCCTGGCCACGTCACACCCACGTGGACTGACACCACGAGTGGGAATTTGGGGGTGTGACACAGCCTGAGCCAGAACCCCAATTCGAGCCGGTGGATCTCGATGAGGAAGATTTTGATGAGGATCCAGACGAGGATCCTGATGAGGATGACGATGATGGCCCTGCTGATAGTGGAGATTCACACTCCACGATTGTCTAGTTAGGATTTCTATTTCAGTATTCTACTTTTGTATCACTTAGCCAAGCGGGATGTGCTCGTGCAAATTTTGTAACATCTCTTTTGGAAAATATTGTACACAAACTTATTATCATTAATGGAAAGATGCTTTACTTTGTTGCTTATATATATCATGGCTATGACAATTGTTAACATGACATCTGACCTAACAATTGACTAACACTCTAACTTATGCTAATTAACAATCTAACCTTTCCATATAGAAACATGTCCGGAAGAGGAAACCATGCCCTTCGACTCAAACGTAAGGCAGAAAAGGCACGAATCGACATGATGGTCGAACGCAAATTCAACAAGGTACTCGCGGAGTACGAGGCCAACCGTCACGCCAGCGAGACGAGTGGTACTAACAACGGTATTAACTATTGCCTAACATGACTAACATAGTATAGACAGTCTAGACACTAACACGTTACATTAAACCCCGACGCACAGGATCCCACGGGGGAGCGACGAAGGGATGCTCGTTTAAGGCGTTCCTGAGCTGCCACCCTCACAAGTTTCAAGGTACTGAAGGAGCCGTGGGACTGCTTCGTTGGATAGAGAAGCTGGAGTCAGTTTTCTCTATAGCTGAATGCTCGGATGAAAACCGGGTAAAATACGCCACGGGAACACTGGAGGGACCAGCCCTCACCTGGTGGAACACTCATGTCCAAACCCTTGGACTGGACACCGCAAACTCAATTCCGTGGGACAACTTCACCAAGATGCTCCACGAAGAATACTGTCCTCGGGATGAAATTAGGAAACTGGAGGAAGAGTTCTGGGTGCACAAAATGGTAGGATCAGAGATCGAGAAGTACTGTACTCGGTTTCATGAACTGTGCAAGCTGTGCCCGGCGATGGTGACGCCGGAGTACAAGAAGATTGAGCAATTTATCAGTGGATTGCCGGAACAAATCCAGAGCACGGTCACTGCTTCCGACCACTCTACTATTCAACCACTGATTCGCTTGGCACACAAACTGACTGACCAGGCAGTAGCCCAGGGAAAGCTACCTAAAAGGGGTGAACATCTGAAACCCCAAGAACCCAAGCGAAAGTGGGAGCCCAGTAACAACCGCACCTTCTCACCTCAGCAACCGACCCAACACCGGCCTGCACCTGCCAAGGTTTTCACTGCTACCCAACCGAACACTCAGGGTAAGGGAGGATATCAGGGCAACAGCCCAAAATGCAACATCTGCAACTATCATCATTATGGCCCATGCAAAAAGGGCAAGTGCACCAACTGTGGCAGAAATGGACATCTGGCCAAAGAATGCCGATCAAACCCCAATCCAAATCTCAACAAGACTGACACTTTAAAGGGATGCTTCACTTGCGGGAAGCCAGGGCATATGCGCCGAGATTGTCCACAAAACAAGAACACTGGAGGCAACCCGGCAAGGGGAAGAGCATTCGTAATTGGATCGGGTGAAGCTAAAGATGACCCCAATGTCGTCACCGGTACGTTTCTTTTAAATAATGTTTATGCTAGCATATTATTTGATACCGGTGCCGATAGAAGTTTTATATCTAGTGAATTTAGTAAACTGTTTGATATGGCCCCAACACCACTAGACTATAAGTATACCGTAGAGTTAGCGGACGGCAAGCTGATTGAAACACAACACATCCTCAAGGGGTGTGTTTTGACACTAGCAACCCATCAGCTGATGATTGACTTGATGCCGGTAACTCTCGGGAGCTTCGACGTGGTGATTGGAATGGATTGGCTATCTGCAAATCACGCCGAGATCGTGTGCAATGAGAAGATCGTGCGAATTACATTGCCAAGTGGAGAGCAGATTTCAATTCAAGGGGAACTGCGTGGAATACCATTAAACATCATGTCTTGCATGAAGGCAAACAAATATTTGAGGAAAGGATACACGGCTATCTTAGCTCTTATCACCGAACAACCAAAGAAGGAACGGAAGATCGAGGACATCGCTATTGTTCGCGATTATCCGGAAGTCTTTCCTGACGATCTACCGGGACTACCACCAGCACGACAAGTGGAGTTTCAGATAGATCTAACACCAGGAGCAGCACCGATAGCTAGGGCACCATACCGATTGGCTCCTACTGAAATGCAAGAACTATCCAATCAACTTCAGGAGTTGTTGGATAAAGGATTTATCCGACCGAGCTTCTCACCTTGGGGAGCACCGGTCTTGTTTGTGAAGAAGAAAGACGGTTCATTCCGTATGTGTATTGACTACCGAGAACTGAACAAGGTGACGATCAAGAATCGATACCCTCTACCTCGAATAGACGACCTGTTTGATCAGTTGCAAGGGTCAAGCTACTATTCAAAAATCGATTTAAGATCTGGTTACCATCAACTCAGAGTACAAGAAGGAGATATACCGAAGACAGCCTTCAGAACACGGTACGGACATTACGAATTTCTGGTAATGCCTTTTGGACTGACTAACGCACCGGCCGTATTCATGGATCTCATGAATCGGGTGTGTAAACCATATCTCGACAAGTTCGTAATCGTATTCATTGATGACATCCTGATCTATTCTAAGACTCGAGAAGAACATGCCGAACACTTGAGACGTGTCTTAGAACTACTGAAGAAGGAACAATTGTACGCGAAATTCTCCAAATGTGATTTCTGGATTCGCGAAGTTCAGTTCCTTGGGCACGTAGTAAACGCGAAAGGGATACATGTAGACCCAACTAAGATTGCGGCAATCAAGAACTGGACTGCACCTAAGACTCCAACAGAGGTACGACAGTTCTTGGGATTGGCCGGGTACTACAGGCGGTTTATCGAGGGATTCTCGAAGATCGCACAATCATTGACTTCCCTTACGCATAAAGACAAGAAGTTCGAATGGGGAGAAAAACAAGAAGCTGCTTTTGACTTATTAAAGCAGAAGTTGTGCAGCGCACCTATCTTATCACTACCAGACGGGTGCGAAGACTTTGTAGTCTACTGCGACGCATCGAAGCAAGGACTCGGTTGTGTACTGATGCAACGCGAGAAGGTCATAGCTTATGCGTCACGACAATTGAAAGTGCACGAGAAAAATTACACGACCCATGATCTGGAATTAGGAGCCGTAGTATTTGCATTGAAGATCTGGAGACACTATCTGTACGGCACCAAGTGCACTATATTCACGGATCATAAGAGCCTGCAGCACATTTTCGACCAAAAGGAGCTAAACATGAGACAACGCAGATGGGTCGAGTTGATAGGTGATTATGACTGTGCAATCAAGTATCATCCCGGGAAAGCCAATGTAGTAGCCGATGCGTTAAGCAGAAAGGAAACAATCAAACGCGTACGAGCACTACAACTTACCATTCATTCTGAGCTACCTAATCAGATTCGAGTCGCACAACAAGAAGCTCTGAAAAAGGAAAACCTTATCCTCGAAGCTATGCGGGGTATGGATAAACAGATGAAACAGAAAAACGACGGAGCTTACTATCTGATGGACCGAATTTGGATTCCACGCTACGGAGGATTGAGAGAAGTAGTGATGGATGAAGCTCACAAGAGTCGATACTCGGTACATCCAGGTTCTGACAAGATGTACCACGACCTAAAGACAACTTATTGGTGGCCTAATATGAAATCAGAAATCGCAACCTATGTGAGTAAGTGTCTGACTTGCTCCAAAGTTAAGGTCGAATATCAGAAACCGTCAGGGTTACTCCAACAGCCAGAAATTCCAGTATGGAAATGGGAACAGATATCCATGGATTTTATCACCAAGCTGCCAAAGACAACAAGTGGTTGCGATACCATCTGGGTTATTGTAGACCGACTCACGAAATCGGCACACTTCCTGCCGATTAAGGAAACTGATAAGTTGGAAAAGTTAACCCGAATCTACTTGAAGGAAATCGTATCCAGACACGGAGTCCCAATCTCTATTATATCTGACCGAGACAGCCGTTTCACGGCACATTTTTGGAAGTCCTTACACAAGGCACTTGGGACGAGATTGGATATGAGTACTGCTTATCATCCACAGACGGATGGTCAGAGTGAATGAACCATCCAAACCCTAGAAGACATGCTTCGGGCCTGTGTGATTGACTTCGGTAACAGCGGGGAGACTCACCTACCTTTGGTGGAATTCTCTTATAATAACAGTTATCACACCAGCATCGGAGCTGCACCTTTTGAGGCACTTTATGGACGTAAATGCAGATCACCACTTTGTTGGGCAGAAGTTGGTGAAAGCCAACTGACCGGACCTGAGCTCGTGCACGAAACAACTGAAAAGATCGTGCAGATACGTAACCGAATGGCAGCAGCTCGGGATCGACAGAAAAGCTATGCCGATAAAAGGCGCAAGCCTTTGGAATTCCAAGTGGGAGACCGAGTACTTCTTAAAGTCTCACCTTGGAAGGGAGTGATCCGATTCGGGAAGCGGGGAAAGTTAAATCCTCGTTATATCGGACCATTTGAAATCATTAAACGAATAGGCCCCGTAGCCTACGAACTACAGCTACCACATGAATTGAGTAGCGTACACAATGTGTTTCATGTTTCGAACCTCAAGAAATGCTTATCAGACGAGACGCTCGCAATTCCTTTGGAGGAAATCCAGATTGATGAACAGCTTCACTTCGTTGAGGAACCGGTGGAAATCATGGATCGGGAAATCAAGAAGTTGAAACTCAGTAAAATACCAATTGTAAAAGTTTGTTGGAACTCACGGCGAGGACCGGAATACACCTGGGAGCGAGAGGACCAGATGAAACAGAAATACCCTCACTTATTCTCTAACCAGACTAACACCAGCAACACGAACTGAATTTCGGGACGAAATTCCTATTAACTGGGGGATGATGTGACACCTCGCAAATTCCAGGTCAACAATTATAATACTTTAATAATAATGTGTGTTATTATTTCATATGTGGCACTAGAAAAATTGTATTTAGTGTGACACGTGGCACAACGGACCTAACACACCGATAATTCGAGGAATTATCGCACGAAAACTCGCACGTGTCTTGAATGACGAATGTTGGTGAACGGATCAAACCAAAGAACACTTTCACTGCACATTAGGTTCCGGGGAACCTAAGTTAGTAGAACGATGTCCATATGTCGAGAAACGATACTCGTAATCGAAAAATACGCGAAAAATGGATCAAAACGTGAAAATGGGCCAAATTGGGCCGGATCTAGGGTCCAGGCGGTACGCCTGACCCGAGGATCCCTATCCAGGCGATACGCGCGGATGAGGAGGGACGCCTCAGATCTGGCTGCCTCGCGCGTAACGCCTGGCCTTGGTGGTCAACGTCAGGCGATACGCCTGGCTACTCTGACACTTAAAAATCTTTTAAATCTCATGATTACCACACCATACCTCTTTTACCCAATCCTACACGTAAATCCTTCTATTTAAACCCCATAACGTCTGAATCTAGTCCCACAACACCATAATTACCTCAAGGGACCTTGGAAGCCATGGTTGCATCTTGGGAAGCTTATTATGGAAGATCTTGAAGGTTTGAGGCACAAAGGAGCTCCAAGAACACCACACTCCATTCTCTCTCGTGATTGAAGCTTGCTTAGCCACATTTTGAAGCATTAGAAGGTAGTTCTAGCACCCTTGTAGTCTAAAAACACCATTACACACACATGCAAGCTCACACACACACATACAAATGCATGAGCTTCATATACACGAATTTCTATCACTTTGAATCTGGGTTTGTTGATTTGAGTATGAATATTGATGATCTATGATGTTAGTATGATGTATTTTTACATTTCATGAGGACGTTGTTATGATATAATGGTCATATTGATAAAAATGATGGTTCTAGCAACATGTATGTATGATATAGGTGGAGATTCATGATGTTTGATATTGAAATGTTATTGGATATGATTTATGGGATCTAGAAGTGATATGAATAGTAAGATATGTCAAAATGTGATTTTTACAAATTGTGGTAACTTTAGTATCATGAAATGTTGATTTATGATGAAATGACTTAATGCATGTGATTATATCTATAAATTATGTTCAAAATGATGTTTAGAAACAAAAAGGATGATTATTGATGTGAAAAATTGTTAAAATCACCAAATATATGATTATTATGAATAGTATCATGAATAGTGACTCTATTTCACAAAGTCTATAAATGATGACATATTTGTTGTAATGAATATGATTTAACGGTTATTTGAACTAGGATGACGATATTAAGACGAGATTTTTAGCTAGACTTAGTGACACATGCTTATTTTGTAACATTCGGATTATAGAAACTTTTACGCGCCAACTATGCTAAACCGGCTATGTGTAACTATGTGCTATGTGATAACATGCTCATTTAGGATAAATATGCATGTTAGAATAATCAGAATATGATTTCTTGCATGACTTGCCTAATATGGAAACTATTCTGAAATAGAAACTTAATATAAAGTAAGTTTCCTCACAAAAACAATGATTATTGGTATCCGTACACATCACACGACACTAAGCCGCACGTTACACACACACTTGATCCAAAACCGTCACCAACGGGTCGTTATGTCAAACACGGTCAAACACGGTCAACGCGACCCACAAAACAACTTGGAGTTGTTGAACTCAAACACGGTCCCGTGAGACCCACATGTATGCAAACACAAACTTACGGTACCTATGTGATATAGGTAACCACTAGCCGGCGAGCTACACTGTTCTCGTGAACAACACGCACTACTTAACTCAGGTGAGTTTACGGCCCCACTTTTACTCCTTAACTGTTTTGCTAAACTATTGGGGTGAGAATACAATGCAACTGTTTTAGATATATGACTGGTATGTTGTGAAAACCATTTTCGAGTGTAACTATTATCGCTTAAAGTCCTCACTTATCCTTACCGTTAGTTGTGTAAACAAACGAGTCGTAATTACGTAGTACTACTGGGTTTGACTAGCCCCACTCGGCACCAATGTTGACTGGAGGTCATAACGAGTGTAATTTCGATGTGAATTGCGAGTTCAGCGATGACTCGCGGAGGCAAACGGAAACAGTCTAGTTTCGGTAAGATGAACTGACACACTCCACGGATCGTAGTATCCAACAACTAAACTTAACATACCCAGTATATGTCTGTTTACTATTTCTGTTTGTCTAAACCTGTGAACTCACCAACTTTTTAGTTGACACTTTTCGCATGTATTCTTAGGTAATTAATGGAGCACACGCTAGGATGCGCACAAGGAAACTTTAAGGAGTCTGGCTTGCATATAGACTCTTGTCCTAGGCATTGTGTGCATTGGATGTGTTTTAAAACAATTTAAACTATGTAGTGTCTGTTAAACAATTTACTTTCTGCTGCAAACTTATTTACTTATGATGTTGAAACATTTTCCGCTGTATATTAAATGAAACTATGTTATTTTGCAAATCTGTGTGAATGTGAAACTCATATAGAGTCGTTCTATATGACCATGAGCTGTGATCCTGGCCACGTCACACCCACGTGGACTGACACCACGAGTGGGAATTTGGGGGTGTGACAAATGAGATAGTGATTCGGTCGGTTGTTTAGGGGCCATTCGACCAGTTGGGTCATTCGGCCGACTGTAGCCAGTCGTTCACAGGTAGGTTGTTCGAGGTCTAGGTGTAACAGATGAGACTATTCGATGGTGATGTGGTGCAAGAACTGAGTTTCGAATGTGGGGATCGAAAAGGGATGAGTTAGAACCAGTTGAGAGTGAGGTTTCAAGAGAGAGAGTATGAAAACCCTAATTTTTCGGAACTTTGGGGCTGATTTTACCTCTTATTTCGTGGTTGTTAGGACGGATCCCTTGTACTTTCGTGTAGAGGAGATCAAGAGCTTCGATTTGGTCCAAAGATGGAGTGATTTGGCCAAGAAATGAGTGAGTTATGAGGGTTTAAAGGTGAGAAAACCCTAAAAATGGTGGTGGCCGGATTTTGGGTCTTGGAGAGAGGGTGTGAGTGTGTTAAAATGAGGAAGATGACCTCATTTAACCTTTTTATACCCCGCGTGTGTTCGGGTTCGTTTTTGTCGCTCGGTTCGCATTTTCGTTACGTTTCCGGAAATTAAACGTGCGTTTTTCGTAACAAAATAAAAGAATTATTTTAGGATGACAAAATTATAAATATTATTAGAAATTATATTAAATATCGTTGCGTACAATTAAAATATCGAATTATAATATTTTACGCTTTTATTTAATTTGTTTAACGAATTAATATTTTTACGCGTTTATTAATTCGTTCGCGATTTCTTAAAACAATATTATTTAATTTATTAAATGATGAGTTTCAAAATTGTAAAATAAGAAATATCTTATTTCTTTGAATTTATGATCGTTTGCAACTTTTATCGTTTTCGTTTCGTCAGAAAACGTCACTTACGCGCGTTTTCGTACAGAGCGCTTACTGTACGAACACGATCGTACGTTTCACTTTCTGATTTTGTTTTCTACTTTCCAGTCATCATTTCAGATCGTTAAACTTTCAGATCTATTCGTACAGATCGTCACCTATACGAATAATTCGTCGGTTCAGCATTCTGTAACAACTGTTATAGTTTTGTTCTGTTTATCCTCACATACGTTTATACATATTAGCATCAAATCAAACATATGTGTACTTGTTCATTGTTGTCTGATGTGTTTCTGACCGTTAAAACCTAAGGTTTTAGATCAGATTTCAGACAGTCGCGTAATAGTTTCATGTTATGTCACATGTGTAAATAGTATCAACATAGGTTCACGTAACGTGTACCTGAGTTACTGTGCACTTTACTGTGTAAATTACTGTTCCGGTGACGGTTCCGACACAGATGTTACATGTCTCGGTTAGTCCGGTTAAATGTTCGAATCAATGATTCAAGTTAAGTCGGGTTAAACAATAAAAATATAAGTGTCTAATAATTATCATTATGCGTGAAAAAGAGCAAGTATATGGAAGAAAATTACAATTCAGTTCGACGACCTTTGAGATTTTTGAATTCATCGATTATGTGTCTCGAGTCAAATTTTTCAGCAATTTCTTTTCTGTCTAAATCACCAAGCTATCCATGAGATACTTATCTTGCATTTTTTTCAAAGGCGATTCTTGAATATTCTCATTGCTGAAAATCCCTCTCTGTTGTTGCGAAACAAGGAGTGCAAGATTAGCCTAACACTCCAACTCAGAAAAATCTTGAACCAAGTATCCACAAATCTATAGTTCTTTTGATATCTAGGATATTCTTTAAGATGGATTTGATAATGTTATAAATTTAAATAAGTTCACCTTACTTGTTACTTTAAATTAACCCGATGATCCCACATTTGTATTCATTTAGCCAGATCTTTTTCTAGATAGTTAAGTCTACTGCATGTGTAATTAACGAGCTTAGTGAAAAATAAATAAATACGATTATATACGATATAAATGTTTTGTAAATCTGATTTAGCAATTAATTTACTTAGTTTTAAGCTCAGATGAATGCATCCTCTGAATGTTTATTTAAAAGTTGATGATTTATAATGTTTTTATATATAGATATAAATGAATGTTAAATTGTTAGTAATTAAAGAATAAAGGTTGGGGTTTAAAAAAAGGTCATAAACATAACAAGTGCATAGTAATGAATCAATTAAGTCTCATGCATGGGCGGTGCCTAGCTAACTCAGCTCGTAGAGACAAATATATAAATAAATAAATAAATGGTTTGAGTGTGGTACGTACGTATGAGGTCTTCACTACAAAATTCGCAACATGTCCCGACGAAATTTACACGCCATGTCCCGACGACTTTTGGTTGGCATAGGGTTCGTCGGTATAGATTTGTGCCAATAGATAAAAAAGTCGTCGGCATAGGGTTCGTCGGGACAAACTTGACCTATGCCGACTACTTTTGGTTGGTATAGATCAATTAAAAAAATTTCTGAAATAGCCCTATAGCGACAACTTTTGGTCGGTATAGGTTAATTAAAAAAATTTATGAAATAGCCCTATAGTGATGACTTTTGGTCGGGATATGTCAATTAAAAAATTTCTTAAATAGCCCTATAGCGACGACTTTTGGTCGGAACATGTCAATTAAAAAATTTCTAAAATAGCCCTATAGCGACGACTTGTGGTTTATTAATTATTAGTTTAAGGTTTGATTAGTTAAGGTTTATGTTTTATTAGTTTAAGGTTTTATTAAATAATAGTTTAAGGTTTGATTAGTTTAAGGTTTATGTTTTATTAGTTTAAGGTTTTATTAAATAATAGTTTAAGGTTTGATTAGTTTAAGGTTTTATTAGGGTTTTATTAAATAATAGTTTAAGATTTGATTAGTTTAAGGTTTAGGTTTTATTAGTTTCAGGTTTTATTAAATAATAGTTTAAGGTTTGATTGATTTAAGGTTTATGTTTTATTAGTTTAAGGTTTTATTAAATAATAGTTTAAGGTTTGATTAGTTTAAGGTTTAGGTTTTATTAGTTTAAGGTTTTATTAGGGTTTTATTAATTATTTGTTTAAGGTTTGATTAGTTTAAGGTTTAGGTTTTATTAGTTTAAGGTTTTATTAGGGTTTTATTAAATAATAGTTTAAGGTTTGATTAGTTTAAGGTTTATGTTTTATTAGTTTAAGGTTTTATTAGGGTTTTATTGTTTTATATTAAAAAATTATCAATCGCTTCTCTACCTCAATCCTTCTTTCAAGTAATTAAACTCAATTTTTTTTAACAACAATAATATTTTTTTTATAAAATTAAAGAATTACAATATCAACACAATTCAATAACATATATAATAATAATGCATACTTAAGGCACATCTAATTGCTGGCTAACATATATGCTTATATTATAAACATACAAACCAACTACATGGCCAATAAATATGCATGTATTTACATGAATCAAAATCCAAATTAATTCTCATGTTATACGAATCACATGTAAATCTTAAACAAAAATTATTTATTACCTTCAAATGCCCTACTTGAACTTGTTCAAAACTTCAAAAATCCTAAATAAACTTCAAATTTTCTTCCTTTGTTTCTTGTAAACATACAAACATACATACAATTCATAAATAAACACTAATCATTTACAAAAAAACATGAATATATATATTTAAATAAATATTTAGCAAGAAAAATGATTATTTTACCTTAAGAATCCAAAAATGAAACAACAAGTTCTTAAACACCCATCTAACTTCAAAAACCTAAAAAAATGAAGAACATAAGTGAAAATTGGCATAATGGGTATCAAAACTTCAAAACCAACAACAATCTAAGCTCAAAATCGCGTTTAAAATGGAAATTACCTTTGAAAACCATCAAAAACTCGAAAGATACGACCAAATCGCAAAAGGGCAGCAACATGAAGAACCTAAATATGAAAGAAGTTCTTAAACACCCATCTAACTTCAAAAACCTTAAAAACATGAAGAACATAAGTGAAAATTGGCATAAAGGGGATCAAAACTTCAAAACCAAAAACAATCTAAGCTCAAAATCACATTTGAAATGGAAATTACCTTTGAAAATCGTCTAAAGCTCGAAAGATACGACCAAAAAGCGAAAGGGCAGTAAAGGGGGTAAATAACCCAACTCTACAGAAGCTGGAGGTATATTTTTTTGCGATTCAGGCTGTCCCGACGACTTCTTGTCGGTATAGGGTCATCGGGATTAAGTTTTTTAGCCAGGCACCTATGCCGACGACATCTCGGCAGCAAAAATAACTTTCATTTATTACACCCGCGCTCCCCACGCGTGAAAATGGCGAAAAAAAAAGGAAAAAAGGGTATGATAGGTTAAGTCGGGGCAGGATCAATTTCTTGTAGTGCTTTCAAGAGAAGAAGCCATGCGCGCAGGCCGGGGTTGATTATGAGCAGTGGCGGACCCAGAAAATTTTTTCATGGGGGGCGAAATTTTTTTAGGTTTATTGGTGTTCAAGTTGGTTTGAGGCGGATCGGGTCGGATCATGTTAAAAAAAGACAATCAAACTAAATTTTATATATAAAGACAAAATGAAAATACAATACATCTAAAGTTGTTCGCTACGTGAATTTTTTTATATCCAAAGCAACGTATAAGGTCCTGAGAATTGGGGATGCCCAGGACGAGTCGAAAAAAAGGCCCCTTAGTGAATTTGAATATTAAGTTGAGGGTATTCAAAAAAACTGAAAACTGTTAATACTAGAAAAATGAACCGTATTCATAACCGAAAAAACGAACTGAATTCTGAATTTGGTTTAAGGTTTGGTTCCTAACTGTATCCGAATTTGGTTCTTAACCGTATACGAATTTCGGTTATCGGTTCCAAATTTTTTGGAATTCGTTTTGTTTGGTTAACCGATTAAAGCAAATTCATATTTAAATTTTTTATCTTTATAATATACAAGGTTGAACTAGGTTTATTTATATCAGTTTATTTGGTTTTTAATTGGTATATTTGATTGAATTCGGTTTAATCGGTTTTTAACCAGTTTAGAAGTGGATTTTTTTATTATAATTAATACTAAACTTGTTTTTACATTGAGTTTAAATTATCAGTTGGATATTTTTAAACTTAGTATTCTTAATTAACACTTAGATTTTAAAAGTTTAATGGGGCGATTGTAAAATTTTACGGAGAGCAATCAAGATTTTAACATTTATATACTACTAAAAAAAATTTTTCAAGGTGGGCGGCTGCCCCACGAGGCAAAGTGTAGGTACGCCACTGATTATGAGTTGGAAATAAATTAAAATTAAGCATGGGATAGGATGGGGATCCTACTGCAGCTCAAAACGTACAATAATCCAATCCAAACAAATACCTATACCTACGTACGCACGGATCCTCTTATTTGTATATAATAAACTCATATATATACCAAATGCTTAATTATAAGTATTCCATAACTTAATTATTTGTAATGGAACCAAATTAAATTTATGATGATAAAACAAATAAATCACCAACATAAATGATTTTCTAATAACATACGTGTGTGTACTATACAGGTTTATATTATCTAGTAGCTAGCAAGGAAACTTCATGGAAGACAATTAATTAATTAATTAATTAATATTTTAGGTTTTTATCTTTGACAATTGTATATTTAGCAAGAAATAAAAGTAATGAAAATTTACAGTAAAAAAAAAAAGAGAAAAAATAAATCAACTATATATTTTTTTTCTCGCACACAAGGGAGGGTGAGGGGGATTAATTGGCATAGCCGCACAACTCTGGGACTTTAAACTAGCTAGTTAGAAAGAATTTCTATTTTCTATTTGTAAACCTAAGTATTATACTTCTATTTTAATAATAAAAGGCATGTGTTTGGGTTGTCAAATAAAGTTATGAGTTATTGGTACATCGATCGGTGTATCAATAATAATGTATTTTTTATTGATTAATTAATAAAAAAAAATTATACGATAGAAAATTATGTTCGCAAATTCTAAAAGCATAAAAACATGTATATTTGTCTATATCTGCATAAGATTATAAATGATAATTATAAATCATATAAACAAAATTCTATAAAATACAATACTTAGTGATGATATTTTATAACTTTGCTCATCTTTAGTCTTTATTAATGAGTTTGATTAACTTTGCTTGATCACTATAAAACTTGTCTAAATCTTTTACTCGTATCATTAATAGAAAATTTATCCTAACGTCAAGTATAGGTGAAATTAAAACGTGGAAAATGTAATTATTTGATAAGAGAGAACATTAAAAAACTCTCTTTTGATAATATGAATCAACTCTTTAATTTTTCAGATTTAAAATGACAAAATTAATAACCTGGATGATAACCCAAACATAAACCGAATGGTTGGGGCCAGTAGGCCCTTGCCTATAAATTTTCTGTATGAAGCCGGCTTTGGGTACTGGTGACACGATGATACTCTAGTAATCCTTAAGTGATCCAAAACAGTAATCTGTAAGTGACAGTCAAAACTAATTAATTTTCTAATTAACACACAGCATTATATCACACACTCAACTCGTAGTTGCATGGTTTATGATGGACGTAACGGGGTCGGGTATATATAGAAAAGATATACAATTACAGTAATTTAATGCCCATAAGCTTAGCTAGATAGTTCAAATTAATATATGCCATATATTTAAAGAACATACCATACCATACACACACATATACATGTGTGATTATTGATATATATATATATATATATATATATATATATATATATATATATATATATATATATATGTAGCTAACACTTGAATCGCTAGCTAGCTACAATCATATCCATAGATCTCACTTGTAGTAATGTATTATTATTTGTATGGTTTTAAAATGATGGTGGTAAATTAATTATTTGGTACACAAAGCTTGAACTAAATTACTTGGCCAAGCTAGGGTTTTACAAACCAAGAGAAAATGGAAAACCGGTGTTCCTTAACCAGGTACCCCCAGCAATGAAGTTTGCTGGGGTGAAGCCTTGAGCCTCCGAAGAAGAAGTGATGACCTTGAACCCCTTCCATTTAACTCTACCTGAGGTACCTGCCCCAGCCCCAGTGTTTAGGTACTCTGCATAATATAATGTGTCAAGTGCAAAGTTCCCATTCCACTCATACCATCCCGCAGGATTAATGACATTGCTGATGCTAGATTGCATCACCACTGTCCTCGAATACTCTTTCCATGGCCGTCCTAAATATGTTGGAAAACTGGACTGCACCGGTTGGAGATCGGAAGTCGCACCTATTCTGCATTTTTGAATGACGATCCCTGTGTTTTGGTTCTTGTCGGTCCGCCCTTGTGCGGTGACCATGTTCCTTTGACCAGAATCGGGGCGACGTGCATGGATGTCACAGTCTTGGAAAACCACTGCAGCGTTGCCAAAGATGAAGTCCACGGTTCCTGCAATCAAGCAGTTGATGTAGAACTGACGGTTTTTGTGGACGTAAAGGGTGTCTTGATACGCCAGCATGTCGCATTGATAGAATGCTGATAGATCTGACCCAACTCGAAGTGCCACGGCTTGGTGATTTGAAGCGCCAGCCGTGTTTTGGAATGTTATGTCTCGTGCCAAGAACCCATCTCCTACGATTGCTGCAACGTAACACACACACAAAACAAAATCCAATAGTTTAAATTAGATATCGTCACTGCTACAAAATTAGTTTTTTTTCTTATACAAAATGTTGCAAATAGGTTGCATTAGCTGATATATGATTCATATATATGTTTTGCTCGTATTTCACTTTTAATTTATAAAAAATTACTCGTATTGTCTTAAACTTTAAACATTTGTAACATATATATTACTTAAGTGATGTAATTTTATTAAGCATGTGAAGATTATATGGTTACTTAATTAAGGAGTATATGTGTTACAAATATGTAAAATGTGAGATAATATAGGTAATTTATAAAACCTAAAAACTAACAATGAAATGATAGGGACGATATCGACAATTCTCATTAATTAATAATATTTTCCTTTTTTTCTTTTTATTGAGATAAAGAAAGATAAAAAGAAAAGACGTATAAGACATGGACTCGATGTAGCTGCAGGACCCACTAATTAAGACGTTGAATGGTTAATTTTTTTTTTTTTTTTTTTTGAACGGCTAATTGAATGGTTAATTAGCGCACGCACAAATGGTTGCTTAATTGGTGGAAAATTACCAAAGGGCTTATAGCTCAATGGTACCCCCTTGACTTCCCAAATGGGAGGTCTTGGGTTCGAGTCTTGGCTAAAGCAAAAATTGCTCAGGCTGAGCTAGGGGGTTTTCCCAGTGTGGGTTTCCTCCTAGATGGAGGTGTCATGGTACACATTTAAACGAGGGGTACTAGACATTAGCTGTTCAAAAAAAAATTGGTGGAAAATTATCATAAATAAAAAGTCAAATTAAATAACACGCTGCTGATTGCCTCCAACCGTTTGCCACCGATCTTTAATTTATTCCCTGTTTTAATATTTCATCCATTATTTAATTAATTAATACCGGAATTTTGTCGCTTTGAATTTCAACAAATCTCTAAGCTAGGTACTATACATGGATTGTATTAAGTGAAAATCCGATGTTAAAAGAAAACTCTTAAATCCTGTTCGTTCCGTTTATTTCGAATATTGAAAATAAACATATTGGTAATTCACATTAAAGTAGAATAAAAATTTAGAATTGAATTAAAAAATGTGGTTTATATCGATCAAATAATGCACGTGTTTAAAATAATAAATTGTATCCTGTGTAAATACATGCATATATGATCGATATAGACTAACATGTCACTAGTGATTTACCTATAATTAAACTAGTCTAATCATTTATTAGTTTTAAATATATATCTAACTTATTACTTAATCATTATTTTGTATATTATTAGACATCAATAAATAAATAACAACTATTTATTTAGATTAAATAAATAATAACCATTTATATTTAAAAATATTACTAGTTTGGAAGGTTTGTAACAATTAATTTAATAGTTAATAAAAAAATTAATTTATAAAAATTGACATGATTTAAATAGGTTTTACCACTCAATTAATTTATATTCTTTATTAAATTTTATGAAATTATAAATTAGGTTTTTATTAATTATTAAATTTTAATTATCGCAAAACTTGCTAAGTTAGTTATTTTTTAAATATATCAATAGTTATTTGTTTAATTTAAATAAATAGTTGTCATGTATTTTTTTTATATCTAATAACATATAATTTAATGAATAAACAATAAATGATTAAGTTAGATTAATGATAGAGAATAATTAATGATATGTTACAATTGATGAAACAAAGATTATTGAATTATTAAGTCAAAATAATTAATTATTAAGGTAGGTTGGTGTGTTTAGTAAGTAGGTTGGCGCAATTAGAGTCACCCAAATTAAATTGTCATGCTTGAAAGTACCACGCAATTATTAATTATTCTAGTGTGATAATTTCGTATAAAATTCATACACATTATACAAAAAATATATACATATATTTTGAACCTAGTCGATGCATACATGCAAGCATATATAGGAAAATGAGTTAATATTAACCTACTTTATCTTGCAAACTCAAAATAACATATGCTTGGTCTTTTTGAACATCATTATATTATACATATATAACACTTTCTTTTCTTTTACGAATATGTGTAAATTTATCATCATCTATGATTTTACATCAAAGTAAATTTTTAAATAGCTAGTTACATGTGTTGATGCAATTCTTAAAACTTACATTGATGTTATATATTAAACGATGATGAATTTACTCTGTCTCTATCTCTCTCTCTCTCACACACACATATATATATAAGAAGAAACATGTTGTATGTAAATAATGATGATCACACAAAAAAAAAAAAACTCACACACTCACATACCAAGGATTTAAATTGATCTTGACGAGTTATATTAGACTAGTGAGATAAAATGAGTTATTTCAAGTTCACATTCCTACGTACACTCATGTGATTCTTTAAATTTATTTAAATTTGAATTGAGGAAGTACTAAATTTAGTTTATATTTAGTAATAAAAAAATATTCAAAATCATATGACATTTTAAGTTAAGTTGAAAAAAGTAATCATTATATATAAGTGGTAACTATGTTTTACTAATATGTTATCAATCTCTATCAGTTTGTCCCCCTCGTAGGTCGATCAATGGGCAGCCTGCTAGCTATTACATACAAATGTTGCTAGTGATTAATTAATAAAGGTTGGTGGTAGCCAATTTTGCAAAAATAGCTAGGTGTTTCTAGGTCTGGATAGCCTTTTGAAGCGAGTAATCAGGCAGTACTCGGCCCTAGACGGGGGGTACTCGAGTAATACTTAGGAAGTATTCGGCCACAGAACAACTCCTTGCGGCGAATACTTGGCCTTGGAGGCCGATTTTGCAATTGTGGCGGTAGCTAAAATTACTAATTTGCATATATATATATATATATATATATATATATATATATATATATAGGAATTGAATCTAATGAAAACTCAATCTTAAAAAGAAAACCCTTAAACCCTATATGTATATATATATTATAAAGTCAATTCCCAAATTGTCCATTTTGACCCAAAAAAGGACCAAAATGTCCAAATGGTTTCTATTGGCTTAAACTATGGGTGTCCCTCCCATAATCGAATTCAACCATGGGCGCCCCGCCCATAACCGCCCATGTTGAAATATATTATTACGGGCGGGACGCCCATGGTTGGATCCGATTACGGGCAGGACGCCCATGATTTATGCCAATAGAAACCATTTGGACATTTTGGTGCTATTTTTGGGTCAAAGTGGACAAATAGGGAATTTACTGTATATTATATCCAGCTGGTCCACGTTGGTGGCCGTTCAGGAAAAGTTTCATGTGAAAGTTAGCCTCAATTCCTGATTGATTGGTGGGTTCATTGGAATCGAATTGAACCAGCTTTTTTGTTTTTTGCCTCCGAGCATCATGTCGCCGGGGTGGGGGCCGGCTAGCTAACCACAGTTGATCTAGCTAGGATACCTGGATATATATATATATATATATATATATATATATATATATATAGCCTTGGTTTTTCGTCTTAATTAAGTCGATGTGTCGTCGACACTAACCTTAATTTACTCATTCATGCGTGCATGCATGCTTCAATCACCGGCCAGTTCCCATACATCGATCATCGTCCCCCAATATTAATCCGATGACGTACATATATATGTACGTTGTGAAAGAAATTAATTAAGGAACTGAAAGACGACGGACGGACCGACCGACGACCACTATACGTGGATGCGACTGATCGACTGTCGGGAACTTGAACATAATTAAGCTGTAGGTCGATGATAACAAGTTAACAACTTAATTTGGTATCAAATCTCTCTTTTAAGTATGGAATATTACGTAAAGTGTTATATATAAAATCTTTATTTTATAGAAAACTTAGAAAGCTAATCATAATTATTAACAATCAGCTTTTTTTTTTGTTTTTATTTTATAAAAGAAATAATGTTAGAAATGAATTTTTTTTATTATAAGTCTGTAAATGTAAAAAGTAAACAACAAATTATGTAGCTCATTTTTATTACATATATGTACATTGAATGAGTTAGATCATATATCTAACTTCATGAGTTACATATATATAACTTCGTTATGTACATATACATCTTTATTTACTATTATTTTTTTGCTTATAACATTTTAATCTTATAATAAAAAAATCATGATTTTTTTAAAATTGATTAATATAAATTTTGTTAGTTTTCTTTAAAGAAAGAATTTTCTTTGAAATATAGAGGTTTCTTTTGAATTATTTTATATATAGTATACAACTAAAACTTGTGCACATATGTGTATTAATTATAGGAGTTGATAAAAAATATATATATAGTTTGTGGGTTGATTTGGTATATAAAATGAATGATATATATAATAACAAATAACATCGCAAATATTGCTTCAAGAACATGGTGTGGAGAAAGATACAAAAGCACATAATAATCAAATCCGCAACATGTATATGCATATCATTTAACATGTGTTTTCATTCAATGTATTGGCTAATTAAAGTTCAAAAGGTAAGAAACGATAAACCAAAAAGTCAGCATACAAAGGATACAATATAAATATAAAAAGTAATCAATCAAGAAACACACATATATATATATGAAAAGGAATTAAATAATTTTAACTTATTTTATTCAGCTAACCTGACACAACTTATCAAGACTAATCTTAATTGTCAGTTTTTTCAAACATTATTATTACAAATATAGAACACTTTAATTTTTTTTATATGTGTAAATTAATCATTGTTTAATATTTTACAACATGATAAGTTTTTTAAACAATCACATATATCTTGCAAATTATAAAAACTTACACTGCAGTTAAATTTTAAACGGTAGAAATTTATACATACAAATAAAAAAAATGTTATACATAGGTAATAATAATATTTAAAAAAAACGATTTACATTAACCTAGACTATATTTTAGGTTTAGCACGATAAAAATAAGTTATTTTAAGTTCTCATCTTATGTTTTTCATATCGGATCTTTTGAAGCATGTATAAGATAGCAGTGGATGCATATGTCTTAATTTGTCCTTATCGTTAATTGATGGCTAATTATTAACCGACATTTTTGTTTTAAACTTTGTTTTAAACTTTGTTTAAAAGAATACCTTTTAATTAATATATATTAAAAAATGGATTGTTTCTATTCAAGCTAGTACATAATTAGCCTGATTATAAAAAAACAATTAATTTATGCATTTGTTAGCTTTCTGCATCATATATTTACTTATAGTTTTTATTTTAATATTAGGTAATTCGTTTACCTGCTAGGCTGCTATAGAATCGTCGTTCAACCGTACTAGCTCGCATAAATAGATAATTAATATATGGTTTAATCTTCTCATCAAATTAAGGATTCAAGGGTCGTACGTGTAAATAATAATTAATTAAAAGTCAATTCTTTATCGGTCCATTTGATCAAATTTTTTCCTCAAAACGTCAATTGACGTTTTGCGTAGAAAGGCACCGGCGCCCGTACTTATATGAGTGACACCCACAAAAACTATAAAAAAAAAAATTGTCATGTGTCCCATACAGACGGCGTCTATCTGGTGTGTGAGAAGTACGGGCGGCGTCTATAGACAATGACATTTTTATAAATGCAAAGTTAAATGGACATTTTAAAAAAAAAAATCTTTGTAAAAAACGGACATTTTACGAATTTTCTCATTAATTAATGTTTTATTAGAAGTCATAATTAATTTCTCCTAATATTGGAAAGTTAATGTAAAATTAATTGTAAGTAAAGCTAGGAGTAGGAGAGATCTAACTAACCGACGGTGGCAGACTCAAAGGTGGTGCTTCCTCCTTTTACGCTTCTGCTACCGGTGATGATTGTGGTTTTTCTTCCATCTCCGACGAACATAATGTTAGTTTTGGCCTTGGGCACCTCCACATTCTCCCTGTACACCCCGGCCTTTATCCTTATCACGTACCTTGTGCTGCTCTTTGAGGGCGCCGCTGCCACCGCAGCCGCCACCGTCTTGTAGTTTCCGCTACCATCAGCAGCAACCACCACGTTAGGCGTCACTGTCCCTGACGACTGCAACAACTTCCTGTCTCCAACAGATAACCATTCCGGCCACTCCTTCAAATTCCTCCCATAGTTGTGGTGAATGTCGCCGGTGGTCATGTTACAAATCATGGCCAGTGCATTGCTGCACATCTTCTCCACCCGGTCCAGGCCTTTTTCCAATTCCTTACGGACTTTTTTATCGGCATCGTCGTGAGAGAAGCCGTCAAGACAGGTTTCCTGGTCGGTGATGGCGGAGCTCATGAGCGTCTTGAGATCGTTGGCGTGGGTGCGATACTCATCCAGGTCTTTCTCAACTTGGATGAGCTCTTCCAGGGTTTCGGATACCATCTCCAGACAATCATGAAGTGCCCTCACCTCCCGTTGTGTCAGACTAGCTTTCCGAGTGCTCATCACCTTCTTTATCTGGAAGTAGTTCTTTTCCACAGCAGTTTTTGTGATATTAACCGCAAGCTCGATCACGTCCTTCTGGTTTTTGACCTTTTTGGTTACCTCGGGGTGGCTGGTGATGGTGGAGTAGCATAATTCTGGGTAAGATGTGCTGCTGCAAGCTGATTTTACGATGGCATGAGCTGTGGCACTACTTTCTGGCCTGCCGGAGCTGGAGTTACGACGACAGACGACGCCGATAACGATTAAAACTGATAATAGGATTATTGAAGAAGAAGAAGCAAAAACAAGCAGCTTCTTTCTTTTGTTGATCATGTTCTTACCGGCGTAGAAATCTTTGATCAGCTGGGTCATGACTTTTGATCAAAATTCAAAACAAAAGAAGAAAGAAATTTAACATCGCATGGATGTACATACGTACGTGTTCCTTTTATAAGCGGATTTCCAATTAATTAACACGAAAATTACAAAAATAATCAAATTTCACAGCTATTAATTTTTACCGATTAAATAATCACTGAAATTTAGCCCTCCGTTTAAGCTTTATATGTCGCTTTATACGCCCGTTTTTTGTACTGTTGTGTCCTAAAAAGAAATATATCGGCCCACATGTTGGCGGTTTTGTTGGAGTCTAAACGGGTGTCTTAAGACCCCTTTTTCACCGGCGTCTTAAAAGACCTTTAAACGTCCATTCTTACGTCTTTTTGGGGTTTTTAAACTTCAAAGCGACGTCTTTACACGCCAACTCTGGATGGATGTGACATTAACTGATTTAATGGCTTAAAGACGTTAGAATGGGCGTCTAAAGATGTCGCTCTGGAGTCTAAGGACTCCAAAAAGATGTCAGAATGGGCGTCTAAAGACGTCTTAAGATGGCGGTAGAAAAGGGGTGTTAAGACACTCATTTAGACCCCGACAAAGCCGCCAACATGTGAGCCTGTATGTTTACAAAAAGTAAAGAAAAATGGCGTCTAAAACGACGTCTAAAGCGGCGTCTAAGGGAGCTTATTAAATTAATTTGATTTGGTCAAACTTCGAGCAATTCAAACCAACTCTCATACGAGCTCCTGGCGGTTCATTCATTTGATCGTAAACTAGAGTCACTTTTGATTCTGCAATATTTTGTTCATTAATTATTTCAGATTCTTTAATGGACGTTAATTAAAAGTGAAAATAAACGATCGATCCTTAATTTATTAATTCATCACCTGCTATTTCTTTGTAGTACGTCTATATATTATTATTTTATATTTCAATACAACTAATCAACGTATATATGTCCATTAATAAATACTAATTAAAAAGGCAACTAAAATCATTATTTAAAAGTTTAATTAAGTACTATAACTCAACTAACCAAAAATATTAGTTAGTATTACGAAATATTTCAACACCAATTTTTTTATTCAAGGTACAATCAAGCTATATGTTGTAATAATCAATTTTAATTGTTATTAAGTTATTTAAACGTCAAAATCTATTTTTAAATAGTTTTATGAGGGAGTAATTTAGAAGAAACTTAATTATATATGGTGTAAATTGCATGCATGCATACAGGGGCAGACAAATTTTGTGAAATAGAGGCAGCAACATGGTTGCCGATTTATACCTATCCTTACTAATATTGAAAAATTTTAAAGTGTGTTGTAAATTGTAATGAATGATTTGTCTTCTTCGGCAATGAAAGAAAGGTAAAGGAAATTTATATAAATTTAGAACTCGCTAGCATAAGCTATACTTATTTAGCACATGTATCATCAAATGGAGTGGGGTCTATTAGTAGACCATGTAAGGAGGACGCTTGAAGATGGTAGAAAAATTGAGGAATCGGATTAGGATGCTTTTGATATACATAGGCATACTTTTTATAAATCCTTGGTTGTGAAAATTTATGATTAAACATGTAAACTCTTGGCTTTCGTTAGTAATGATTTATATTTTTAATCATTTTTTGTCATGCCTTTATTTGACCATAGATATTGTGTAAACCTGACACATAGCACCTTCATGAGCCGGTAGCAAGATACGACAGTTACAAGTTGGTATCAAAACATTGGTTTAAGATGCTTAAGTACTAGCAAGTTGTATGTACACTTAAATTAGAACTCTGATTTAACTTGGGTGTCAGCCACGAAATTAATATATGTCAAGTTCTTCAAATGTGTATTTTGATAGAAATAGATGCAAGTCCTTGGCTAAGTGGTGAATGCAAATGGTATACCCGTAAACCTTTCAAAAGTGGAGACTCTACTAAAGTGAAGTCTGCCAAAAATGTCCACCGATGCATACGATTTCCTATGATTAGCACGATATTATTGGAGATTTATCTAAGACTTTTCAAGAATTTCTATGCCTCTAACCAAGCTTACAAAAACTGAAGTGAAATATGATTAAGAACTAAATACACAAAAATAAAATTTGAGGAATGGAGAAACAAGGAGCATTAGTTTTTTACAATGCTAGATGATCCAAATGATTTTGTATTATACTCGAACGCTCATATTAGGGATTGGGATGTGTATTAATGAAGTAAAGTCATAGCTTGTTTCTCATGTCGATTGAAAAATGATGTGACAAATTATCCAATATATGATCCATAGTGATCAGCTGCGGTTGTATCCACGCTAAAGTTATGGAGGCAATGTTTTGTATAATATCAAATGTACCATATATATCGATAATAAAACTATAAAAGCATGAAGTATTTTTTTAGGCAGAATGATAAATATATGAGATGTATAACCTAGGAAACGAAAGTGTCATGGTTAATGCTCTTAGTCAATTAGGGATGTATTTTTCCATGTAAGTGAAGGTTTACAAGCTAAGGGTAACACCAGATTTCTTGCAGCAACTTTAGGCGAAATTAAAATCGGAGCCCTTCATCAATTTGAGAGATTAGACTTTTTCCCTACGTTGTCACACCCCGAGCCGGCGGGGTTGGATCGGAGTCCCCGTCGGGCGGAAGGTTCCCGGGGCGCGATATCGTGAGTGATAATCGGAGTGATCAGATTGTTACATTGCACATAATACATAAATGAGAAACTTGCTAAAATAAAATAGAATTACAAAGTTAAATTACATCAGTTAAGTTTATAATTTAACAATGTAAATCTACTATCACATCATAAATCTTCTATCTTGTATCTGCACAAGATATACAAAATAAACTGTATAATGATGTTTCAAAATATGCAGGTCCAAAAAGCTAGGTCCTCTATCAGATGACCTGGTCCAAAGAAATAACTCTTCAGTTGACCTGTTCGTCACCTGAGAAGTCATGCAAAAATAAAGTCAACACATGGTTGGTGAGTTCATTAAGTTTTATAAAATGAGTTTGAATAACCTTAATGACAACCTTAACCTCACCATTAACCACCTATACCATCCAGTTCAGTATGCTTATATATAGGGCATATGTAGGGTCGAACTTACCGCTCGCCCAGCCACCGTCCCACCACATACTAACCCGCATGATATATTGTTTCTGGTGATAATTAAGCATTTCATCCCATACCTTTGATTCCATAACAATTGATTTATAACATTTGATCACCCTGAAAATGATTACCTTGATCCCTCGAAATGACAACCTTAACCTCATCAACAACCACCTATGCTATCCAATCAAGTATGCTTATATATAGGGCATATGTAGGGTCGAACTTACCGCCCGCCCAGCCACCGTCCCACCACATACCAGACTGCTTAGCATATTGTTGTTAATGATAATTAAGCGTTTCACTCCATTCAACTTCATCTTAGATCTTGATTTCCACAAATTGAAATACCTCTGATTTCTTGAGTTCATCATGTATTAATGATTACCCCAAAACACTTGTAAAAATATGATATTAAATGTTCAATTAAATTAATAATTAAGCATTTAAATACAACTAAGACATGATGATTGGGCCTTATTTGACTCAATCAATTAGACTTAGTTGTTGGTGGTTATCCAAGTTGTACCCTCTCACACGTGGCCCATATCAGGCATGACTCGCGAGGAGTCCTGTATGCGTCGGGACTTTCATGATTTGCCCATATCAGCTTGACCCACAAGATCTACTGTATGCGTCGGGACTTTAGGATATCCTTTGATTATAATCTTCTTGATTCTCATGATTTAATGTGATAGTTTAAGTTATGCCCATGTAGCTTGACTACAAGAGTCTACTACTGTGACGGGACTTTCCGTGTGTTACACGTGGTCTCGATTTACATACGACTGACAACTCACTTTACTTTAGGTATTAATGATTTCATTAGATCATAATGATTTCATTATTTCAATGATCCACACACGGTTATGATTCCCTTGATTCCTTTGATTTTGATCTTTAGAACTCCATGATTTCACAATGATTTTAGATTCATGAGTAGGATCCTTAGTTTACTGATCACACACTGAATTAGATTTCATGGCATTTGATTTTTAGCTTTGATTCTTTCAATTTCACTTTAAATTTAGATTCTTGAATTTGAACTTTATGGACTAAGGGTTTGTTTAGAGTTTAGAATTAGAGTATTACTCATAAGAGTAATTAATTAACTTGTTGGTTAATTCTGCATAGCAATTTCCTAGACAAGAGTCTAGGAGTATAAACAAGCACATATAAAGCATATAATAAGTAAAAGCATTTACGTAAAACAGATTTAAATAAAAAGGTTTACGCATGCTTCTCAGCCCCGCGTTTGAAAACAAAAATGTTTAGAAAAGGGGCAATGAACTCACCTGTGTTGCTCTGTACTGATTTACCACAAAATGCGCGCTCGTTGTTGTAACCTAAGTATCTTCAGTACCTAAGTTGTTTTTAAGAGGATTCGAATACGATAAGTATATACAGTAGTCGTCGTATCTAAGGTTTGGTCTCAGTGTGCAACTACGTGTCCTAGCTTACTAATGTGCTTCTAAAACTCCTTCTATCTAACCTAAGACATTACCCATAATTGACCCCTGATCCCACAAGTGGTCATTACTAGTCCTTAGTTATATCGTATTTAAATTATTTCATTCTAGGTTAATTATTTAGAACACATTATTTAATATAATTTAATAAAGTTTGTAAATCATTTTCTTTTATTAAAAACATAATAAATTTAAATAAAGAATATTTAACATGTGATGGGCTTAGGTTAAACCTATTGGGCCAATCTCAGGCACATTTATTTGACTTTGATTTCCATATGATTTCTTTCCACCGCTTTGGTTATTAAGCCTTGATCGTTTAAATAACCCATCTAGGTTAGTTGTATGTCTTTATAGACTTTTCCAAGGGTTAGGTGTTAATAGTTAAATCAACACTCAAACCCTAGGTTGTTGTTTGATCCTCATGATTTTATGTAAAGCCTTTATCATTGAAACTCTAATAATCCCTTGTTGATTTCCATCCCATTTGACATATAAGATTCATGTTTATTTATTAGAGTGGTCTAAGAAAACCCATTTTCTTAGAAAACCATAATTACCTTTTTCATTAAATATCCCATGCACAAACACACATCCATGCATGTTTTTACGTGGCCCATCCATGCATCCAAAGTTCCTTAACCGTGAATGATGGTCCTATTCCTAAATCCTTAACCGAAAGAGACATGACCTAATCAGCTTGGCCGAATGGGGCTTCACTTGATCAAATGTCTTGGGCCGACTGAATGATGGTCGAATGAAGTGATACGGCCAAAGCAGTGGACCGTACGGCCTTCGGCCGATCGAATGGGCTACTGCCGAAAGAGTTTAGCCGATCGAATGAACAAGGCCGACAGAATGACTTGGGCCAAATGAATGCTTGCCGATTGAAGGCCCGACATAATAGGTGTTAGCCGAATGTGGCTCGGGCGACCGAAGGGACTAGCCGAGCGAATAACTAGACCGGCGAAAGAGGGCTACTTCGGCAGGTCTATTCGACGAATGAGAAGCTAGTTCGGCCAAGGGCCATTCGGCCTGTGTTCATTCAACAAACTGGGCAAAGCCCATTCGGACTTGAAGCTTGACGACCATGGCAGTCTACCTTCGATCCATTGGCTAACCCATGGGGTACAACAAGTTTCCTACTCTTTCTAAGTGTATTTTGTGGTGTTCCCCTAAGGTTTAAAAGGTTGTTGGCCGGTTTTATGAAGGGTGCGAAACTAGGGTTTTCAAACCCCAAAACCGAACATGTTTCGTGATTTTACCTCGGATCTGATGGATGAAATTTTAGATTGGTTGTACTTCTTTGATCTACAAACTATGGTGGTCGTTTAGACGCCAAAATGGGTTGATATGATGAAGAAATGAAGAAGATGAGATGTGGGTTTTTAGAGAGAGAAAGAAGAGAGAGAGTAGGACGAATTTAAGGTTTGAAATCTGGTAGGTGAAGGTGGAAGATGGCATTCAATGCCATCATAAATGAGGGTAAAATACCCGAGTTTGTTCGGTTTCGCGTAAAATCGTCGGTTTTCGTTATTTTCGTGACGAAACGACTCGGTTTCTAGAATAGAATTTATAAAATTATTTTAAGTTGCGATTCCTAATAAATTAACTAAATATCTTTTGTTTATTTAAAATTTTCAAAGAACTTAAATTTACTGTTTAAAATCGAATTGTACGGTCGTCGCGCGTATTCGTTCGAATCGTCACCCGTACGAACACGACGATAACTATACTTTTCAACATTGTTTTCTAATATCGGATATCATTCAGAACGTTAAACTTTCAAATTTATTCGTACAGATTGTCACCTATACGAATAATCCGTCAATTTAGCATTCACGTAACGACATCCGTATTGTTTTGTTTAATAAAGCCTCACATACGTTTATACGAAATAAAATCCTAACAATTAATCACATGATGGTTCTGTAATGCCAGATAATTATCTGACTGATAAACTATAGTTCTGAGCTTTGATTCTCCGAAATGATTCTGAGCTTGCGTTATGATAACATAAAATGATAATGATGCTTGACATGAATATGAAATACACTGAATTTACATAAAGTTCATACCTGATTACTATTCACGTTACTGTTCAGATCACTGTTCCGGTGATATTTCTGGCACTGATGTTACTTGATTAATCATTGGTTCTCTTGCAAGCTTAATTGACCTTTTAGTACGTGTGTTTACGGTTCGGTTTTTACGGTTTTTAGGTGAAATCATAAACCAAACCGTAAATACGGTTTATGAATAACTAAAACCAAACTAATAGCTTGGTATCGATTTGGTTTTACAGTTTGAACGTCATGGATTTCGGCTTTCTGGTTTGGGTTTTTGAGCCCATTAAAATTAAAACTGAATCAATCCTAACCATTTTACGGTTTGAGACGAAGTTAATTACATTGCAATCCCAAATATATTTTTTTATTGAACAACATCTAAATCATCAACACTATACATACGTATATACATAATACATACATAAATGCACATATATGTATGTATAAACACGCACGGTTCGGTCCTGTTCAGTTTTTTACAACGGTTTTTAGTGAAAATTGTAAACCAAACCAGTTACTACGGTTTGAAACTTCTGAAAATGATCGACCAAATGTTTGGGGGAAAAGACCGCGAAACCGAACCAATGACCTATTTGGGCGGTTTTACGGTTTGAAACCAAACCATGAACACCCTTACCCTTTATAGCTTCGTTCTCTTATATCATTTGTCCAGACGTGACTTGTTTGATCCAAATTAGAAATCATAGTTTTTTATAGTTTTTAGTATTTCCTCTCTATCGATCAAGTAAATAGTAATAAGATCCAAAAAAATAAACCCAAAATCATATTGTACCGGTTCAATACTCGTTTTAAAATGAGGCCCCAAAATATGGGGCTTATGTCATTGCCTGAATTTTTTTTTTTTTTGAAGCTTTTAAAGATAAAATATGAAGAAATAAAGAATCTTTATTTAAGTCAAGAATTGGAAGAAAAAGAGATGGACGTAAAGAGATGGTCTGGAAGAATGTTGTTGTAACTTCACTGTACTTTAGGTTGTCCGTACATCCATACATCCGTACGATTGTACTGTTACGACCTGAGATTTATTATTATTAATGATGAATACATTATTAGATGATTATCACTGTTACTGGTATGCATGTTTATAACATATTATACGTGTAAACCATGG
Organism: Mikania micrantha; assembly: GCA_009363875.1. NCBI lineage: Eukaryota > Viridiplantae > Streptophyta > Magnoliopsida > Asterales > Asteraceae > Mikania > Mikania micrantha. The sequence goes on from CM018690.1 coordinate 46,423,004, forward strand.
GGAGTTTAGTTGTAACCCAACTAAACAGAACCAGAGAGTTTATCGCAGTTACATTATACTGATTATGGATTATTGGTTTGGAATGAGAATGGATTTGGGTTGGATTGGGATGGAACTAGGAGTTTGTTATGGTCTGGTTGCTAAACGTAGTCAAGGACACATGGTCATGGTTTATCGAAATAGCGGTGGGACGGTGTAGGGGAGGTTGCGATCTACCTCTGCATATGCCCTATACATATGCATATTTCGGTCTATCATGGATGTGTCAGTGACTTGGGTTTAGTGGGTTTTGGTTTGGGAAGATAATATTAAAGTTAATAAAATAATGGAAGTGTAACTGGAATTAATTACGCGATTGTGAGGTTACGAATGCAATTTAAACACGAATATTAATTCGGAAATATTAACTTAATAAATGTATTCGCGTGGGTGACGATTCACACAAATATAATTATTAAGCATAATATTCTGAAACGATATTCCATAAATCGTAAATCGAATCTAAATACGGTACGAGCGTCGGATTCTGAAAGGTGACGATCTTTACGAATACGTACGCGAGTAACGTGTCTCGACGAAATAATAAATAATATCAAACGATATTAGTTTAATAAACGGAGACAATTATTTAAAAGATTTCTTTAAAATCATTTCATTACAACGAAAACACATTTTATTAAAAGGACTTTAAATATGTTCACGAAAAGAACCGAGTAAGTTTAAAAAGATTGACGCGTATTAAACGAGATCATTTTGCGAAATAAAGAGTGTTTAAAATCAATTTAATTAATGAAACATTATTATTTAAACATTTTATTGTTTAAATATGTTTACGTTAAAAACCGAACATTTTATTATGATTATCGCGATAAAAACGAGACCGGGAACGCGGTGTTAATACGCGATATAAGGAAGAAGAAGCCTTCTTCTTCCTCATATCACCCATCTCTTTCTCTCACTAAAAACACTCACACACCATAATCCTCCACCTTCTCTCTAGCCTTTTTTCACTCGTTTCTTGACGGATTCATGAGATTCCGGCGCCTACGCGTTCGTGTGATCGAGAGGAACAAGAGGACCCGAAGAAATCTCACGTTTGATCTATAAATCGAGGTAAATCTTATGCTTGCTTTTCGGTTTTGTAGAAAGATTATAAAATCCATGGGTTCTTGTTATTATGGTCGATCTATGCTCTTGAAAACTCTAAATTACCTGTGCGTGAGTTTATGGAAGCCATGGTTGGTCTAGGATTCGGAGAAGGAGAGATTTGGGGCTGGAAACGACACAGGTTCGCGGCAAAGGAGCCTGGCCGAACCCTATGGAGCCGGACGAACCTTGCACAAGCCGCCATCCCCGAACCATTTGGGATGCAGACCAACAAACCCTAGTGGTTCTGCCGAACCCTCCTTGGACTAGCCGAACCATCTAAGGGGTTGCGAACCTTACTAGCCTCACGAACCATGCAGCCTTCTTGCCGAACCTTAGGCCACCGAACCTCTCATGCAGCCGCGAACTATAGGAACCAGGCGAACCCTTGGGTTAAAACCCTGGAGCAACGAACCATTGAAGATGGCATCCCACGAACCCTAGCGAACCCTTCTAAATTGTTGGCCGAACCTAGGGACTTCATGTTAACCGAACCCTTTGTCTCACACAGGGCCGAACCCTATTGTTATTGGCCGAACCTATGCCCAATATGCCATAGGTTCGCTGCCTTTTTGGAAGGTTAAAACCAGACCTTGTTTCTTCAATGGATTTGTGATAATTAGAGGGCATAATTACTATGTATATATATATATGTATATACATATATATATACACACATATACGTACCCATGCATGCATGCAATAATAATTAAGTGGGTATTGTCTTATAAGTATCAATTTGAATTAGGTAATTATATATGTTGAACATTTTATAAAATCAAGCTAAGACTGTATTCTCAAATATGAATTTAAAGGTTAAGTAACTAGATTTTATGATGATGACCTAACTAAGGGTGCATGCAACTATGGGTATAGATATGTGTATGATAAGGATTAACCACCTTAAAAATACCTAGGGATGGGGAAATTCTTAAAGGCTTCATAACTAATTATCATATTGTAATTAATCTAAACTAACCAGATTAGATGGTTTTCATATGATAATTATCTTAAAGCTTCAAGAGTAAGACTTAACTTAGAATATATGAACGAAGTTAACAAGATGTTGGATCATCAAAAGTAAACACCTAAGGGGCAAATAAAATAATGAAAATACTAACACTATAAACACAAACATTATAATAATTACAGGTTAATTGTGTTGTTGAGTCGATTCGAGTTACAAACGTGAGCGCGCTTAATACGAGAACACTGATTTTGAGGACTTCAGGTGAGTTCTCATACCCTCCCTTTCTTTTAAACTGTTTTGTTTTAAATTCGGAGGTGAAACATGAATACCCATTTTCAATATTATTTTGATATTACATGGATGACACTTGTTTATTTGTATGAAATCCATAGTTATGGATTATCATATTCCATGAGTTGTTACTATTGACTTCGGTCATTCGTAACGACTGCATGTATTGTCACGAGGAGTTTGCCTCATCCGTGTGTCGTTGTCTTTGACTTTGGTCAATTACAATGATGCATGTATTGTCACGTGGAGATTGCCACATCCGTGTATCGTAGTCTTTGACTTCGGTCAACTACAAGGATACATGTATAGCCACTTATAATATTTGAGATGATTGATGATAGAGATTTGTGGAATGGTTATATGATTGACTATCTATGATTAGTTATGATTAATTGAGATGTGTGATTATGTGTTATGGGTTATGTGCTTGGTTATTGTAATGGATTATCTCGCAGGTGTCATGTAGATTTCTAAGCAAGACTCTAATCTCAATTCCCGCTTTATAAAACTATTTATAAAACATTTTAATTATAAAAACTTATGATTACTCACCAACTACTTTGTAGTTGACACTTGATTTTACATGTTTCAGGTAATGAGGCTAAGTAGGTTGAAGAAGATGGAACATACACTTTTGGACATCGTCATATTGGATCTTGGACTTAGCTAATTAACTAAAATTCTGGCGATGAGAGTTTAGTTAGTTTAGCTAATTCTTTTGTGTAATTGATGTACTAAATTCATGATGAACATGATTTTTGTGTAAACATTTATTTGGTTTGATTGATATATGATGATTTGATTTAGATGCCCACGAGCTTTTGAACAATCTACACATCCCTCGTGGCATCCAGACGTTTCCGCCATCGGTCGGGGTGTTACAGATTGGTATCAGAGCCTGGGTTATAGGGAATTAGGTTACTAGAAATGGTTGACCTAGTCTATAACCGTAGGATACCCTAGTATGAAGAAATTCATACACTAGTTAGTATATTCAGGATCTCATGCTTATGTGTTTATTACATGTTAACAGAACTCCTGTTATACATCTGATTATATATGCTGATTATTAATTGTTTGCTACCTGTGCCTTAAGGACTCGATAAGGACATACTCGTGGTGTATTGTAAAGGTGGTGGGACGGTGATTTGGGCGGTTGCGACCTACCCTTATCATATGCCCTATATATATACCATTTACAGTACATCGGGTGGATGTCAGTATTGAGGAATGAGGGAACCACCCGTTTGGGACACTTATCTGTTTAAGAACTTAACTGCTTAGGAAATTATCTGCTTTAGGAATTATCTGCTAGATCTATTGATATCCAGACAAGGACACACTCGTGGTATACTACAAAGGTGGTGGGACGGTGTAAGGGAGGTTGCGATCTACCCTTGCATATGCCCTATACATATACCATTTGTAGTATATTGGGGGTATGTCAGTGTCAGGAACTTAGGATATTATTAGGACATTACTAGGAATTGTGTACGGTTATGATTGATGGATTGTTAATGGTGTGTTGGTTTAGGTTGGGTTGGATTGACACTTTGGATGATCACATGTGATGAACACTTATAAACTCATTTATAAACACACTCATTGGACACGTAGGGTGCATAGGATCAATGAACGACGCGAACACTTAGTGATTAAATTGTAGAATTGGATGATGATATAGACACTTGAAGAATATATAAACGCATAGTGATGATACTAACACATAGTGATGGTATGAACACTTGATGAGAATAAATTATAGGGAGGATATGAACACTTAGTGACAATAAGAGCACTCAGTGATGATATGAACCCTTATTAATGATTATGAACATTGGGATTTAGTATGGAATTTAGTGAACTTAGACGTTAGGGGAAACTTTAATGTCAGGAGAACTTAGACATTAGGTGAACTTAGAAATAGGCAAACCTACATGTCAGGTGAACTTAGACATTAGGCGAACCTAATTGTCCAAGGGAGCTAGAGACCACTTCACTCAAAATTATCCTACCTGGGATAAGGGTTGTGAAGTGAAACTATGGTGAGATACATGATACACCCTAAACCCTAACAAGGGCATAATCGTGGTACAATGGAACGGTGGTGGGACGGTGTAGGGGAGATTGCGATCTACCTCTGCATATGCCCTATATATAAGCTTGTTGCATTGCATCGGGAGGTTGTCAGTGTTGGTATAGGGTGGGGAATGTATAGGACTTAGGAATAGTTAGCTAATATTAGTTATGACCAACTAGGACACTTAGCATAATATTAGGAAATTTACAAATGTTATGAGTTTAATGACAGATAGGAGAGAAATATATTTCCTATATGTAATCCTAACTGTTTAAAATGAACTCAATTGACCATTGTTTGTATGACTTACGTTGTAAACAGTAGTAACATGTTTCTAATTTCTCAGAAACATGCCGCCGCGCCGTCACAACGATGATGACTCGAACAGTGGGGATGCTAACAACGGTAATGCCAACTCCGGCATACAAGAGTTAGCAACACTGATAACTGGATTGGTGAATCAACTGACTCAGGCCAATCAGAATATCAATCAGAACCGAGGTGGTGCAAACCCGCCAACTTGCACCTTTAAACACTTCAACTCCTGCAACCCCCAGAAGTTTACTGGAGCTGAATCAGCCACTGGTCTGCTACAGTGGTTCGAGAGTATGGAGAACACTTTCATCAACTGTGATTGCCCTGATAACCTGAAAGTTCGCTATGCCACTAGTGTTTTCCAAAAGAGAGCACTAACTTGGTGGAATGGGGAGAAGTGAACTAGGGGAGTTGATGATGCCCTTGCACTGACTTGGTTTGAGGTCAAGACTTTGATGACCACTGAATTCTGTCCTCGCAGTGAGATGAGGAAACTGGAGACTGAGTTCTGGGAACTCAAGCAGGATAGCGGGGAGAATGTGATTTACAATACTCAGTTTCATGAGTATAGTCTGCTGGGACCTCATCTGGTGACACCCTCAGAGAGGGCAATTGAGAAATACATCGGAGGTCTGCCGATGCAAATCCAGGATACAGTCTACGGGAGCAACCCCAAAACACTTGAGGCTGCGATCCGTTTAGCTACTACACTCACTGATGATCATGTAAAGGCTGGAACACTCACGAGAAAGGGGACGAAGAAAGCTGAGGTGAAGTCTGCTGTGAAAGAAATAAAATCTGAAGTCAAGACTGAGGCTGCTAGTTCTTCTAAAAACAGCAACAAGAAGAGAAAGACCAGAAATTTTGTGGTCACTGCTCCTGCTGCTAAGTCTGTGCAGCAATCATCAAACAACTCCACTGCAAGGAATTACATTGGGAACACTCCCCAATGTAGTACCTGCAGATATCATCACTTGCCAAACATGCCTTGTCGCATCTGCAACAACTGTGGCAAATTTGGCCATCTTGCTAATGTCTGTCGGAGTGCACAGCAAGCACAAAGGATGCAATTTGCTCCGCTTGCATTGCCCGCTCCATAAGCTCAACCGATACAAGCTGCACCTGTTCGCCAGGTACCTGCACAGGCAAGAGCCTGTTATGAGTGTGGCGAAGTAGGTCACTTCAGAAACCAATGCCCAAAGTTGACCGGAAACAATCAGAGGGTGGCAAGAGGCCGGGCGTTTCGGCTAAATGCTCCAGCTGCTCAAGCCAACCAGGACGTGGTCAACGGTACATTTCTGATCAACAACTCTTATGGATCTGTCTTATTTGATTCTGGTGACAATAGGAGTTTTGTTTCATATGATTTTGAATGCTTGCTTGGTAGAACACGTACATATCTAGATAAACCGTTTAACGTGGAGGTGGTTGACGGAAACACTATTGATATTGACACTGTTATTATCGGATGTATTGTGAACTTAAATGATCACGTTTTCCCAATTGATCTCATACCTATGCATCTTGGTAGCTTTGATGTTATCATAGGCATGGATTGGTTAGCCACCCACAAAGCGGAGAGTCTTTGGAGAAACTTCTAGCGAAGGTCTTAAGCTTATGTCATGCACTAAAGCACACAAGTAACTTAGGAAGAAATGTATAGCATTTTTAGCTCATATTGTGGAGAAAAAGGATAAAGGAAAAAGAATTGAAGATGTCCCTGTGATCAGAGAATTTCCCAAAGTATTTCCAGATGATTTGCCGGGTCTTCCACCAGAACGTCAAGTAGAGTTTCGAATTGACTTAGTACCTGGTGCGAATCCAGTTGCTAAAGCTCCCTACAAACTTGCGCCTTCGGAGTTTCAAGAATTGGCGAGCCAGTTGCAAGAGCTGACTGATAAAGGATTCATTCGCCCGAGCCATTCGCCATGGGGTGCACCGGTCCTATTTGTCAAGAAGAAGGACGGGTCATTCCGAATGTGTATCGACTACCGCGAATTGAACAAGCTTACAATTAAGAATCGATATCCACTGCCGCGCATCGATGATCTTTTCGATCAGCTTCAAGGCTCGGCTTGGTTTTCAAAGATCGATCTTAGGTCTGGGTATCATCAGCTTCGCATACATGAAGATGATATTCCCAAGACTGCTTTCAGATTAAGATATGGCCATTATGAATTTCTGGTAATGCCTTTCGGCCTTACCAATGCACCTGCGGTTTTCATGGATCTCATGAACCGTGTCTGCAGGCCATACTTGGATAGATTTGTGATTGTATTCATTGATGATATTTTGATCTACTCAAAGACCAAAGAAGAACACGAGAAACACCTTAAGTTGGTTTTGGAGATCCTAAGAGAAGAGCGACTGTATGCTAAATTCTCTAAATGTGAATTCTGGCTTAAGGAGGTTCAATTCTTGGGACACATAGTCAACGAATATGGTGTTTGACGGGTGGTCCGTAGGACAACCCTTAATTGGGTTAAATTATGTTAAAATCTTACACTTTGCTCGTTTATTTGCTAGAATTAGATAACTACAGTATGATTGGTGTTTCAGGTGAAAAAGGGCCTAAATATACGGTTTTGATGTGCTTGAATGAGAGCTTGTACCATATGGAGACAAGTTGGAGTGTTGCACTTTTGAAGAAACAACAAATGATGAAGATGCAGATATGGCCGTAGGTTACGGTCCTGAGTTTGTTAAAATGGTGTACCGTAAAGCAGGCTGTTCTGACCGTAGCATTTTTACCTCCACCGTAAGCTACGGTGAGCGCCGTAGCTTACGGTGGTCTCCAGCGAGAAAAGTGTAACTGCTGTATTTAATCCGTTTTTGAAGTGTCTTTTGGTATGGAATCATGGCCAGACGTTTTCTAGGCAGTTTTGAGGCGATTTTCGCTGGTCTTCTTGGTGAAAAACAATTCTAAACAATTCGGTTTTGTGTTTTGATTCGTATGAACATTAATCGTTGCGTGATGATGATGTACCAAACCATGAGCGGCTAATTTCATTAGTGATCATCTTGGGTGAAGGTTTTCTCTACAACTTTTGTGTGTTTATCTGTATTTTTAGAATAATGAACTTGGTATGTTTGCTATGTTTGTTATGATGCATGGATGTTTGATTGTAAACTGTTGATTAATGTTTTGATCATAATCTAAACTGTACGTTCTTGGTGTCGTTGACAATCGAGATATCACGGGAGGGGTTAGGGTTGGATATTGATTAATTGGTCATCGGGTAACGACCTCGCGTCTAGTTAATCCGAGTACTTTGTTCCCTTTTATCACAACAACCGTTTATGCATGAGTTATGTCTATGTAACTCTTTCTAGTTGGATTACACACAACTGTTAATGGAAACCGGAACCTAAGATGGTCATTTTCTCTTAATCTGTTAAACAATCAAATTTGATTTGCAATTAGTTAGTAATTTTAGTTATAAAACCAAACAATCCAAATCATTGAATTTACATTCTGCAATTTAGTTTAAATTTAATTACTTCACGAAGCTACTTAGATAACACATTTTCCACAAACTCCTCGTGTTCGATACCCACTTACTGCTAGCTAATCTAGTTGTATTTGGTTTAAATTTGCGTGAGGCTTCGACATCGCGTCAAATTTTGGCGCCGTTGCCAGGGATTGAACGAATGTATGCCAAATTCTCTAAATGTGAATTCTGGCTTAAGGAGGTTCAATTCTTGGGACACATAGTCAACGAATATGGTGTTCACGTAGATCCTGCAAAGATTGATGCGGTGAAAAATTGGAGTACACCGAAGACACCGACGGAGATTCGATCGTTTCTCGGACTTGCTGGTTACTATCGGCGGTTCATTTCGAATTTCTCCAGAATTGCTATCCCTCTTACTTCTTTGACTCAAAAGAATAAATCATATGAGTGGGGACCAAAGCAAGAAGAGGCGTTTCAGACTTTGAAGCAGAAACTCTGTGATGCTCCTGTATTGACACTACCTGATGGAAATGATGATTTTGTGGTTTACTGTGATGCATCCAACTTAGGTCTCGGTTGTGTTCTCATGCAACGGGGAAAGGTTGTGGCCTATGCATCAAGGCAGTTGAAAATTCACGAGAAGAACTACACTACGCACGACTTGGAACTTGGTGCAGTCGTGTTTGCCTTGAAGATATGGAGACACTATCTTTATGGCACGAAGTGTGTAGTCTTTACTGATCATAAAAGCTTACAACATATTCTCAATCAAAAGGAGCTTAATATGAGACAACGGAGATGGGTTAAACTGTTGAACGATTATGACTGTGAAATTCGCTACCATCCTGGTAAAGCGAATGTAGTAGCAGATGCGCTTAGTCACAAAAGTCAAGTTCAGATCCATAGTGTCCGAGTGCACTCTAGTCTCCGTGATGATGTTCTCATAGCCCAACAACACTCATTAGCTCAAGATGACTTGAAAAATGAGATGTCATGCGGGGCTGAAATTTTATTGGAAACTAAAGATGATGGGTTGATGTACTATTTGAATCGATTGTGGATACCGAACAGGGGTGGTCTTAGGATGGTGATTATGGATGAAGCCCATAAGTCTCGTTACTCAATCCATCCAGGTTCTGACAAGATGTATCAAGACCTTAGGGGCTTGTACTGGTGGCCTGGTATGAAGAAGGATATTGCTGAATACGTGTCAAAGTGCCTTAACTGTGCTAAAGTCAAGGCGGAACACCAGCGACCTTCAGGATTGTTACTACAGCCAGAGATACCGATGTGGAAGTGGGAGAATATCTCCATGGATTTCATTACTAAACTCCCACGAACCGCAAACGGTAAAGATAGCATTTGGGTGATAGTTGATAGATTAACAAAGTCGACTCATTTCTTACCGATACGCGAAACTTACCCCGTACGGAAGTTAGCTCGTATCTACATTGATGAGATCATTAGCCGACATGGTATTCCCTTAAGCATAATATCGGATCGTGATGCTCGTTTCACGGCACGATTTTGGGAATCACTTCACGAAGCATTTGGAACACTGGATCTTAGCACCGCTTATCATCCTCAAACGGATGGTCAAATGGAGCGAACGATTCAGACATTGGAAGACATGTTGAGAGCTTGTGTCATCGATTTCGGTGGCAATTGGGATAGCCATTTACCATTGGTTGAGTTCTCGTATAACAACAGTTATCACGCGAGCATTGGTATGGCGCCGTTTGAAGCTCTTTATGGCAGGAAATGTCGGCCACCTATTTGTTGGACCGAAGTCGGCGATTAGCAGATTACTGGTCCTGAGGTTATTCAGGAAACGACTGACAAGATCCGCCAGATCTGTGACAATCTGTTAGCTGCTCGCAGTAGACAGAAGAGTTATGCGGACAAACGACGTAAGCCTTTGGAGTTTGAGGTGAATGATATGGTATTACTCAAGGTATCGCCTTGGAAGGGCGTTGTGCGATTTGGGAATAAGGGTAAACTTGCTCCACGTTATGTTGGCCCTTTTAAGATCCTTGAATGGATCGGGAAGGTTGCCTACAAATTAGAACTTCCTCCTAAACTTAGTAACGTGCACCCAACGTTTCACGTGTCCAATCTAAGAAAGTACTTAGCTAATCAGGATCTTCAGGTATCACTCAATGACATTCGTGTCGATGATACCATGCACTTTACTGAAAGACTGGTGGAAATAATGGATCGTGAGGTCAAGAAACTCAAACGCAGTAGAATTCCAATTGTCAAAGTACGTTGGGAATCGAAGCAGGGTCCAGAATTCACCTGGGAGCGGGAAGATCAGATGAAGCTTAAGTACCCACATTTATTTACTGCGGTAAGTCCAAGTTGAATTTCGGGACGAAATTCCTTTAACTAGGAGAGACTGTAACATCACTGTACTTTAGGTTGTCCGTACATCCGTACGATTGTACTGTTACGACCTGAGATTTATTATTATTAATGATGAATACATTATTGGATGATTATCACTGTTACTGGTATGCATGTTTATAATATATTATGGATTATTGGGATGGAACTAGGAGTTTGTTATGGTCTGGTTGCTAAACGTAGTCAAGGACACATGGTCATGGTTTATCGAAATAGCGGTGGGACGGTGTAGGGGAGGTTGCGATCTACCTCTGCATATGCCCTATACATATGCATATTTCGGTCTATCATGGATGTGTCAGTGACTTGGGTTTAGTGGGTTTTGGTTTGGGAAGATAATATTAAAGTTAATAAAATAATGGAAGTGTAACTGGAATTAATTACGCGATTGTGAGGTTACGAATGCAATTTAAACACGAATATTAATTCGGAAATATTAACTTAATAAATGTATTCGCGTGGGTGACGATTCACACAAATATAATTATTAAGCATAATATTCTGAAACGATATTCCATAAATCGTAAATCGAATCTAAATACGGTACGAGCGTCGGATTCTGAAAGGTGACGATCTTTACGAATACGTACGCGAGTAACGTGTCTCGACGAAATAATAAATAATATCAAACGATATTAGTTTAATAAACGGAGACAATAATTTAAAAGATTTCTTTAAAATCATTTCATTACAACGAAAACACATTTTATTAAAAGGACTTTAAATATGTTCACGAAAAGAACCGAGTAAGTTTAAAAAGATTGACGCGTATTAAACGAGATCATTTTGCGAAATAAAGAGTGTTTAAAATCAATTTAATTAATGAAACATTATTATTTAAACATTTTATTGTTTAAATATGTTTACGTTAAAAACCGAACATTTTATTATGATTACCGCGATAAAAACGAGACCGGGAACGCGGTGTTAATACGCGATATAAGGAAGAAGAAGCCTTCTTCTTCCTCATATCACCCATCTCTTTCTCTCACTAAAAACACACACACACCATAATCCTCCATCTTCTCTCTAGCCTTTTTCACTCGTTTCTTGACGGATTCATGAGATTCCGGCGCCTACGCGTTCGTGTGATCGAAAGGAACAAGAGGACCCGAAGAAATCTCACGTTTGATCTATAAATCAAGGTAAATCTTATGCTTGCTTTTCGGTTTTGTAGAAAGATTATAAAATCCATGGGTTCTTGTTATTATGGTCGATCTATGCTCTTGAAAACTCTAAATTACCTGTGCGTGAGTTTATGGAAGCCATGGTTGGTCTAGGATTCGGAGAAGGAGAGATTTGGGGCTGGAAACGACACAGGTTCGCGGCAAAGGAGCCTGGCCGAACCCTATGGAGCCGGACGAACCTTGCACAAGCCGCCATCCCCGAACCATTTGGGATGCAGACCAACGAACCCTAGTGGTTCTGCCGAACCCTCCTTGGACTAGCCGAACCATCTAAGGGGTTGCGAACCTTACTAGCCTCACGAACCATGCAGCCTTTTTGCCGAACCTTAGGCCACCGAACCTCTCATGCAGCCGCGAACTATAGGAACCAGGCGAACCCTTGGGTTAAAACCCTGGAGCAACGAACCATTGAAGATGGCATTCCACGAACCCTAGCGAACCCTTCTAAATTGTAGGCCGAACCTAGGGACTTCATGTTAACCGAACCCTTTGTCTCACACAGGGCCGAACCCTATTGTTATTGGCCGAACCTATGCCCAATATGCCATAGGTTCGCTGCCTTTTTGGAAGGTTAAAACCAGACCTTGTTTCTTCAATGGATTTGTGATAATTGGAAGGCATAATTACTATGTATATATATATGTATGTATATACATATATATACACACATATACGTACCCATGCATGCATGCAATAATAATTAAGTGGGTATTGTCTTATAAGTATCAATTTGAATTAGGTAATTATATATGTTGAACATTTTATAAAATCAAGCTAAGACTGTATTCTCAAATATGAATTTAAAGGTTAAGTAACTAGATTTTATGATGATGACCTAACTAAGGGTGCATGCAACTATGGGTATAGATATGTGTATGATAAGGATTAACCACCTTGAAAATAACTAGGGATGGGGAAATTCTTAAAGGCTTCATAACTAATTATCATATTGTAATTAATCTAAACTAACCAGATTAAATGGTTTTCTTATGATAATTATCTTAAAGCTTCAAGAGTAAGACTTAACTTAGAATATATGAACGAAGTTAACAAGATGTTGGATCATCAAAAGTAAACACCTAAGGGGCAAATAAAATAATGAAAATACTAACACTATAAACACAAACATTCTAATAATTACAGGTTAATTGTGTTGTTGAGTCGATTCGAGTTACAAACGCGAGCGCGCTTAATACGAGAACACTGATTTTGAGGACTTCAGGTGAGTTCTCATACCCTCCCTTTCTTTTAAACTGTTTTGTCTTAAATTCGGAGGTGAAACATGAATACCCATTTTCAATATTGTTTTGATATTACATGGATGACACTTGTTTATTTGTATGAAATCCATAGTTATGGATTATCAAATTCCATGAGTTGTTACTATTGACTTCGGTCATTCGTAACGACTGCATGTATTGTCACGAGGAGTTTGCCTCATCCGTGTGTCGTTGTCTTTGACTTCGGTCAATTACAATGATGCATGTATTGTCACGTGGAGATTGCCACATCCGTGTATCGTAGTCTTTGACTTCGGTCAATTACAATGATGCATGTATTGTCACATGGAGATTGCCACATCCGTGTATCGTAGTCTTTGACTTCGGTCAACTACAAGGATACATGTATAGCCACTTATAATATTTGAGATGATTGATGATAGAGATTTGTGGAATGGTTATATGATTGACTATCTATGATTAGTTATGATTAATTGAGATGTGTGATTATGTGTTATGGGTTATGTGCTTGGTTATTGTAATGGATTATCTCGCAGGTGTCATGTAGATTTCTAAGCAAGACTCTAAACTCAATTCCCGCTTTATAAAACTATTTATAAAACATTTTAATTATAAAAACTTATGATTACTCACCAACTACTTTTTAGTTGACACTTGATTTTACATGTTTCAGGTAATGAGGCTAAGTAGGTTGAAGAAGATGGAACATACACTTTTGGACAACAAGGTTGAAGAAGATGGAACATACACTTTTGGACATCATCATATAGGATCTTGGACTTAGCTAATTAACTAAAATTCTGGCGATAAGAGTTTAGTTAGTTTAGCTAATTCTTTTGTGTAATTGATGTACTAAATTCATGATGAACATGATTTTTGTGTAAACATTTATTTGGTTTGAATGATATATGATGATTTGATTTAGATGCCCACAAGCTTTTGAACAATCTACACATCCCTCGTGGCATCCCGACGTTTCCGCCATCGGTCGGGGTGTTACAGTTGTGACATCCAGTACCAGATCGTCCGGCAAGTCCGTACGGTATGTGTACTTCCACTATTTACTATGTGTAAATACAGTTATATGAACAATGTTTGTTTTAACATAGTTTAAAATACAAGAAACTTGTACGTATTTATGTGTAAACTTAAATATTGTAAGTTGTTAGTATTTAGGTGAAAACCTAAGTACATATAATACAACGAAACAAGAGAAACAACAGTGTTCAAGTAAATAACAAGAACAAGTCATTTGCGATCTGATATCCACAGATGACAGGAATCAGATGGCCGAAAAATCAGAACGAAAACAATGTGAAAACAGGATGTTTAGTTGAGTCCGTAAGTGAGGAAACACAATTCAAACACAATTGCAGTGTTATTTCAGAATGACGAATTTACAATGTGTTTGCGTGGGTGACGATTCACACAAACATATCTGTGAGTTTGGAGTTCTGAAATAATGACTGGAAAGTAGAAAACAAAAGTCAGAAAGCCAAACCATTGTCGTGTTCGTTCGGGTGACGATTCGAACGAATACGCGCGATGGTGACGCGATCTGACGAAACGAAAACGACACGAACGGAAATAATTTAATAAAATACAATATTTTAATGTTTTACAATTTTGAAACTCATCAAGAATTAAATTAAATAAAAGCTTTTATTTAAAATCCGTAAAAACGCGCGTTACGTTCCGGAAACGTAACGAAAACGCGAACCGGGCAACAAAAACGAACCCGAACTCACTCGTGATATAAATACCTTGAATGAGTTCATTTTATTCATTTTTACTTCTCTTCTTCTTCCCCAAACCCTAATCCCGGTTTTGGAGAGCCACCACCATTTCCAACCTTCAACCTCTCATATCTCTCTCATTTCACCACCAAATCCTTCCATCTTTAGATCAAATCGAAGCTACAAACCCCCTCTACACAAAAGTACAACCGATCTAGAGTGGAAACTAATGAGATTCGAGGTATTTAGTTGCAAAGGTCATGAAAACTAGGGTTTTCTAAACCCTTAGTCGACCCATTTACCCATAACCGGTTCTAGACCAACCTCCACGAACCATTCACCCTCGAAAACCATCCTTGCACACCTCAAACCACCCTAGAAAAGGGGTTGAGAGATCGTGGGAATTCGGCTGGGTGCGACCCACCTACAGCAGGCCGAATGGCCATAGGCCGATTGAGCTGACCACCCGACCGAATCACATGGGCTGACTAACTTCTCTCGGTGTCTTCTCATTTGGCTAACGTGTGACAATTACAGTTGAGAATTTCGTCATTAATGACGAAATCACATGTGGTCGTGCTTGAAACCCACGCTGATTTGATGATTTTAATTATTACAAGTTGATAGTATGCGAAAAATGGTGTTAGTAGATCGCAAAGAAACATCCATCACCTAATGCTTGTTCAAATAGGTGACCAACCGATTTCATGTTTAGAATCATAACTCGAAAATGAAGAGAATGAGTGGAAGCAAATCGCGAAACGAGGCTCCGATTTCAAGATACACTGAGTCAAAGATAGCGTTAAATAAGAGGTCAAATATTTTGAATCTTTAGGTCTTGAGATTATAACCATTGGAAAGAGCTCGAAAAATCGTGAACGTAGGCGAAAACCGTGCGCAAAACGGAGTTCATATGCTCCCGGAATCGCGAAAACAAAATCGGGTCTAACTAAGGCGGTGGAGGTACGCGAATGTAACATCTGTGCCGGAACTGACACCGGAACAGTAATTTACACAGTAAAGTGCACAGTAACTCAGGTACACGTTACGTGAAACTATGTTGATAATATTTACACAGGTGGCATAACATGAAACTATTATGCGATTGTCTGAAATCTGATTTAAAACCTAACGGTTTAACAGTCAGAAACAAATCAGACAACACAGAACTGACAAACAGATGATTGATTTCATGCTAATATGTATAAACGTATGCGAGGTTAAACAGAACAAAACTATAACAGTTGTTGTTACAGAATGCTAAACCGACGAATTATTCGTACAGGTGACGATCTGGACGAATAGATCTGAAAGTTTAACGATCTGAAATGATGACTGGAAAGTAGAAAACAAAATCAGAAAGTGAAACGTACGATCGTGTTCGTACAGTTAGCGCTCTGTACGAAAACGCGCGTAAGTGACGTTTTCTGACAAAACGAAAACGAAAACGGCACGAGCGATAATAAAATTAAGGAAATATAATATTTCCTGTTTTACAATTTTGAAACTTATCAGAAATAAATTAAACGGAAACTATTTTAATGAAAACGCGTAAAATAAATTCATTTTAATTACATTACGTAAATAACGTGTTACGTTCCGGGAACGTAACGAAAACTCGAACCGAGCAACCGAAACGAAACCGAATACCCACGGGGTATTTAAAGCCTTAAAATGAGGCTTTCCCTCATTTTTACCTCATCTTCTTCACACATAAACCCTAATCCCGGTTTTAAGTTTTTACCACCATTTTTGAACTTCAAACAACTATATTTTGGTCAATACTCCACCAAATCGACCCATCTTT
Organism: Mikania micrantha; assembly: GCA_009363875.1. Lineage (NCBI taxonomy): Eukaryota > Viridiplantae > Streptophyta > Magnoliopsida > Asterales > Asteraceae > Mikania > Mikania micrantha. The sequence continues at coordinate 46,439,638 of CM018690.1, forward strand.
GAACCAAATTGAAGCTCTTACTCTCCTCTACACGAAAGTACAAGGGATCTGCCCTGAAACCCTCTAAATCGCAGGTAAAATAAGCTCAAAGTGGGCGATTTTAGGGTTTTCAAACCCCTTTAGTCGCCCCACTATTTAACCGGTTTTCAACTCCCATCTTCGAGCATAATAACCACGAGAATCATCCCTAGCCTACTCCATAACCGAAAAACACTAAGGGCCTTGGTTTTCGGAGCTGCGACCTGGCCGAAGGACACAGGCCGCCGAATGAAGGCCAGGCCGAATGGCCTCATGCGTTGGTCATCTCCTCCATTCGCCGAATGGCAGCCAGGCCTCATTCGCTGGCCACCTGTCCTCATTCGACCCTCCTTCATACTCCCTTCATTCGACGAAAGGCAGCCCCCCTCATTCGGCAGCCTCATTCGTGGCCACCCATTCGCCCCTCATTCCTCACTTCATTCGGAAGCTCCCACTCCTATTCGGCCGAACCACAAGGACCAAGGTCTCTTTCGGGGGTCACCACATTCGGCCATCCTCAGCCTTCATGCAGCCAACTCAGGACCACCAACATTCGGCCTCACTTTCATCCAGGCCTTCCCCTCATTTGATGAACCACATCCTCCCAAGCATTCAACAGCACTCATTCGGCCATGAGGGCCACAGCAATAGTCATTGGACACCATGAGGCCAAGGTGGCCTGAACCACAAAATTCTTTGGCCCAACAGAAACTAACCAGGCCCAACGCAGCCCAGTAGGCCCAGACTCATTTCAAACAAAAATACCTCATTTGGCCCATCGTGGCCCAAGTAACATACAATTGGCCCAAGGGACTAAGTGGATTAGGCCCATTACCTGCCATGTTGGCCCATAGCTCACAACAACAGGCCCAATAGTGGCCCCACATTCTACGAGCCTTAACAAGCTGGCCCAAGCCATTTCAGCCCATTAGACTTAGTAGGCCCAAGATGTTGGACCAAAAGCCTTATTTTGACCTAGATCTAATTAGGTGGTCCAATGACACATCCGGCCCACACTTGATTCCAGCCCAACTAAACCTGGCCCAGTTTGGCCCAACACATATTATGCTTCGAGCCTGGATGAAATTCCTTGGGGCCCAGCAAATTCAGCTCGTGGCCCACAAAACTTGATCCATGACCTACTCCTAAGGCCCATGGCCTAACTTTTGGGGCCATGATGCAAGTAACTTGGTCAGCAGTTACTTTTGACTCAAATAAGGTTTCTTACAACTCAATTCCAATTCAGGCCCAACATTTCTTATTGGGCCCACATCTAGCCCAACAATACCCTCGGGGCCCAATGGAGGCCCACAAGGCCCTTTGATTTCTAGGCCTTGTAACACTTGATCGGGCCATTTCTTTCCAGCAGCCTATATCCTTGGCCCACATATTCTAATTAGGCTTAACAACCCTTAATAGTTCAAGAATAGCTCAGGGCCCATGGGTTCCGGCCCTAGACCCAACTTGTTACACAGAGGCCCGACATTAGACTTGGTCACATGGTTCAGTCCCTATCTATTTTAAGCCACATGAGTTTAACATATTGCATAAGCTCGAAACATTATGTGCCAAGAGATTGTTATCTGATAAATTCATTATTAAATGAATAATGTTTAAAACTACAAGATAATAACTCATAATGGCAATTGCTTAAAACAAATACACGGGACTGAACTGTAATCATGACCAAGTCATATGTGTGTTAGCCAACTTTAGTGCTAACACCTACACATAAGCATACAAAATTCTATAAACTTATACTAACAAGATGTAAACAACGTGAAATCAATACAGGAACGTGAACACTACAATTATACACAACAAAGAGCGCGTGCATACTTGTTAAGCTAGGTCAACTACCACTACAACAGGGTGAGTTCATTGTCCCTTTTCAAACATATTTGTTTTACCTCGGGACTGAGAAGCATGTATACTTTTAAGCAAATATTGAAATGTTTTTAAAGAAATGCTTTTACACTTATTCGTGGTGCTTATACTGTATGCTTGACACGTATGACTTATGGCTTATACTTAAACTTTATGTTTGATACTTATGCTATGAAACTTTAGACTTAAACTTTACACTTGATGATTGCACTGTAAACTTTATTCTCAAACTTTAGGCTAAATGCCTATACTAAAAGCTAGGTGCTTAAACTATACGCTTGATGTTATGCTATAAACCCGATACTTAGACAACATACTCGATGTTAAGGCTTTGAAACACTTAAGCTAAATGCTAACACTTGATACACTCGCTTCGAAAACTAATACTATGAACGCATATTCTAAACACTAATACTTTATATCTTTATTCTAAAGGTTAATCTCTTACACTCTTAATCTAGGTGTTAAAGCCAGCTTTACACATACACTTATGTGCTTAAACTTAAACCCGAGAACTGAACTCACAGAGACTTATATGCTTAGAATTCTTAAAGCACGTAATTGCTTGAAACTCTTGGATGCTTGACACGGTGGAAGTCTTGATACTCATAAATGCTTAAGACACAACTAAAACTAAATGCTATTTGATTATGCCAAGTACTAAAGGCATAAGACACTATTCAAACTCAATGCTATTTGATTATGCCAAGTGCTAAGGGCATAAGCTACTTGCTAATACTAAAGCTATGTGTTAATACCAAGTGCTAAGGGTATTTGCTATTTGATGATGCTAATGTGAATGCTTGATATACTTGGGAAGGCTCAGACAACAAACTGATTGGCCGCCGCGTCTTGACATGGTCAAGCCCTACTAGTCATCAGTAAAACTACGTGGATGCTTTAAACATGTATGCTTAAGCTATAGGACATTGTAGGACAGACTGTTGACCGCCGCGTGTTGACCTAGGTGTCAACCCCTACTAGTCATCAGTGTTCCTCCTTGTCGAACATCGTAAGACCGACTGATGGCTGCCGCGTCTTGACATTGGTCAAGCCCTACTAGTCATCAGTGATCTTCGGTATTAGAATCTTGTAAGACAGACTGAGTGACCGCCGCGCCTTGACAGTGGTCAAGCCCTACTAGTCATTCAGTGTTCTTCTTGATTTATTCATCAGGGCCGTGATGGATGATGCTAAATTCCCTAGGGTATTAAGCTGTCCATAATGGTGCCTCTCAAACTTGATACTCATATACTACTTTGTGCAGGTTGAATGTTAGGTAAGACGCTTAATTATCATTAACAGCAATGTCCTATGCGACTTAGTATGTGGTGGGACGTCGTCTGGGCGGGTCGTAGGCTTGACCCAGGGGTATGCCCTATATATAAGCATACCGAGTTGGATGATACAGGTGGTGTTAATGAGATTAGGGTTGTTACCTAGGGGATACAGGGATGCTTTTGGGGGATTATCATAAACTTCTAAACACGATGCTTGTTAAACTCATACTGAAGCTAATACATAAAAATAACATAGACTTGGAAACTTTGAATCAATAGACAAAAGCTATTTTTCACATACTAAAACTACATGAACTCACCAACCATTGTGTTGACCTTGTTTTCTTACATGCTTTCTCAGGTGACGCACAGGTATAAGCTAAGGTTCAGTATTTTGCATGCTAGGTAGCCCAACTAGAGGACCCAGCAGATTTTTGAAGAGCACATCTTTTGTAGTTAATACGAATCTCTTTTGATATCTTGTACATATACAAGATAGAAACATTTGATTCTTTTGGATAGGTTTACTTGGTTAAATTATCAAACATCGACATTGTAATTTAACTTTGTAATCCTGTCTTAATGCTTTGTTGTGCTTTAGATATTCTTAACATTGATGCTATGTAAACAATCTGATCAACCCGATTATCACACCCGATATCGCGCCCCGGGAACCTTCCGCCCGACGGGGACTCCGATCCAACCCCGCCGGCCCGGGGTGTGACAGCGAAGCAACTCTTGGCGGTACGAGACGGACCAAAATACATAAAAATCTGATTTTCTTGATCAGATTTCATTTCTGGTCGATTAACTCGACTTCCAGACGCCTAAAATCAAATTTTTACCCTCAAATCTTCATCTTGAAGGCTTCTAAACCCACGGATCGCACCAAGAAACATATCTACAAGTCCCAATCATCATATATGTCAGAGAAATCCGTCAGATTAGGTAACGGTTCGTTTTAACCTTCTAGTTTGATAATGGTTAGATTAAATCTTGTTTTGAATATAATATAATAGTTATTGTTGTGGATTATTGCCTAGTTGATGGCTAGGAATGATTAGAAACGAAGAACACGATATGTTAACGGTTAAATCTTTGTTTTGATCCGTTGTAATGCCCGATTTTCATGACACTAAAATAATGGTTATAATGGTTTAAACCATTTGATTGTAACAATGATTGTGATTGTCTTGATCATTTCTTGAAATGCTAGGTTAAATCCAAGTGTTTCAAACTAATGACAAGCATAAAGATAATCACCGGGATAACGATCTGATGTTTATGATAACAGTCAGATTAGTACATTGAGCATGGTTATTAAACCTATTTTAATATCACATTCTCATGTTTCATGATACCTAAATGATCAATAACAAGGATTGACTATTCCTAAGCCAGATTTCATCTAGAAATTGTTTAGTAAAATAATCAACAATCAACATCTATTTGATTAATCCGAAAATGTCGTGATTAATCCAGTTAGTCATAAACTCCTTAATAGGAACCTAAATCATTATAGGTTCCTTGTTTATCGCACTTTGTGCAATATTAACTTAAGGAGGCTGATTAAGGATTAAGATCAGCTTGATAATCCGAGCTGTTATTCCTTGTTATCAAAAGGCAAGAATATTCTGATAATCCAATTCAAATACAAGTAACTCATAAAACATTAATAAATTGCAGGATTCTCTTCAGAATTTGCGTGATACTTCAAAATCAAAACACTCGATAGCACAGGTGAGACTCATAACCCCTTTTCTTTTCTTTTACTAAAATCGCGGGGTGGAACATGTAAACTATTGATATCTCAAAACATTTTAAACTATTGCGGAAGCAAACTATTGATACAATGCAAATCATTTACATGTTTTGGTTATACAAATGCTGAATGATGCTATTCTTATGCAATATCATTAACTTGATTCTTCAAGCCCCCGGTAGTACTGGTATGGTCCATATGCGGGAAACCGCGAACACAAAAACGCGTGCTCCAACTGCGAGTTAGACACCACATGAACTGGGTACACGTGGTGTACTGCACATGGAAAGCTATTGCAATAGGTTTGATATTTGCATGTTCATTGGGTTTGTATTTCATTACATTTATATGATGAGCTTGTGCTATAATTGCTACTCAAGTTATACAAAACATGTTAATTCAAAATATATGTTTCTCACTCAACCACTTCTGGTTGATCCAAGTTTTCTTTACATGTTTCAGGTAATCAAGATCAGGGAAATCAGCTAGGTCATGATGCCATGAATGTTTAGGGTGACCTAGAAACAAGAAACAAGCTAGACGTTTTGTAATATTATCAGTATGTGTATACTTTGATGTATAATATTGTGTGCAGTTGCATAAATCTATCTAATAATTATGAAACATCAGTAAATCTCAGGTTATTCTTGCAATATGGCTATGAATTCATTACGTCACGCGTCGTGGATTCTGCACGCGGCGCAGGGTGTGACATAATGCACCCACTCGGTCGGATCTTTCCATTCGCCAATCCTCTTGATTCGGCCAAATCCATTCGCTGGCTACCACAGTCGGCCAGACACCTTTATTCGGCCACCCTCATTCGAGCTGACCATGGTTCAGTCGATTGGATATTCATTTGGCTAAGCCCATGTATGGGCCATGCTCATACGGCCTGCAACATTCTCATTCGGCCCAAAACTTAGATTATTCAGCCCAATAGTTTGGGCAACATGACATCTACGGCCCATCTTCGTTTAGTCCAACCCATGATGATTAGCTAACCCAATAGTTAGACCTACACATAGTTCGGCCCAAGAGGTGGGTTTGGTCCATGGTCCAATAATTCGGCCCACATCATTAACATTGTGAACATACACTTGAAATCGATTATAGGGACCATACATGGGAAGTTGATTAATAATTATGGTTTTACCACAAAAGATGGCAACTTTTTTTTTTTTACATTTACACCTAACAACTAGAAACTATTTCATAGTATCTTATGAAGCTAAGTGGTTACATAAAACACATGTTAGGTGTATTTTAAATAATGTCAAGTGGCTATTGGAAACACAAGTTAGAGAAATTCTAAACATGTTAAGGAATTGACATAACTAAAAAGATTTTATCAATGAAATGATTAACACATGAAGATAAGGTTTATAAATGTCTAAGAGAGAATTAAGGCTAAACACGCAATATAAAGATACATAGGAATAACAATCCATGACAATAGAAATACGGGCCGACTGACGACCGAGACTTACGAGTATTAGCCAAACTTATGGCTAACACCTACGCACACACACGAATCTCTACAAACTTATACTTACAAGTTACAAACAACGTGAAATTAATACAGGATCGTGAAAACAAACTCAAGTACAAACAAGAGCGCGTGCATTCTCAATTAAGCTAAGACAACCCCCAACAACTACAAAGTGAGTTCATATGCCCCTTTTACTTTAATCTTAATTGATTTTAAACTCTTGGGGCTGAGAAACATGCTTTACTTTTATTTATTTAAAAGTTTTGCTTAACATATTGCTATTACATTGATTTTAGATAATACAAATTGCTTATTATCGCTTATCTTTGTGTAACGACCCATTTTGGGAAAATATTAAAATATAATATAATTGGTGGATAATTATCATTATATTTTAACTGATAGGTTGTTTAACAACAATTAAGGTGTTAGAGTTAACTAGTATCTAACTTGATTAAGTTGGTCGAATTGGTTGACTAAATATAAAGGTTGAGGGACCATTTGTGCCAATTAGCCAAACTTAATTAAAGAGGGGATTTATGTCTTGACTTGGTCAAAATACACAATTTATAGGTGTAAGTGTGTGTGTCGTTCAAGAGAGGTGCAAGGGGGAGAAAAACCCTAAAACGTGAAGAATGAGTGATTTGGTGATCTTGGAAGGCTTGGATTGTTCATACAACCAAGAATTGAAGCTCTTCTAGCATCATACAATAACAAGGTATGAATTTTTGGGTGTTTTTGATATAAATTTCGTGGGTCTCACATGGGGTATGAGTGGGGTATGGTGAAATACGAAATTTGGATGTTTGGAGGGTCTTAAATGTTGTTATTCTTAGTGTATTCATCTAAGAACAACTTTTTGATTGTTTTCTTACATGTTGTTGTAAGATGATAAATGGGGTTTTGTAAGGTTCATGAGATATATGAACTAGGTGGTTAAATTTGGTGTTAAATTGTTGGTTGTGATGATTTCATGGGGTTTTTGTAGTTTGTTGGTGAAAATGATGAATTTGTTCATTTAGAAACCAAAATGTAGTTTTATAGAAGTGTTATTGGTCAATGATCATAAGCAAACAAATATATGCATATGAGATGTTTGATGAAATGCCAATTAAGGTGTTTAACTTAAAAATGAGTTTTTAAGTTGTGGTGGTATGAAATAAGCATATATATAATCATAAATGGTGAATTGGGTGAAAATGGATCATTTGGGTGTAAATTAGATGAAATGGTGATAACGGGTCAAATAGGTTGAAAGAATGTAAATATGTGTTACTTGTATTGAATATAGTTGTATGTGTGTAATACAACTAGGTAGTGGTGGTGAAAGTCAGGGAACAAGTCAAAGGCTTGGGAAAGAACAAGATGATTTTGATGGTGTTCCTACGGGCTAAGGTGAGTAACCTACTCACTAAATATGCAACCATAAGTCATATTTGTGTTGGTGTGTTGGTGTTAAATGTTGACTACTTGATTTATGTCTTGTAGTATTTGGTAAATGTTATGTGTTAAAACTATAAAAGTCAATGTAGGTGGAAACTACATTGCTTTGATAGATTAGGAAGTTTTGGTGTTGGTGTTAAAACATGGTAGTTTGTTATTGTGTATGTGGAATATACATTGGTAGGATGAATTAGTGTTTAACTTGACAATGTATGTGGAATATGCATTGTTGGGATGAATTGGTGTTTAACTTGACAATGTATGTGGAATATGCATTGTTGGGATGAATTGGTGTTTAACTTGACAATGTATGTGGAATATACATTGATGGGATAAATTGGTGTTTACTTGACAATGTATGTGGAATATGCATTGATGGGATGAATTGGTGTTTAAATTGACAATGTATGTGGAATATGCATTGTTGGGATGAATTGGTGTTTAACTTGACAATGTATGTGGAATATGCATTGTTGGGATGAATTGGTGTTTAACTTGACAATGTGTGTGGAATATGCATTGTTGGGATGAATTGGTGTTTAACTTGACAATGTATGTGGAATATGCATTGTTGGGATGAATTGGTGTGTAAATTTACAATGTATGCGTGATGATTATGATTGCTAAGGTAGTTATATACCTAAGACCACATATAGTGGCAACAGGAGTGTTTGACTTAAATGTTGACTATTTGTGGTGAGTCTTGTTGTGAATGTTATGTTATAATTACATAACATAATATGGTTTCATTAAGTGTTTGATAACAATTGTTGAAATTAGTCAAACTGTGTGATTGACTAAATTGTTGGAATTAGTCAAACTTGGGTGATTGACCAAATTGTTGAAATTAGTCAAACTTGGTGGTTGACCTAATGTTGAAATTAGTCAAACTTGGTGGTGGACCTATTGTTGAAATTAGTCAAACTTGGTGGTTGGCCTATTGTTGAAATTAGTCAAACTTGGTGGTTGATCTATTGTTGAAATTAGTCAAACTTGGTGGTGGACCTAGTATTGAAATTAGTCAAATGGGGTGGTTGACCCATTGTTGAAATTAGTCAAATTGGGTGGTTGACCCGTTAGTGGCATCAACTTGTGTGTCTTTGGTGATTAAATTGGTGTATAATTGGTGTATGTATGAATTTGGTGTTTGTGTGTTGAATATTTGGTGTTGACAATAACATGCAATAGGTGTTTAAATTGCTTAGTTATTGTGATTTGATATGCATATATGTGGTGTGAAAGAGTAAGAATGATTCACAAAAGGTGTGAACTTCTTATTAGAAGTTTGACCAAAATTTGTCAAACAATTCACAAGAGGTGTGAATTGGGAATAGGTTGAATCACAAGTGGTGTGATCTTCCTATGATGAATTTATGGAGTTTAGGTAAATCACAAGTGGTGTGATTACCTACCTTGGGAATCCTTGGTGAAAAAGGAAGTCTCAAAGGAATTGGGAAGAAATTGACCAAAATTGGTCAAACGATTCACAAGAGGTGTGAATGTGGAATGGGTTGAATCACAAGTGGTGTGATCTTCCTATGGTGGATTTATGGAGTTTAGGTAAATCACAAGTGGTGTGGTTACCTACCTTGAGAATCCTTGGTGAAAAAGGAGGTCTTTAGGAAATTGTGTGAAATTTGACTTTTATTGGGTGGTTTCGTGTTCTAACACTTTAATTGTGTTTTAAAATGCTTATGAACATGAATTTCATGTGTTGAATATATTGTTGGAGTTGTAAAACTTGAAATCCTTGGTGATAAGGAATGAGGGAAGAGAACAAAGAAAATATATGTATGTGGAAGCAGTTTTGACATGGTCATGTTCCACTGGAACACGCCCATGTCATATCTGTACATCTGATGCTGGAAACTTTCTGACATGGCCATGTTCCCTCGGAACACGCCCATGTTGCGTCTGTATGTCTAAAAATGGCATAAATTGAATTATTTCATATTTGATGTGGTAACTATGGGTAAATCTAATTTGTTTGAGCAAGAATTGGAGATTTAAGGGGTTTTGGGTGAAAACGACCCGTTAGTAAATCGTTTTGTGTTCGGTTTGAATAATGTTTCCAAATTGTGTTTGGAATATTATTATTGTATTCCATATGGTGTTATGGAATACACTTGGGGATATAGCGGGGAGAACTCACTTAGTTCTAACGAACTAACGGTTCTTTAAATGTGGTGTTTTTCAGGAGAACGTAAAGGGTGAAGGCGACAGTGATCGGATATCTTGAGAAGGCTCGGATTGAACACGTTTTTGGTTAAAAACCCAACTTTTTGTGAACGGTTTTAAATGATGTAGAGTGTGATTATAATTAACACATTTGTAACCAGTTTTGATGACGGGTTGGGTTATGTTGGTTGTTTAAAATTGATGTTTAATTTTTGAAAAAACTGGGACCAAACTCTGAGGGTGTTTTAAACACGTGTCACATGTGGGAGAATTCTGGGGCTTACACTTTGTATGCATGCTTGTATGATCATGATATGACAGGAATAATCAGATGAACGAAATAATATATCTTATTAGTTCATCAATACATTAGAATAACATAGTTGTAAGATCTTATCTTATAACACTTAGTTATTCTTACATAAACAAACACTGGAACAATCACAGGCAAACATATGAATGATATAAAGATACTATGTATCTTTGTAATAACATTCGATACAAGAGTTAAGTAAGTGTATTAGGACAAGTCCTTTAAACACTTAGCTTTACAACTCAACACATATTACAAGAGAACATGGAACAAAGAATGATAATCATGATAATGTAACTTCATGATAACAACATCATTCACTCAAATAATTAATATAATATAATAAGACAAGTTCTTATTTAACCTTGTTAATAACACGGAGAACATATGACATTAAGAACGATAACACGGATGAACGCAATTACAATTAGTTACTATTGACATGTTGTATTATATCACTTCAATCATGTGCCACTAGTTCAAGTTGATCATGTAAGCCCCTATAATTCGCTGACCAGTTAGTTGCATCAATAACATTAATTTGGTTAAGTAAATAAATGAAACATATAAAGTTACAACGACTTGGTTGTGTAAAAAAAATACTTGTATAAAACAATTATATAACAACATCGTTGCTTTTTAGTTGTTTTCAGTCTTATTTTTCATAGTTCAATTGATATAACCATACACACACACACACATATATATAGGAGATGGTTCGAATGTTAACTATTTCTTATTGTCGTAACCGAATAATTACATCTTATTACTTTCGGGCCCACATTAAAGTAAATATAAAGGTGTAGATTTTTTCTTATTTATTTATTAATGTAAGTGTGCTATACATTAATTAAAAAATAGAAAAAACCTACACCTTTAGATTTACTTTATTGTGGGTCATACATTAATTAAAAAATAGAAAAAAACATACACCTTTAAATTTACTTTATTGTGGCCACCAAAGTAATAAGATATAGTTATTCGGTTAACGTAATAAACATAGGTTAACATTTGATCATCTCCCTATATATATAATTTTATAAAAAAAAGGAATTTATCGATAAAAAATCAAATTATATATTTTATAGGAAAATAAACCCAGAACTTTAGAAAATTTGACATTTTACAAAGTTGAGAGATGATTTTTAACTCAATTATAAATATTGAAATATAGATAAAAACAATTATTAACGGTAATGATGTTCTTAGGTCGGTGTCAGTCGCATTTTTTTTACCAATATATTATGTCATTTGATATAACCGACGATTATTATTAATTTTTCTTAAGTTGACAAACAAAATTTTACGAGGATAAAATCAAATTATATTTTACTTCAAATAATAAAATCTAAACCCTAAAACTTGAAGTGTTTAAGTAATATTTTATAAAATTTAAAATTAAAACCAAAAGTTTTAAAATATATTGACAGGTTAAGGATTTGAAGTGAGTGGCAACGAGGTGATGTATCGTTTTGTCATTAAGTTGTTTAAACGTTTATTATGATTTAGAATATTAAAATATTGAGACAGTCCGAGAAAAATGTGACTATATATATTATCAATCTATTTTTATATATTATATGTAGTAGATAAAAATATTACGCAACACATCTGCTTCATATGTAATTGTAATGTTGGTTGTTCGTTTGTGTCAGGGACGGAGCTTCACACGATTCTTACGGTGGCGGAAATTTACGTGACATAAATATTTTTTTAATCGATCAGTATGTCTCGGTTAGTCAGATTAAATGTTCAGGTCAATGATTCGGGTCAAGTCGGGTCAAAGAATAAAAATATAAGTAATTAATAATTATTATTATGCGTGAAAAAAAGAGTAAGTGTCTGAAAGAAAACTTACAATCAGCTCAAAAACCTTTGAGATTGGTTGAAGATTTTTACATTTATCTTGATTTGTATTAACCCAATATAAAATAATCTATCAATTAAGATCCTATTGTTTACAAAAATAACGGCTCTGGGCCCTAACCATAGTTAGGTTTGGTGTCAAAACCGTTAGAACAGTCAAGTTTGAGAGTCAAAACAGTTAATTGTTTAAAACACATGAGTTGTAATGATAAAACATTTTATTTTTGGTTGAAATAGTTAAAACACTTGAACATAAGGTTAAAAACCGTAATTTACTCTGTTTATGGGAAATAAAGGGAACAAAAAAAATTAGAGATTTTAATATGTGAATAACTATTGAAATTAATTTTTAATTTAATAATTACAATTGTTGTTTTATATTTAAAAGAGATGGTAATATATTTGTTTTTAAATGAGAGGGGTCGAAATCTAAATTTTTTAAAACAATTAACATTTTGGCTCGAAAATTAAAAAGACTGACGAAAAAAGGAGGGGGAGCGTTCCCCACAATCCTCTCAAACCTTCTCCCATGGTTTATTGGTTTGTCTCTCCTAGTCAATTATCACATGTAAAATGTCATCTTTTGGTTAAGGATAAATATTGATTTTTTTATCTCTCTTGTTAAATAAAACTATGATATAAAACTTATGAAAATACATAACGACAGAAATATTTCATGTGAAATAAATTTTTTAGAGTATTTTATTTTAATAAATAATATGATATACACTACAAGTCATATTCTTTAATTTTTAATAAAATATTTTTGAAAATAGACAACGTTTTTTGTAAAATAAATATTTTAAAAAAATATTTATTTAGCTTGTGTAAATGTTTATAACCTAATAATATATGTATTTTTTAACTTATTGGTACACCAGTATATTAAAACTATATTTTTATACTTTTATACTTTTATATTAGCAAATGTTTTAAATAACTAATTTATATGCGATCTTATTGAGTTAAAAAAAATATAATGATAGTGTATAAATCCGTGTATGTATTTTAACAAAAGTAGCAAAAGTAACTTCAAATCAGTATATATGGTGGGGTCACGGATCGGTCTTATTTATATTATCGCTTTGTTTGATTCCCTTCCTTTTTCTTCTTGGCCATGTGATTGGTAGGTAAAGCTAATAGCTTTTTTTTTTCTTTTTCTTTTTCTTTCTTTTTTTTTAAATTTTTCTTTCTCAAACGATTAAACAATCTCTCATAGGGCTGTAAACGAGCCGAACGTTCAGCGAACAGTTCGTGAACTGTTCGGCGGGAAGTTCGTTTATGTTCGTTCGTTTAATAAAGGAACGAACACGAACAAGAAATTTCGTTCGTTTAGTTAAATGAACGAACATGAACAAAGGTCGTGTTCGTTCATTTGTGTTCGTGAACGTTCGGTAACATGTTTGTTTACGTTCGTTTATGTTCGGTTAAGTTTTTTTATTATATTTATTTATTAAATGTGTTGTATATTTTTAATTTTTAGTGTAATACCATAAAATTTAAGTTATTTTTAGTTTAATACTATAATATTTTAATTTATATATTTATAAATGATTATTTCCAATGGTTGAGATTAATAATGTTGATTTTTATTATTAAAATAATGTGTTCGTTAGCGTTCGTGAACCGTTCGTGAACAAGGTAAATTCCTTAATGAACGAAGACGGAAAAGAATTTCCGTTCGTTTAGCGTTCGTGAACCGTTCGTGAATAAGTTAAAAGGTAAACGAATGAACACGAACAAGGGCTCGTTCGTGTTCGTTCATTTCGTTTACAGCCCTAATCTCTCACTAAGATAATCTTAAAATACATCAAATAAAATTCTTACTTATAATCAAACCATAGATAGATGTATTCCTAGAAAGACATAAACCTCTGCTACAATATATATATTTTCCTTGAATTAATTACATGAAGAAACGGTCTATTAACACCATCCATAATTGATTTTGACAAGAACAATGGTATTTCAGGCTACTTTTCAATGTTTTGAAAACCGGACTGGACCGGTCGAACCGGGAACCGGTGGTCGGACCGGTTTGGTTAGGGGTTATGGCCGTTTTTTGGTGAACCGGCCGGTCGAACCGACGAACCGGTGGTTGAACCAGTTTTTTTATATTTTTTTATTTTTTTTGCTTTATATATATATATATATATATATTCCGATCTCTGACTAGTAAGAAGACCGGTTCGACGTCCGGTCTGGTTATGAAAACATTGCTTTTCACACATGTTTTATAAACTTAAAACACCAAAAGTGTCATCATGCGTATAACATGCAAATTGGTAAAAGGAGCCTTGTTAAATCTGTTCTTTAAAATAAACTAAACTAGGGTTTACTTCACTTCACGCGTTATGATAGTAACCTTGTATCGAAAAAAATACCATATTTACCAAACAAATATTTTATCCAAAAAGATTGAGTTATTTATTATTTAATAATCATTATTATATAATTATTATTATTATTATTATTATTATTATTATTATTATTATTATTATTATTATATAGTTATTTATTTTAATTGGTAATAAACTGATAATTACAATTCGAATTATTGTATACATAGTAATTAGCTGGTGCTCACGCGCTGCATTAGTATTCATATTATGATTTGCATCATAAAGTGAAAACATGATAATGACATATTGGAATATTTTTTTTTGAAAGTAAGAAAAATAAAACCTTGAAATTGGCATCGCATATACAATTATTTAGTGGTCTAAAGCTTGTTTTGAAAAAAGTTCACCGTGAACCATCGGTAAAAATAACAACGTCTAACCGACAACTTGTTGTTGTTGATGATGATGATGATGATAGTAGGGGTAAAAGCTTTGTAAAAAAAATATTCGTTAACCTAGTGGCATCAAAAGTATGTTACTTTAATAAAAGAAGATGCCTAAAAAAATTAACCAAACAACTTTTGTTCAGAAAACAAAAAATCAAATAAAAGTAGGCTGAATAAGGTTAGTACTTGGGCTGGGTGTGTAAGAGGATTGCCCGTGAGTATTGTTAAAATGAAATTGGACCACAAACACATGAAAAATAATAAAAACATGATTCATTAAAAAATAACACAAACATGATATCACGGTTTTCTTTACAAGTTTAAAGATTCTCAGAATTAATATAATATAATATAATGAACATAAACAATATCTAGAAATTTCCAAGCATACTTCTAATCATATGTATTGGAAATTTGCATATGTTACAAATCATGATATGCGGCTTTATTATGCCAAATTCACATATGCATACAATCTACATAAGTAAATACCAAGCCTCACAACATAATTTGTGTCCCAACTAATTAAGACTAAAACGAAGAATAACTTAATAACAATGAAAATATGTATTAATCTTAGTTACTCTTGGTTTTTAATTTTTTATGCATCCAACTATCAAATGAATGGGATCTCGACCTAATAATACTAGCTACTAATAGTGATCCACCAGCTTGTTGTAACAAGTTAAATGGTTGTATAGAAGAGTGAACTTAAGAGTCATAAAGAGTCTCAAAGAATATACATATAAAACAACAAATGTTAAGTCATACAGACATATATAACAGATCCAAAATAAAATAAATTTCAAGTATATATATCTCTCACATGTAAAAATAGTTTTAAAAAAATGGGCCATGAAAACTCATTTAAACAATAATATTGGTATAAACACCTAAAGTTGATAATACAAACGCTAGTGAGATTTATATACTAACCCTAGCTACTATAAGAGGTGAATCAGGACATTACACCATCCAACAAGTATGTATGTGATATAAAAAATACCCGAATTGAATCTAGCATGTATATCATCCTACTAAAATAATGTGGATGCTGTTTAGATTTATAGACTAACCTAATATGAGATTTGGATAAGAGCACTATGTCATCTAATTAGTATTTTATGGAAAATCTTTATTTGTCAAAAAAGTGTTCGGACTGTGTTTTGGCACTTTCCAGTGTTTTGAAAACCGGACCGGCCGGTCAGACCAGTCGGACCGGGAACCGGTGAGGAGACCGGTCCAAATATAGCATGAAAATCGCCTTGGAGAGAACCGGCTGGTTCAGCAGGTTCACCAGTCGGACCAGTTCACCGGTTAGACCGGATTTTCAGTTTTTTTTTAACTAAAATCCAAAGAATGAAACATTAAAATCATACATTATATTTTTTTAACATGATTAAGTTTGTTTTAATATTAATATGTTTATTTAAATGTGTTTATACTTCTATAATTTTTTGGGAATTTTTTATATATTTATTATGTCATTCGGTTCTTGAATCCGGTCCGACCGGTGTGACCAGTAAACAGTAAGACGTCCGGTCTGGTTCTGAAAACATTGGTTTTGGCTATAATTTAAAACCTAGCCTAAACAAAATATTAAGATCAAATGTGGTACTTTATTAATGGAAATGATATGTGTTTGAAAATATATAATTACATATAAACAATACTTTAACAAATAAAACAATAACCAAAAGATCTTCATTAACTACAAAACTAGTACATGACCTTAAAATACTTTAACAAATAAAACAATAACCAAAAGATCTTCATTAACTACAAAAACTAGTACATGACCTTAAAAACTTTAGTTTTATGTAAAAAACTAATTGTTGTGTGTAATTAATAAAGTTAAATAACCAAATTTGAAAATATCATTAAACATAAATTACCAAAATGTAATTTTCAAAATCATTTTTATAACTTTCGCTTTTTAGAAAATAATTCTTTAAACATTTTTTTTTATAAAACATCATTTGTTTATAAAAATTTCATTGTTTTCTTCGGTTTATAGTTTATTTTAGAGTTAATTACACAAATGGTCCCTGTGGTTTATCGGGAATCCTAGGTTTGGGTACTAACTTTTTTTTTAACATTTTGGGTCCTTAAATTCCTTAAAATGTTTCACCACTGGGTATTAGGGTAACCTGCCGTTTAAAATTAACGATTTTAGCCTCACGTGCCTAGCACGTGAGGGCATTATCGTCCTTTCGAGGCGGAAG
Organism: Mikania micrantha; assembly: GCA_009363875.1. NCBI lineage: Eukaryota > Viridiplantae > Streptophyta > Magnoliopsida > Asterales > Asteraceae > Mikania > Mikania micrantha. The sequence goes on from CM018690.1 coordinate 46,456,890, forward strand.
CGAATAAAATTGTACATCAATGGCGGAAATGAAGACGAAGCGATTCAGCATAGGATACGCACTGTTACCGAAGAAACAGAAGAGTTTCGTTCAGGATTCGTTGGTGAATCTAGCGAAACAACGCGGAATCGATCTCATCAAGATCGATTCAGACAAGCCGTTGGTGGATCAAGGTCCGTTCGATTGCGTTCTCCACAAGTTATATGGTGAAGAATGGAGGAATCAGCTCCGTCAGTACGTGGTTAGTAACCCTAGTTCTGTTGTAATCGATTTTCCTGACACAATTGAACGGTTACACAACCGAATTTCGATGTTGGACGTTGTATCGGAGATTGATGAGGTGGAAAACGATGAAACGTCGTCGTTTGGGGTGCTGAAGCAGGTTGTAGTTTACGAGCCGGAGAAGCTAAAGGTGGAAGACGACGAGACGGCGTCGTTTGAGGGTTTGAAGTTTCCGGTGATTGCAAAACCCTTGGTGGCCGACGGAAGTGCAAAGTCGCATAAGATGCTGTTGATTTTTAGCACCGAGGGTTTTGATGAGCTGAAAACGCCTACTGTTTTGCAGGAGTTTGTGAACCACGGTGGTATGATTTTCAAGGTGTATTTGGTTGGGAAGTATGTGAAATGTGTGAAACGGTAGTCATTGCCGGACATTGATGAAGAGAAATTGGAGAGTTTACACGGTTCCTTGTCTTTTTCACAGATCTCAAACCTGACTTCAGATAAACGGCAGGTTACCCTAATACCCTCACCTGCTAGCACGTGAGGCTAAAACCGTTAATTTTAAATGGCATGTTACCCTTATACCCAGTGGTGAAACGTTTTAAGGAATTTAAGGACCCATAATGTTATAAAAAAAGTTAGTATCCAAACCTGGGATTCCCGATAAACCATAGGGACCATTTGTGAAATTAACTCTTTATTTTATTTGTAATTGCTTTTTAAGAAAACATGTTTTTTAACTTTTAATTTCTAAAAATGCCAATTAAAAACATTTCTTTTTTTTTTTTAATTTGAGTTTTAGAAAAAAAAACTTATTTCCTTGTTGGAATTTTGTGTGAAAAGAAAAAGGAAAAAGAAATTAGAAATCTTTAAACTACCAATTCATTTGTCATTTGGTTTGTTGTTTGTTATGAATTAGTTTGTTATTTGTCATGAATTGGTTATTAACTAAGCCATGAATTGGCTTGTTAATGGACATGATGGCAACCTTTGATATGCCATGACTACATGTATAAATAAAGACATTTGGTCTCTTATTTTCTTGGCTAGTTTTTGAGAAATCTCTAAACCATTTGAAACACACACACAAGTTCCAAAGGTTCTCAACACAAGCATATACTTTGTTGACTTCTCAACAACATACAAACAATCGATTCGTCGTGTTAACACTCTTGTTTCAGGTAACGTTTCGGGTTTTCAGTTAACTCCGACAGTACGTACTGCTTCTACTGTTGTACCCTGGGAAACAGTGGGTTCACCTGGGTGGCCCGAAATCTGTTTTAAGGGACCTCTGTTGAACAGAAATCCTCAGCCACCAAACTCGTTTTAATTCGTTTCATCTTATGCTATACTTTTTATTTTAATTTAAATTTTAGAACTTGTTTCATCTTGTACTACATTTCTTTCTTGTAATTTAAATTTCAGCACTTTTTTTGTTTCTTGTAATAATGTATTTTTTAATTGTGTATTTATCTGAATTGTAATTCGAGTAATTTAATAATAAAAGTATTTGTTTATTTTGTGAACGGTGTTCCTACATTCCTAAACTTTTGAAAAGTGTGTTTTTTTTATTAGAAGATTTGATTTTTAATTTATTAAAAATTGTTTTTATATGTAAAAAGTAAATAATATTATTAGTCATTATAATTATACTTATTTATTATGAGAGGACATAGTTATGTAATATGAGAAAAAATAGAGTATAAGATTAGAAAGTAACATGTGATAATATTAGTTTAAGAAAAAAAATGACAAATGATAAGTAATAAAACTAACATAAAAAGATGACAAATAACAAAAAAAAAATGTTTGTTTATTATAATAGTAAAATTTGAATACAAACAATGCTCACATATACTTATTTTTAATTACAAGATTATATGATGTAGTTATGGAAACTATATCCTCTCCCCCGGACCTACTAAGATCGAGTGAGAATATATTCACTAAGTTTATTTGTTTTCTCTTTTTGTAATATCAAAATGAAACAAAAGCTTAGTAATAATAAAAATAATAAATTCAACAAAAGGAACCATGTTATTTTATTTTATAAATCAACTAAAACTAAATAAATATTACCCAAACTCTTATATTTATGGTGGAACGTAACTAATTTAAAAATAATGATAAATTAAAAAGATAAACTTAATTAAATAAACTAAAAAGGATAATCATATCGAAGAAGCAAACTAACTGTATACATAATTATTAATGCTACTGCCAGCTGTGGCCGACAATAAACATAAAACTTGATTTACAAGGCTATGTGTTATCATCACCCCTTCTTTCACTCCACGTCGACGTCACATAATGAACCAACATCATCACTTACTTATCATCACTCTCCCATTTTTCCCACTTTGTTTTTCTTTCACCCCGTGATGCTCCTCATGCCAGCCCCTCACACCCCTGTGTAATGGGGGATGGCACACTAGGGCGTGACCGGCCCCTCTCACGCCCCATCACACACCATAACACATACCCTAACATCCACTATTTTATATAATTTATCCTTGTCTAGAAACTTAAGATAGATTAGTAGCCCAAAACCATGATCCATATATTAATGTCAAACTATTGTTGCTGTAATTATAGCGACGATATAGATAACGATGGCAAGTTCAAGATACAGCAGCAAATCTATAAAGACGAGCTGTTAGCAGTAACGACAATTTTTTTCATTGCTAAAGGTCTCATTTGTTTTTAATTGTTGTAGTGTGATATACTAAGACGATGGGGTATGCATGCCCCTTGGTCCAACCATTCCAAGTATGCGCCACGTAGGCGTCCACCACAACCACCCACTCCACCAAAAGTGGTGTATATGCCCACCCACGCCCAAGAAGAAATAAACGGTCGAAGGTCAAGAAGAAAGGAACGGTCAAGAAGAAAGGGAGAGGCGTGGCTGTGGCCACGCCCAAGCCATCAATTCCTAAGGGGAGCGGTGTTCCACCCTTCGTCCACGCCCATCCACGCCCCTCCCACCCTACATACCGCAAGGTCTAATAGTAAATAATCTCAAGCAATATGTGCTGCCAATTTTCGCCTTACAAACAACCGGTCCGATGCTCCAAATCATATAATATAGCAAAATTTCATTAAAAATCATGTTGTAGATATCAAATAAACAATTCCAATTTATAGCGCATCGAAACTAAAAAAAATAATTATTATTACTTTATCCACCTATGAGTGTGCATTGGAGTGCATACCTTGTACAACTAGTAGGGTATCGTGTTTTAAAACTTAAATAATCATCATTTTAGGTCTTAAGTAACAATCTCTTATTTAATACGCTGCAGTGTTGGCCTTATTTAATTAATTTATAGACAAGGGTCTAGGGCTTTTAAATTTTTGGGGCCTCAATTGTTCGGTTCATGTTCGGATTATCGTTCAGGTTATTTACTTTGTCGTTTTGAATATGAAAAAAATTGATAGTTTATTCATATTTTTCAGAAGAAAAAGTTTGTTTAAGGCTCTCTAATTCAGTGGCGGACCCAGGATTTTTTTTCATGGGGGCGAAAATTTTTGAAGCTCATTTAAGTATCGCTATATAATATTTTTTTCTTTTCTGTTTAGTTCGACCGGGTGGGGTCGGGTCGGGTCCGGCCATGCTCAAAAAAGACAATCAGACCAAATTTCATATATAAAAACATAATGAAAATACAATTTATCTAAAGTTGTTCTCTACGAGTTTTTATTTTTTGAAATATATCCAAAACATCGTGTAAAGACACTTTTCTAAGTAATTCTTTCTCCACAAAAAAATACAACTGTCACTTGAATTTTCGTCACAAATCTAGAAGTCTTCTTTTATCAACTTCATTGAAATCATACGGGTATATCTCAGATAATCTTAGTATCTTAGGAATGTCAAACCCACAGAAATTATCACAAGGACTCAAACTACTCAAACGAACAAGTAAGTCGGATGTTATCTCATTAAAACGATTCCCAAACTCTTGTATTTGCATATCTAGAACCACATTGAAGCAATCATACTCAAGTAGTGGCGATATGTGATATTTGTTTTTTGTCTTGACGACTTTGGGTTAATGTATTCACCATTCATGTTCACCACTTCAAGTTCATGTTTCTCATAGAAAAGGTTAACTTTGTCGAAGAACTTATTAAAACCCTCCATTAAAAAGTATATGAATTATATATAATAATTACATCCGACAATTTTAACCCAAGACAAGGGAAATGGGTTGGTTTTGGTGAATAAATATTGTATTTGGGTATAAATGGGTAGCATCATAACATAGAATGAGTTGAGATGAGTAACTCCTTGATACAATGCGGGTCAAGATGAGTCTCTTAGAAACTATGCAAATAAAATGGATTCAAATCATTAATAATATATGTTTGATGAAAAAATTATTTGAAAATTATTTAAATGGGTTTGTGGTTTAGTTATTAAAATTAATATTGGATCTAGTTTTAAATTGTGTTTAAATCATTAATTGGGTCTTTTTCAATTGGTTTTATTAACCAAATGCTTAGAAATAAAAAATGAAAGGGGCAATTCCAAAATTTTATGGGGGCGATTGCAAAATTTTATGGGAGGCGGTCGGGATTTGAACATATATATACTACTAAAAAAAATTTTCAAGGTGGGCAGCTGCCCCCCGGCCTTGGCTATAGGTACGCCACTGCTCTAATTCCAAATAATTACATCCTTTACGCTTTTGTTTCACCTTTACAGACGAGTTGACGTTGGAATAAATCGTCTATTAATTGTAAGAGTGAAAAATCTAGTGGGAGGTCTTGCCTCAATAGTATTCCAAGATTTCTTTCAAATGGGATGTCTTGGGTTTAAATCCCTCCCGCAGCGAAAAATGGGTCTGAGGGTTGTATCAAGGGGTTTTCCCAATGGGGTTTTCTCTTGGGGTGGTTGTGATGGCTCATGAGAGGTCCTGATAACTAGACCTTTGTGACATAGCCTGGAAACAGTGGATTCACACGATTGAGACATTCGCCGTTCAAAAAAAAAAGATAATCAAGTTGATTAATAAAGACGAGTAGAGTTATAAAATATCATCAATAAATATTGGACTTTATAGTCGTCTTTGTTTATATCATTTATAATTATCAATTGTTAACTATAATTATGAGTAAGCTTATGTAGATAGAGACAAATTAACATGTACGAAAAGCTTGAGCCGGCCCTGATGTGTAGGCCAAGGATATGCTATGTATCATATCGTGAGGCAATCCAGCTCCTTTTCTCATGACTCTGCGTAAAACATAAACTAAGTCAAGCACCAAACACATATGAGGTATGAGCGTGGATTCTCGTGGACATGTGGCATGTGGGATGTTTCTTGTCACATTGTTAAGTTTGGTCTTATATTGTTTGTTCCTTCGTTCTTTAGATAGTCGCGCACGCTACACCAGGACCACGGTCGCCTTTAATTTACAACTCCACAAACTTTGATTGTCGTGTTACAGTCCAACTATAATTATTTTTTTACAACTGTTGTATGTTAGTGGCTCATACAAACTTTGGTTTGTGCTAATTAAATAAAACAAAGACTGTGAGCAGTGAATGAATATTTACAACTGTATACAAATGCAATTTACAATTTTAATTTATTTTTCTGACTCTTTTGTATCCGTTAGTCATTTTGCAAGTTAAATTTATTTCTTAGGGCTAAATATAATATATTTAGTTTGATTTATGTTTTTTGTATTTTCTTTTTCTACTGTTTTATGAAAGATTGAATTTAATATTTTTAGGGCTAAATATAATATTTTTTCTTTGAATTTTAAATTTTGAATTGATTTTGTATTTCCTGAAAGATTATAGGATTAAATTGATGCTGATCAAGTAGTCATCAAAAGAGAGAACAACCAAGAAGAAATGAACAAACCATGAAATCAATTTTTTTTTTAAATCTAAAACCATTTTTTTTCTTTTCAGTTTATACAGAAACATCACCATGGGAACATCCTTACGGAAAAAGTCAATTAAGAAAAACTAGAAAAATTACTCGCCCGCTGCCGGGGGCGGTGTGATTAAGACTCACGTATTGTAACATGGTGGTTTGATTAAATAAACATATGAAGTTACAAATGATCAGTTATAAGTATAAAACGTAGATAGACAACATTATTGTGGCATATACATTGCGATAATTCAAGTTTAAGAAAAATTAAAACGTAGATATACAACACAATTGTGCCCTATATTTTGCGGTATATGAATTAAAAAACATATTGGAAAATGTACAAGACAAATCAAAACCAAAAGCACGTGAAGCTATGTGCTTACGAATTTTATTACGTATGTTGCGTCTCATATATATATAAAATAAATGTATCAAGTTACAGCGACACACAGAAAACATTTATAAAACAGTGAGACGTTATTAGGTCGATGTCGGTATCAGTCTCGTTTTCACTAACAGCATGTCACCATAGGTCGATATGACTGACAATTATATATATATATATATATATATATATATATATATATACATACATACATACATACACATTTATAAAACAGTGAGACGTTATTAGGTCGATGTCGGTATCAGTCTCGTTTTCACTAACAGCATGTCACCATAGGTCGATATGACTGACAATTATATATATATATATATACATACATACATACATACATACATATATATTAAATTAACAAAAGAAAGTCAGCGTGAAAAATCATATCATATATAATATAGAAGATAAAATCTATATTTTAAAGAACACGTCACAAACGGTATATTTGAAAATTATGAATAGGTTACGTCATTGTAAAAAAATGTTAACAAAAAGCGAAAACAATGGAAATGTAGCTAAAATATCATGTCGTTGTAAAAAATAAATTACGAAACCCGAAAGTGTATTTAAAAAGAGTAAAAATATTTCCTATGTAAGCTAACCAGAAGCATAGACGGATTCGGTTTTGACTAATATTTATGGCGAAACATAAAACGGTAAAATATATCATAGTTAACATGACCAGAAACATATATATATTTGATTTTGATTAATATTTATATTGAAAAGTAGTTATAAAAACGCTACAACATTAACCTAAACTATACTAAACAACTCTCATGTTTCGACGTGGTGATACGATCAAAAGAAATATGCGAAGATGTCACATATCAATTATAAAGACTGAAATGTATATATAAAACATTATTATGACTTCTACGTTGTGGTGTAGGAATTTAAAAAAAGTAATAGGAAAAAGTATATGGAAAATAAAAAGTGAAATCGCGTGATACGACGATTTTACGAACTTGATTACGTACGTTGCATTTTATGTGCATAAAAAAAATTTGTCAAGTTATAATGACTCATTTTTTCAAATCGAAACATATATATAAAATAATTATATAGAGTGTGATATTATTCAGTCAGTGTCAATCTCATAAAATAAAAAAAATAATAAAACAAGTAAAATAAAAAAAAAATTCGCAATCCAAGTTTTTAACTTGAACCCCATGGGATTTAATTGTGACGCCTAATTTTACTTTAAAAACCTACCGGGTTAGAGTGAATTTTCTTCATATGGACGGGTTGAGAAATAAACATATTAAATCAGATAAACTATAAACTTTATAAGTTTAGGGAGTCAAAATAATATATCTTCATGGGAGCCGGTCGAGAAATAAAGGCAAAATAAATAAAAATTAAAGAACAAAATCGTATTATATTTATATATATATATATATATACACACAGGGGATGGTTTGAATGTAAACCCTTCCTTATTGCGTTAACCGAATAACTAAATATTATTACTTTAGGGTCCACATTAAAGTAAATCTAAAGTTTTAACTTTTTTATTCTTTTTGTATTAATGTAAATGAGCCCTATATTAATTAAAAATTATATATACACCTTTAGATTTACTTTAGTATGGGCCCCAAAGTAATAAGATGTAGTTATTCGGTTAACGCAATAAACATGGGTTAACATTTGATCATCTCCCTATACACACACACACATTATAGTGGATCAAGTATTTTTTCTTTCCAAAGATACGGGTTGAGAAATAAAGACAAAAGAAAAAAAGAAATAAATCAGAAAAAAAACCAAAAAAATAGGAACCAAAAGAGCAGAACCTGAGTATGCGTGTATGCCAAGTTGTAAAAATTATAATTATGAAACTTAAAAATGTGTTTAAAAAGATAAAAATATATTGTATATAGGACGACCTAAAATACATAAAAAGTTGATTTTGACTTATATTTATTTGAAAACATATAAAATGTATAAATATATCAAAATTAACCTGACAAGATCGGAATGTCGTTAACAAAAGAACATTACAATATTAATTTAAAGTATAAAGAAATATATTTTAAGAGTTGAAAAATAAATAAAAAGAAAAAGAAAAAAGCACAAGAGAAGTTTCGATCACTTGACCCCTTGGAAAATATCAAGCCAACTTACCAACTCCTCTGCCCTTCAATTTCATTATACTCCAACAAACAAATATATATATTAGAAAATAGTCTAATTTTGTCTTATTTCAAGATACTCCATCAATATTGGTTTTTAAGTATAGGTATAATTAATTCTAAATTCCTTTGCGAAAAGTGAAAACCACCAAGGGTTCTAAATTCTTTTGTAAAGAGTGAAAGCCACCAAGCAGATGGGTGTCGCAATACCATGATGCCTGAAGTAGATTTAAGATTGTTATTAATTCTTTTTTTTTTTGTGGCGAGAAATTCAAGAAATAGATTCTCCAATTATAAATTCCATGTAATATCCGAAAATTTAATAGCATCTATACTCTATAATAAAAGAATAACAATATTGTCACTTGTCATCATCTTACATCACTAATGCCACATGTCATATTCTTACATTACTATTTCCACATGTCAACTCCTTATCAATCCACTTAATTATCTCTCCTATTAAATAATTATATTCTCTCTCTTATTAAATAATTATAATATTAATTAATAACTAATATATTATTTATCTTTTTATTATAAAACACAATTAAATTCTAAAATCAAAATTTTTAAAGTAAGAATTATTATATTTTCAAAATACAAAATTTATGTAAAAAACAATTTATCTTAAAAAAATGTTTTTTTAAATAAAATATATTATAAAAGGAGTTATTAAACAATAGGATTTTTATCATCTAATGACGTTTTTTAATTTATTTAAAATTTGAAGTAATAAAAATAATAGAAAAAGTTACATTTTTGGTCCGTTATGTTTAACCTTAATTTATATATTAAATCCGTGTAATACAGGGGTTAATAACCTAGTTATTAATAATAATAAAATATATTATATTTGACCCTGATTCGTTTTTAATGAAACTTAGTTCGAAACGTAGAGAAAAAAATGAACAGGTCCTACCCGTATATTTATAATTTTACAACACATAATATTTAAAAAAATTATAAAAAAATAAATAAATAGAAACAAAATTTGAACTTAATAATTATAATAATATAATAATTAATATTAAAAATCCGAATTTGCTGTGATGAAAAAAAAATTATAATAGTGCACGTGTGCAAGTGTAGATAGAATTGAAAGATGAGTATGCATACATAAAGGATATGTATGCATAATAGATGGACACATATGCATTATCAAAATTCATGGATTCTTGTTCATCATAAATTGATCAGAGGAACGAAAGGAGAAAATTGATCCTGCTCATGAAATCTGTAGTTTTCGACTTCTAAATTTCGAAGAACTTTCAACAAAAATTTGGTGCACGTTTAGGAAGATTGTTTGCGTATTGATTCTAATCTACAGTTAAGGTACGGATAGTCTAATGTTTTTCTTTTGACATGTGCCAACTGGCCTTCGGGCATTTGATTCTTATTAATGGTTTGTATTAAGTTTTGTTATTCTGATTTTTATTTTGTTTCAAATTATGTTGTTATGTTTTATGTTTCGTATGAAGTTATATTATAAAAATATGTTTTAAAGTTATAAGCGTAAAATAAAATATATTTTATATAGTCTGAAACTGGTTTATGAAATTGTTGTTTATATGCTCGTGAGTTTACATGTTTGTGAGTTACTTGTTTATTAGTTTACTAGGTTAGAAACACATGTATTACATGGTTTAATATATAACATGTTATAAACAACAATATTTTACAAAGATTTGTATGTTTAATTTTATTAACTAAGTTAAATCCCGTGTATTATACGGGTTGAACATAAAAATATTATATACTTTGTAAGAAACTTGTTTTAAAATATTTCTTATTTTTTTAAATTTTAAATATTAGAAAAAAAGTCATATTTTGTAAACTTTTGTTGAATTGTGTTATTTAATAAATTAATTATTTTGAATTCATCAAAAACTATTTTTTAACATGAAAAAGATATATAATAGTATGAGTCATTAGATTTTTAATTATTTAATATATAAAGATTTATTATCTAATATATAAAGATTTATTATCATTTAATAAGAAAGAGAAATAATTGTAAATATAAAGAAGTGACATGTGTCACTAATGGTATAAGGATTTGACACATGGCATAGATGTCTAGCATATGGACATGTGGCAAAAATTATGTTTGTTTATTAGTATAGAAAGATAAGTTTATGAGTTTGCATGTTTACGGGATTGCGTGCTTACGAGTTTAAAAGTTTACTTACTTACAAGTTTACAAACTTGCATGTTTACAAGTGACAAGTTTCGTTAGTTTACGAATAAATATTTTGATTATTCTCAAGTTATAAGTTCAAATTAATTTGATATGAGATTTTGATATGAATATATATTATGTTATTTAAAATATGGTACCCAAGTCTGACACCACCTGAGGAGTTAACCCCAGGTACATCATTGTGGCATAGAATGATGTAGACATGTATGTAAGTTTGGAAGTATTAGAATAAAAATAAAATATATAAAAAAATGTTATAAAAATATATGCTTTTATTAAAATAGTTAAAACCTTTTTATTTAGTTATTTATTTATATAAAAAAAATATTTTTCTGAAAAAAATTTCTTTTTCTGAAAAATAATATAGATTTTTATTTATAAAAATTCCTGGTGAAAAAGGATTTTAAAAACAGTTTACGGTTTAAAAGTTATTAAAAAAAGAAGGTTTTTAAAACAAAACCCGGCCTTAGCCGGGTCTCGAACCGGAGACTTCTCAAACCGCAAACACAAGCTTAAACTGGTTGATCTAGACCGAAGTCTGCGATGGAAATGGTTTTGGATTATATTTAACATAAACCCAAATCTGATTCCCATTTCCAGTTCATTATAACCGAGCCCTAGTTCCTTCGTCGATCAAATTCGAGAGTTAGGGAACCCGATGGTGTTTATAACCATGGGTCTTTCATTCGTGGATCAAAAACGAGTAGAAGGGTGTATGAAACACCTACCTACATTCGAGATTGAATGGATTTTGATCGAGCGGAAGAACCACGAACGGCCGATGCTTCTAGATCTTGATTCGCGATGTACCGTGTTTGTGAATGTGTTTTTTCGATCACAGAGTGTTTCGAAATGGTTAAAGGGAGATATTGGATGGATCAATTCGAGTTTTTATACACGAATTCGTCGAGTTTAAGCTTTCGGTCGTGATGGTTATTTTGGAAACGATTTTTCACGCGTTTAAGGAGTTAAATGACATTAATTGGTGATATCAATCACCTACCACGTTCGAATAGTTGCCTAAAATGATCGGGATTAGCTGGAATGAGCTGTATGTGCGTGGTATGGAAACCAGGTCGCGAGCGGGTCAAATGGGTCGAATGGGTAAGAAACTGGGTTGAGGGGAAGATAACTATGGGGTGTTGACATGTTTAGCCCCTCCCCTTTTTCCTAGTTATTTTCAGTTTCATTTGTTGTCATTTCTAACCCTACACTTTATAAAATCCTATTTCACCTTGTTATTAGATTTCATAATTAGTATAAATTAGTTATATCTTTTATAAAATATCATTTTAATGTTAAAGATTAAAACATAGTTATTTGCTTTATTTAGTTATGATTAAGTTTTAAAAATTTATACTTTATTTATAAAACATGTATCATTATATTTCTTATAGATTTATAAAAATCCATTTATTTAAATTTATTTAATGATTTTAAAAATCTTTAAACTTTATTAATATGTTTTTATTTATATATATATATATATATATATTTTGTTTGCATTTCTTTAAATACATACATATCTATACGCATATTTAATTAACTATTTATTTATTTTATTTTCTTGTACATATACATATACTTATGTATATGTGTATTTATGTAGAAATAAAAATTTCCAATGACGTCATAATTGCTTTATTAAACATAAATGTTTATTACAAATTTCGTAAATGTTACACCTATCACATCGACTATGATCACACCGTATGTTGCTTAATATAATACAACATATCATGCAATGCAACTAGAAAATCTGATTAACGAACTCAAAGTTGTTAATTCCTTATAGAGGTTGATGTAATTTATTATGATAACAATGTAACAATGAGCCTTTTAAATAATAATAGCCCAAGTAATGTTGGACTATATTTGAATAGAACATATTGTTTATGTAAGAGAGAATGAGATTCCATAGTGTTACTGTTGGGTATATCGACACATGTGACATGCTAGCATGTTCGCTTATCAAAAGTCTATCACCTATATAGTATTTAGTGATTATGTACTTAACATGTGTTTTAAGCATAACATTTTATAATTGTCATGTATATATTTTTTAAAACATTATTTACTTACTCTCTCGAATGTAATGTAAAGTTTGTTTTTGGTTATAAACAGTGACGGAGCTTGACTAATATATATGAGGGGAGGGGGGGGCGAAAATTCAACGTGATCAAAAATTTTTTTGCAATCGACCCAAAAGTCTCGGTTAGTTGGTTAAATGTTCGGATCATTGATTCAGGTCGATTCGGGTCAAACAATAAAAATATCTAATAATTATCATTATGCGTGAAAAAACTAAAAGAGTGAGATCAAAGAATTACACCGCTCGACAACCCTTTGAGAGTTTTGAATTGTTCGACGACGAAGATATATTGATTCAATCTAGAAACTAAATGTCGAAACAATCAAAATAACCATTATCACAAAATTAATATATAATTTTACACCGAATAGACTAAGTATTCTACAATATATAGACTAAAATGAATACAAATTCAACAGCAAAAAATAGCAATTACATAAATATTCTGCACAAAAAAAAATACCTTACTACCTTACAACATAGAAGGAGCAGTGGACAGTGGTGACTCGTAGTGAGCAATTCAAAACTCTCAAAAAAAACATAGAAGGGACGCCGGAGGCAGGTAGTGGCCGTCATGAGCGGTGAGTGGTGACTTGGAATTGAGCGTCAAGCGCAGGGACGAAGCCACGTAGGATCAACATAGGGACGAAGGGTCATTGCCAGTTGGTCGGTGTGATGGTGGCGGTCTCTTGGTCAAAGTCGAATGGGTGATGAGGGTAAAGGGTTGGAGGGGAATGAGGATTTTAGGGTTGTAAATGGAGGGAAATAAGGTAAAAATTCTAATTGGTAAGAAATTTGGGGGGAGGGGGATGAGAGGGATGGAAATTGAGGGTAAAAAAATTTGGAAATTTGATATTAAATGTGAGAATTAGTATTTTATAAAATGTAATTCGTTTATAAATTTTTTTGAAGTGTATCTAAATAATCCAATTCGTGTTAATTTTTTTTAAACGAGGAGACAAAACCATTATTTAAAAAAAATTAACCTTAGGGTCTAAAAATTAACACTACTGGCAGGGGACAGTCGGCCCCCGACCCCAACAAAGCTTCGTCTATGGTTATAAATATATGTGCATTATAATGTTTACTTTAGACAAACATATTCTCTTAACACGTTGTTGTAAAATATTTTATGGTGAAGTGAAGAATGTTAACTTCTATATGTGTAGGTCCTATACTTAATGCACTTAATATGATAGAAGTTAATACATTAAAATTTTAAATGTAAATATTGGTGGTTTAGTTAAGGATTATTGAGTCACTTTTGCCATTATAAGTTCTATTTCAATACTGCTATTAGTACGTTCATAACTATTCAAATGTACTTCATCACAGATTAAGAAGAAAATCAATAACATTATAAGAAATCTAAAAGAAAAACAAAACTCTTAATTAGATTGATCCTTAATTGTGACTTAATCAGCTTTATAATCATTATCAAATATATATATATATACACGATTGAATCATATATTCATTTTAGCATTCAAATTGATTACTTTATTACATGATCAAAGTATTTAGATGAAGAAGAAATACAATGCTCTGTGAGGTACAGACACAAACAATCAAAGAGACGACATAAATGCATGCATGTTGAGAATTAAAAACCTAACCTAGAGCAAATGGGAAGCCAGTGTTTCCTAACCAACTACCCCCAACAATGAAGCTTCCTGGTGTGAAGCCTTGGGCCTCTGAAGAACTGGTAATGACCTTGAACCCTTTCCATTTTACTCTACCAGACGTCCCAGCCCCTGGTCCTGTGTTTCGATACTCTCCATAGTATAGCGTCTCAAGCGCAAAGTCCCCATCCCACTCGAACCATCCTGTAGGCTGGATCACATTGCTGATGCTAGATTGCATAATCACCGTCCTTGAGTACTGTTTCCATGGTCGTCCCAGATACGTTGGAAAACTCCCTTGCACTGCTTTTAGATCAGAAGTGGCACCAATCCTGCACTTGTGAATCACGATCCCAGTGTTTTGGTTACGATCGGTGCGGCCCTGTGCCGTGAGCATGTTCTTTTGACCCGAATTGGGGCGACGTGCATGGATATCACAATCTTGGAACACGACTGCAGCGTTTCCAAATATGAAATCAACAGTGCCAACAATCAAGCAGTTGATGTAGAACTGGCGGTTTTTGTGAACGTAAAGGGTGTCTTGATACGCCAGCATGTCACATTTATAGAATGCTGAGAAGTCGGATCCTACTCTAAGTGCCACTGCTTGGTGATTTGAAGCGCCTGCCGTGTTTTGAAATGTTATGTCTCTTGCCAAGAACCCATCACCTACAATAGCTGCAAAAAAATAAATATATAAATAAATAAATAAATAAATTGTTTCTCATTAACAATAACTAAAAAAACTCATACTAACCAAGCAATTTTTTTCATAATTATTTATTGTAGTGTTAGAAATGTTAGAAGTAAATTAAGAAGTTACATATACGTGACTCATATAGTTACATATATTTAATAAAATAAACCACATATATTTTTTATTTTCGTTAACATTTTCTAAAAAATAAAACGAAATTAACTGGTAATTACTATGATTACTTTTCTAATTTTTCACAAAAATAAAGATTTCCTCTCCTATATGTATATATGTATATGACCGGAAACCCGACAATAATGTTAAACAATTTACTTAGTTTTATAATTAAGAAGAAAGAATAAAGTAATATAAATGCATTATGGGATTGATCAAAATGTTTGGATTTGCATAGGGTGAGATTGAATGTTGTTAGCACATGTTTGGATAATGATAATATTAATAATTATAATAAGAGTATCTCTATTTGTCCACTTTTACCTAAAAGAGGACCAAAATGTCCAAATGGTTTGTGTTGGCTTAAACCATAGGCATCCCGCCCGTAATCAGATCCAACTATGGACGCCCCGCCCGTAATAATATATTTCAACATGGGCGGTTATGCAGTGGCGGAGCTTGAAAAATAGCTCGGAGGGGGCCGAAGGATTTTTAGGAAGAAAACGGAGGAGGCCGAGGGATTTTTAGGAAGGAAATGAGAGGAACCGAAGGATTTTTCGACGAAATACTACTATATTGACTCTTCTGACCGGAAAAACAGGGGGGGCCGGGGCCCCCTCGGGCCCTCAATAAGATCCGCCCCTGCGGTTATGGGCGGGCCGCCCATAGTTGGATCCGATTACAGGCGAGACACCCATGATTTAAGCCAATGGAAATCATTTGAACATTTGGTCCTTTTTTGGGTTAAAATGAACAAATTGGGAATTAGACTTTTATAATAGTAGGTAGCTTAATATACGAAAGGTTTCATCTGCAGGTTTTTTTTTAATTGTTAAAAACAAAAATGGCCAGCGCATGCGCAACAAGATCCATGTATCCATCTTTCTAACTAGCTGTACCTTTTTGCTTGCTAGACTGCTAAAGGCTCGTATGGAAAAATTACCAAAATATCTATTTGCTCATGTTTTTTCTTTGAAATTATCCATTTAATTTTTTCACGTATCAGAATGTTCATACTTTTTATTGATGCCAGTAGGGGTGCGCAAATTGGGTTTTTTTGTAAGCAGGTTCCGGTTCCAACCGGTTCCAGTTGAGGTCAACAAAGTTAAGAACCAGTTCCGGTTTTGATTATGGTTCTAATATGTCTGAAAAATCAGACCCGTTTGTACCCACCGGTTTGGGTATGACCGGTTCCGGTTCCATTTTTTGCCCACATTTAGGCGCCGACGCCCGTAAGTATACGGGCATCCCGCCCACATAGTCAACCAAAAAAAGCTTATCTTAGGCGCCCACCTATAAACACTTTTACAGGCGTCCGCCCATGAATTACAAGCGTCCCCACATAAACACTTTTATAGCCATCTGCCCATAAATTACAGGCTCATGCACTTAGATTACAGGGGCTCGTGTCAGGGCATATGGGCCCGCATAATTTTATTATAACTTAAATAAAATTTTTAACCATACTTTTAGTGTAAATTGTGAAGATGATCCTTGTAATTTGCAAATATTTAGTATTGATCCCTAAAGTTTATAAATTACTCATATGATGTCATACTTTTAAACCACATATATTGTTTCTAGATTTTACTCTTGGTGTCTATATTTCTTGTGACCAAAAACCATGTATTACAAATGTTTAAAGGTTGATATATAGGTGTGATTTATAACACTTAGAGTAAATCACATGGACCGTCTCGACAAACCTTTCTTAATAAAGAACAATTTTATTTTAAATTAAATTGAAAGGAAAATGTTATATATACGCGTCTTTAACAACTGGTTCATGTGTTCTGTATTATTTCGATTTCTCTATTAGAAATCATGAACATCTTTCGATCTATGTATATAATTATATGCAGGTGAAAGTTAGTAACTAAAAACAGAGCATACATTTGAATATTTGATGATTATATTTAGTCTATTAAAACAGAGCATACTGAAGGTATGTATATATTAATTCCGTTTATTTAATTAATTTGTACTTTTATTCCTCCATTTACTTCAACTACTAATTAATGGTTTCACAGCCAAATTTGAAGACCCGTTACTATTTATTATAGAGCCCCAAATCCTCTAAAATGAAATACATACGTATGTGGATAAGAAAACTCATGTATAATAAAAAAAAATTAATACTGAATCTATTTCATTAATAAAATAACAACTATAATTTAAGTTAAGAAAATTTAAAAATATATATTTTTTAAAATCAAACAATTACTTATATTTCATTTAATAAAAGAGCTAGGGTGGGGTGTTGAGACATAATAAAGAATAATATAATTGGATAAGAATGTAACCAACGGTGGCAGACTCAAAGGTGGTGCTTCCTCCTTTTACGCTTCGGCTACCAGTGATGATTGTGGTTTCCCTTCCATCTCCGATGAACATAATGTTAGTTTTGGCCTTGGGCACCTCCACATTCTCCCTGTACACCCCGGCCTTTATCCTTATCACGTACCTTGTGCTGCTCTTTGAGGGCGCCGCTGCCACCGCCGCCGCCACCGTCTTGTAGTTTCCGCTACCATCAGCAGCAACCACCACGTTAGGCCTAACCGTCGTCCCTGACTGCAACAGCCTCCTGTCTCTGGGAGACAGCCATTCTGGCCACACTTCCTCCTCCAACTTCCTCCCAGCTGCATTCTGATCGATCGTCATGTTACAAATCATGGCCAGTGCGTTGCTGCACATCTTCTCCACCTTTACCTGACCTTTTTCTAGCTCTTTACGGAGTCTCTTATCCTGAGAGAAGCCGTCAAGACAGGTTTCCTGGTCGGTGATGGCGGAGCTCATCAGCGTTTTGAGGTCGTTGGCGTGCTGCCTAAGCGATTCGTAGGAGTGATACTCCTCCAGGCCTCTTGCCACTTCTTCAAGCTCTTCCAACGTCTCGGAAACCATCTGGAGGCAGTCGTGAAGCGCTCCAATCTCGCGTGGCGTCAGACCTTTCCGGGTGCTCAGCTTCTTTATCTGAAAGTAGTTTTTCCGGACGGCAGCTTGTGTGATATTGACAGCAAGCTCGATGACGTCTTTTTGGGTTTTGACCTTTTTGGTTACATCAGGGTGGTTGATGATGCTGGAATAGCATAGCTCTGGGTAGGTAGTGCTGCTGCATGAAGTTTTCACGAGCCCTTCAGCTGGGCTGTGGGAGTCTCGAGATGATTTGACGGCCACAACCACAATGCCGATTAGAGCCGAGACAAGTACGATTAAAGCCAAAAGCTTTGCTCTTTTGCTAGAAAAGCTAACCTTCTTACTGGAGATAATGGCTCTGGCGTATAAATCTTTGACGCGCCTCATCATTTTTGAGATTGGCCGGTGGTGGAGGCTGAAAGCGTATGTGCTTTTATCCTCATATTGCATTATTAAAATTGGGAAAAATTCCAAAAAGCTAACCAATTTTTTTACCCAAAATGTCCTTGAAATAGTCCAACTCTTCCAATCCCATGTATCACAAAACTAAAATAAAAAAAATAATATATAGTTAAGTCAGTTTTTTAAAATAAAGTATGATTAAAAATTTTGAAAAACTTAATATTTAAGTAATAAAATAATAATATTATTTTTATAAATATTATCTTTTCAAAGTTTGTTTTTTTTTTAAATTTTATTTTAAAAAACCATTTTCAATATATCTTATTTTATAATATTCTTTTCTTAAGAAAAATATTTTTTCTATTAATATACTTTTAGTGTCTTAAAAAATATTTTTAATTTAAAAATGTATAAATGTGTATTCAATATTTAGTATTATTATTTAATGTATGATGCATTAAATAAAAGAGAGAAATGGAAAAATTATTTAAACAATAGTTTAGATTAATGAAATTTGTACTTTTTTTTTATTTTAATTTATTATATATAATAGATAATAGATGCGTAGGTGCCTATACGTGTATAGGCGAAGGCCCACAAAAAGGACAAAACAAAGCTTTGCACCTGTCCTTATATTTTTTTACGGAATTTTTTGACGCATGTGTCACGGGCAGTCGCCTATATATCTTTTTACGGAATTTTTAATGAGCGTCCGTATACAGGCAGACGCCTATAATTAACAGGCAGATGCGTGTACTTCGTGGGTGGACGTCTGGTAACAATAAGTGGTTTTACGGGCAGGAGCCCGTATAATCGTTCGAAAATTGTCTTTTTATTAATTATTATGATTGTAATACAAACAAAAAAAAATCAAAAACAATTATGATCGGATAGACGCCTATAATGCCTACCTACTCAAAAAAATTTCAGAAATACACACCTGTATGCTGACGCCCGTTAAAAAATTCCGTAAAAAGATATATAGGCACCCGCCCGTGACACGCACGTCAAAGTTGGTCTGACACACATAGCAACTTTTTGAATTTGGTTTGCCTAATGACATAAGAAAATAAAAATTGTTACATACTTAATTGATTGTTTTGAATCAAAAATCTTTCTAAATTTCCATTATAACAAAAATGATATTACGAGCATCAGCAGCAGTAAAGGACACGCGTGTGTGTAGTTTCTTTCCCAAGAATTAAACAACTTGGATGATGGTGGAAGGGTTAGGTTTTTATTTTTAAAGAAACAGTCCCTCGTTCGAAACCTACAGGCTACAACCTAGTTTTTTTACTTCATTGAGGCGCATGAAGCCAACAGTCCACTGCTTCCCTTTGATAAATTCTTCAACATTTTTGTTTTCAAATGGATAGTGGTTTTGATTCGCTGAAGGGTCATGTTGGTGACAGTGGTGGGGTGTTGTATAATGAAGCAACTACCGTTGGTTCAATATATATTGGTTGACAATAACAATCAAGACATTGTGACTTATTCTGAAGTTTCTTCACCGTTTTCAGCTCTTGTTATGAGGATAATGTCACATCCTAACCGACGGTGGAATACGTCGGGGCGTGATTGTGAATGCTCAAAAGCTAATGATGCTAAGTTAAGGTTTCGATATTTAAAACATTCGTATTAAATTATTCAAACAAAATATTCAATAACATTTAACAACATACAATAGTTCAAACACAAAGTACAAATGAAATACTAAACAATGATTTAATTAACTAGGTCCTCTAAACCTAATCTATGTCTTCGTCATATGTCTTCCTCTTAACCTGTTACATATGTAAAATAAAAGGGTTAATTATTTGCATAGTTGGTGAGTAATTCAAAACAGTTTAATATAATGCACATAAAAAGATGCAAAACTATTAAGTTAAATAAAACTAGATCTAAAGCATATGTAAGTTTCAATTAGCACAAAGCAAGAATCAAAACAAGCGATATTACAAAGCTTAAATCAAATTTCATATTGGTTTTAATCATTTCATGTTTATCGTTTGAACATTTGATTTCGGTTATGACTTTTACACGATATATTGTTGTTAAACGAAATTGATTGCTCGGTTAATCTTGTAATCATGTTTTAAACATAAAACCGTTATGATTTTCAAGTATTTATTTTAGACTTTCTATAACATATTATTACACACACACATATATATATAACATAAAGTTTTATAATAATCTTAATAAATGTTTATTTTAATAAGATATAATGAATTTTGTAAATCCTAATAAAAATTATATTTGTATGTAATATATATGATTATATATATGTATGGATATATATAAATATATATATATATATATATATATATATATATATTTATTCATAATTATGCATGTATTTGTTTATGAATAAAATTAACTAATGAATATCATGAATTTTTGTTTATTTGAACTTTAGCACAATTGCAAGTCGTAACTTATTATCGAAAAATCCTAATGGTTACAGATAACCTTGAATTGAACATTGGAGGTGGTGATGGTTACAACGGCGGAGATTCGGAGAAGATGTTGGCGGTCACCATGTAATAATCTTGACCGCTAAAGATTTTCCATTTTCATTGTCTTCTTTACATAACCCTAATCCATATCATTATGATTCTTCTTTCAATATGGTTGGATGACCAACAGTAACAAGAGGTCACAAGTTGGCTAACCAAACTAAGTTACCAAGGGAACAATCTCACGCTACATATTAACACGAAAGCCTACAATTTATGACATTACATATTAACACTAAGGCCCGCAATTTATTACACAACATATTAACACTATATGACTTGACATGCATGATAATAAACGAGTCGATACATTAATGATACGATTAAAAACTTGTCTAATGTGCTCAACATGAATAACCTATTTAGGACACACATAATCATTCAAATTATTGTGTTATATGAGTTAATTGCTTGAGAAGACATACTTATGACCCATTTATCAAGACAATGTAGTTTTATAAAAATTATATAAGTTATATATATATAGATAGTAATTTTTCGTTGCTTTTATGGTATTGGGTTATTTTCTTAAATGTTTTTAGTTTGTCGTGTAATACTGAGATTCTATGTGTTGTGTTCTTTGTGTTATTGGACCAATTATATTTAATCATGTTAAACATATTATGTCATGTAATTAGGGCTGTAAACGAACCGAACGTTCAGCGAACCGTTCGTGAACCGTTCGGCAGGAAGTTCGTTTATGTTCGTTCGTTTAATAAACGAACAAACACGAACAAGAAATTCCGTTCGTTTAGTTAAATGAACGAACATGAACAGAGGTCGTGTTCGTTCATTTGCGTTCGTGAACGTTCGGTAACATGTTCGTTTACGTTCGTTTATGTTCAGTTAAGTTCATTTATATTTATTCATTAAATGTGTTTATTTTTAATTTTTAGTTTAATACCATAATACTTAAAGTTATATTTAGTTTAATACTATAATATCTTAATTTATATATTTATAAATGATTATCTCCATTGCTTGAGATTAAAAATTTTTGATTTTTATTGTTTAAATAATATGTGTTCGTTCGCGTTCGTGAATCGTTCGTGAACAAGCTAAATCCTTAATGAACGAACACGAACAAGAATTTTCGTTCGGTAAGCGTTCGTGAACCGTTCATGAACAAGTTAAAAGTTAAACGAACGAACATGAACAAGGGCTCGTTCGTGTTCGTTCAGTTCGTTTACAGCCCTACATGTAATATATGCTATTTGTCACACCCCCAATTTTCAACTAACGGAATCATACCGTTTGGGAACGTGACAAACCAGGATCTCAGATCATTAGACATAGCGAAGACCTCTATATGAATTTCAAAATATACTTTGGTCTTTAAAACATAACATCAGAGTTTTCAAAATTTGCGGAAGCGTTATAAAACCAGTAACAGTTATAAAATGTAAACTACAAAACAAAATCCTCAATTGTGTAATTTAAACAATAAATGATAAACATGCATGCGACTCTATCTCCTAGTCCATGCCGGCTTTATTGCGCGCCTTAGCGTCCTGAGAAAACATGTAAATCAAGTCAACACAAAGGTTGGTGCATAACACAGGTTTTAAGTATTCACAATGTTCTAAACAACAGTTTGAATATCAAGTTGTAGATAACATAATCACACATGCACAGTCATGATAGCTAGTCATATAAACTATTTACATAAGTGGTCGACACCGAAGCTGACGAATTGCCATGCTATAGCATGTTTTTGCCTTGCCACTATTGTCTAGCACAACAATAGTAAAATGTGTTTGGTCAGTCAAACACCTGCGTAGATCTCATCTACCAGGTGAGGTTTGTCAAACCTAATAGATCTATTTCCAACTACCACGCTTTGCGCTACGGCAAACTAAACGGTTCGAGGTGTGTAAGGACTTTCAATTGCTATGTTGTCACATAATGTAAACAGCTAACTCATGCAAGTGATATGTATCTAAAAAGAGTTTGTTGCACATGTTTTCTCCCCCAAAACAGTTAAAAATAAGAAAGGGGCCGTGTACGCACCTTTGATAGTTGCAGAATGATCAAATACTCGTGAACTCTCGTAAAAGATCCTTTACGAAGAATCTGTGTTTAAACAATAACTTAATGTTATTCGAAATGTCGTTTTATGCTTGAAATCACATACGTGTCAACACACGTATGCTAAAGTGTTAGAAATGTGCATACGTAAATACGCGTGACTTTGAAATCGTTTAAATAAAATCACATACGATTTTATTTAAATAAACGTAATTATGCGCGGTTTCGTTTTCGGATTAAAATATGAATTTTATTATTCAACTACGTTCGGAATTGGATTCTGGTTCCAACGCAACTCGAACGAGTCGAATCGGAGTTAGAACGAAGAAAATATGATCAAAATACTAAACCAATTGTCAAAATCCCAAAAACTGTTGGGGGCCGGGTTCGAACCCGCGACCTCCAACCTCAAACACCTCTCCCTACCATCTAGTCTGATCAGATTTTATTGACATAACATGGGATTTAATTCTTTTAAACCCAACTCTCCTGGTTCCCCTTTGTTTAACCATACCGAACCAAATGGGTTCAATTGAACCCCAATTCGGTTTCAATCAAGCTCGAAATCATGGGGTTATGTTTCTAAGGACCTAAACGAATTTATACAAAGATTCAATTTGAAAAATCATCAACTCCTGATCACGTATTCGGTTATACATGTCTCGACAACAAGTTCACAAAACCCATATCCAATTCGATTTAATTCGTTTAAATTGGGCTAAGGAATCACAAGACTTTCAGTTAATGATAGATTTCGAACTCCTCTGATTTCTTTAATTTGACTTTCATCAATATTCAAGTCCAAATCCCCAATTCGTTTTCTCGTTTGAGCCCTAGATTCTAAAATCCCATAATTTGTTGTAATTAAGCAAAATTATCATAGGGATTTCATTAAATAATAAATTTCGAAGCTACCTACAATGCTTAATTTGAATTTTCTATACGCTGGTACTCAAATCCCCAAAACGTTTAACCCGATGAACCCTAGAACTCAAGGTTCATCAAATCGATGTTATCACCAGAAATTGACTTATGTTGTAGCTTAATCGGCCCTCTCTGAAACTGCCTACATACTTTAATTTGATTAAAAACTTCATTTGTATGGAAATCCCCAAAACCGTATTCATATGAACCCTAGTTATTAGTGTTCCTACAATTCGATGTTAATACACAAATTGATCATAGGTATTAGCTTAGTCGGCGTACTTAGAGTATGTATGAACGATCACTTACTTGATTTGGCGCCTAATTGATGTATCTCGACTTTTAGGTGAGTATTCGGCCGACTCTCGATCGTGTTCTTCTACTCACGGCTTCTTGGATTAAATTGGTATGTGCCTCAGGTTCTGAAAGTGCCGATTGATGATTCTGAGTGATCAATTCGAAGTGATTAGGGGTGTTCATCGGGTCCGATAACGGGTTGTTCGGTTTATTCGGATCGGGTTATTCGGATTTGAAAATTTTGGGACCCTATCCAAAACCCGACCCGACCCGAAAAACATATATGCTTATCCGACCCGAATCTATCCGAACAACCCGAATAACCCGAATAAGTTTGATTTTTACATCCGAATAACCCGAACAACCCGAAAAAACCCGAAAAAACATGGTTTTGGATATCCGACCCGACCCGAACTAGAAAAATGGATATCCGACCCGAATCTATCCGAACAACCCGAAAAAGAATTCGGATCGGTTTTTTCGGGTTTCGGATACGATTCGGATTTCGGGTTTTTTCGGATTTCGGATTTTTTGAACACCCCTAGAAGTGATATAGCCTAATGATGTGATTTCCTAATGTAACCGTGAACGGTTTCAATTTTTGATCTAATTGAACCCTTAATTCGATTGATAATGATGATGATTACATCTGGTAACCGTTACTAATCATTAATGCACTGATTATAACAGGTTTAATTCGATTATAATGGCCTATTGATTGCGAATTTCAAATCCCTTTGATGTTTTAGCCGAAATTTTGACTAGTAAAAGTCAAAATTGACACTTATAATTATTTACAAGTTAAAACCTTGAAATTGTGATGTTTATAAGCCGTTTTGCTCAATTCCAACCCTTAGAATTTGTTTTGGATCAATTACTTAACATTTCGGTTAACAAAGTTGAACCGAAAATCCCGAATTGTCACTAATTGAAATAATTGAACTAGTTTTTGGGCTTGATTTATCCAATTGGGCCTCCTAAATACCAATGGGCCTACTTTGGTTCATTGGGCCTACCTTCTGTCCACTTGGGTCTCACAAAATATAATTGGGCCTATCTTGAGCCTTGAATTTGAAATTGGGCCTCCCTTAAGCCTCAGATTTGTGATTGGGCTTACCTTGGCTCTATTGGGCCTTCTTTGGTCTTACTGGTCTTCTTTGGCCTTACTGGGCCTGTGGTCTAACCATTTTTAGTTAACAAAGTTAATCCGAAAAGTCGGATTGTCACATCATCCCCTTGTTGAAGGAATTTTCGTCCCGAAAATTAGTAAGTGTTAGGAGTAGTTAGGAAACTACTGACGAGTTTAAATCGCACGTGTTAGTGTGATTTGATCATTCTGTGTGCTTGTGTGTACTCACACACACAATCTAATGGTTGCAACATCACAACTACTTGTGATCGTTCAATGTGACTGTTTGCGTGTACACTAGTTAGTTCACCTAACTGTGACTGTTTGTGTTTGATCATACTGTGTTGTGTAACCTCACACATAGTGAGTGTCTATAACTGTTTGTACTATGCAACCCCGCACATAGCAAAATGTGTGTAACTAATCATGCATGTACTACTATAACATGTAACATATGAAATATAACACATAAAATGTAATGTAGCACAAATGTTTGTAATAAAATCAATTGAATAAAAGTGTTTGTGCTTACAGTTTGAAATTTGCAGTGTTGATGTGTGAAACATCACGTCATCCCCTTGTTGAAGGAAATTTCGTCCCGAAATTTAACGTGCACTCTCATTGTTAGCAGTAGTTGTTTTGTATAGATGAGGATACTTCTTCATCATTTGATCTTCCCGTTCCCATGTGAATTCAGGACCACGTCTCGAATTCCACCGAACTTTGACTATCGGAATCTTGCTTTGCTTAAGTTGTTTGACCTCTCGGTCCATAATTTCTACTGGTTCTTCAATGAATCGTAACTGTTCATCCACTTGTATTTCCTCCAATGGTACAATCAATAGAAAGACATTTCTTTAAGTTCGATACGTGAAAGACATCATGAACTCCACTGAGTTCATCCGGTAGTTTGAGTTGATACGCAACCGGACCAATCCTTTTCAGAATCTCAAAAGGTCCTACGTAACGTGGACTAAGCTTCCCGCGCTTGCCGAATCGTATCACACCTTTCCAAGGTGATACCTTCAGAAGAACTCGGTCTCCTACTTGAAATTCCAACGGTTTACGACGTTTGTCAGCATAACTCTTCTGTCGATCCTAGGCCGCTGCCATACGGTTCCGGATTTGAACTATCTTCTATGTCGTCTCGTGTACCAATTCAGGACCTGTTATCTGACTGTCACCAATTTCAGCCCAGCAAACCGGTGAACGACATTTGCGACCATACAAAGCTTCAAACGGTGCTGCTTGAATACTTGTATGATAGCTATTATTGTAAGAGAATTCCACTAACGGTAAGTGGTTTTCCCAGCTATCACCAAAGTCAATTACGCAAGCTCGTAACATATCCTCGAGCGTTTGAATCGTACGTTCACTTTGACCGTCGGTCTGTGGATGATAGGCGGTACTTATATCCAAGCGAGTCCCCAATGACTTATGAAGAGATTTCCAAAAGTTGGAAGTAAATCGGGCATCCCGATTTGATATGATAGAGATCGGCACGCCATGCCGTGCTACCACTTCCTTGATGTAAATGCGAGTCAGTTTCTCCATCTTATCTGTTTCCTTGATTGCTAAGAAGTGTGCAGATTTCGTTAATCGATCGACAATTACCCATATCGTATCGCAACCACTCGGTGTACGGGGTAACTTAGTAATGAAATCCATCGAAATCTGTTCCCATTTCCACATTGGTATCTCTGGTTGTTGCAGTAAACCAGATGGCTTCTGATATTCAACTTTGACTTTCGAACAAGTCAAACATTTGCTAACGTATTTAGCAATATCAGCTTTCATGTGAGGCCACCAATACAGTGCCTTCAAGTCATGATACATTTTGTCTGATCCCGGATGGACTGAGTATCTGGACTTGTGTGCTTCATCCATCACGAGTTCCCTTAAACCTCCATACAAAGGTATCCACAGTCTATTAATGAAATATCGAATTCCATCAGACTTAACATCCAACTGTTCTTCCATTCCTCGTAAGGATTCCTGTACCAAGTTTTCCTTTTTCAAAGCCTCAAGCTGAGCACTGCGTACCTTATCAGGTAAGTCAGTATGTATCGTCATCATAAGTGCACGAACCCGTCTTGTTGAAGCATCTTTTCTGCTTAAAGCATCAGCTACCACATTAGCTTTTCCCGGGTGATACTTAATCGCACACTCATAATCGTTCAACAACTCAACCCATCGTCGTTGTCTCATATTAAGCTCCTTCTGATCAAAGATATGTTGCAAACTCTTATGATCAGTATAAATAGTACACTTAGTTCCATACAAGTAATGCCTCCAAATCTTCAAAGCAAAAACCACTGCTCCTAACTCCAAGTCATGAGTAGTGTAATTCTTTTCGTGTGGTCGTAGTTGTCTGGAAGCATAAGCAATCACTTTATCACGTTGCATCAACACACATCCCAAACCCTGTGCAGATGCATCACAATACACCACAAAATCTTCCGTCCCTTCCGGTAAGGACAGAATCGGTGCACTGCAGAGTTTCTGTTTCAATAACTGGAATGCAGCTTCCTGTTTATCCGTCCAGTTATACTTTGTACCCTTGTGTGTAAGAGCTGTAAGTGGTTGAGCGATCTTTGAGAAACCCTCAATCGTCGATAATAACCCGCCAAACCAAGGAATTGTCGTACCTCGATAGGGGTCTTTGGCGCTTCCCAATTCTTAATTGCTTCAATCTTCGCTGGATCAACGTGTATACCCTTTTCATTAACTATATGACCCAAGAATTGTACTTCTCGCATCCAGAAGTCACATTTCGAGAACTTAGCGTACAGTTGTTCCTGTTTCAATAATTCCAATAGTAATCGAAGATGTTCGGCGTGCTCCTCCTCAGTCTGGGAATAGATGAGAATGTCATCAATGAAAACAATGACAAACTTATCAAGATAAGGTTTACAAACACGATTCATGAGATCCATGAATACAACTGGAGCGTTTGTCAACCCGAATGGCATGACCAAGAACTCATAATGGCCATAACGTGTCCTGAATGTTGTCTTTGGAATATCCTCCTCCTGGACTCTTAGTTGATGATAACCAGACCTGAGATCAATCTTCGAGTAGTAACTCGAACCTTGCAACTAATCGAACAGATCATCAATTCTGGGTAACGGATACCGGTTCTTGATAGTGACCTTGTTCAATTCCCGGTAATCGATACACATACGGAAAGTCCCGTCCTTCTTCTTAACAAACAAAACTGGAGCTCCCCACGGTGAAAAACTAGGTCGTATGAAACCCTTATCCAACAACTCTTGCAATTGTGTAGATAATTCTTGCATCTCTGACGGTGCAAGTCGATAAGGCGCCCTAGCTATCGGTGCTGCATCCGGTGTCAGGTCGATTCGAAATTCCACCTGTCTGATAGGCGGTAATCCCGGCAAGTCTTCTGGAAACACCTCCGGAAATTCACAGACTACTGGTATATCTTCAATCTTTTTCTCAGCTACCGGCTTTTCAGTTATAAGTGCTATAACTGCCGTATGACCTTTCCGCAGACATTTGTGTGCTTTCATACAAGATATGAGACGCAGTGGCGTACTGCTCTTCTCGCCTTGTACATACAATGTCTCTCCCTACGGAAGAGGTATACGAACAATATTTTAATGGCATACGATTTCAGCCTGATGTTTGGACAACCAGTCCATGCCAATGACTACATCAAAACTGCCTAAGGCAATAGGCATAAGATCAATTTCTAATGTTTGACCCATCAAATCAAGGATACATCCCTTAAAAATATTTTCCACTACAATCAACTTACCATCAGCTAACTCCACGGTGTATGGACTATATAAGGCAGTGGGACTAACATTTAGCAACTTAGCAAGTGAACTAGATACAAAACTCCGATCGGCACCAGTGTCAAATAACATAGAGGCATAGTGATTATTTAAGAGGAACGTACCCGTAACAATGTTGGGATCCTCTCGTGCTTGACGTCCTCCAATCACAAACGCCCTGCCCCTAGCACCATTGTTGTTGTTGTTATTGTTATTGTTGTTGTTGGTGCCATTACCATTACCATTGCCGTTGCTATTGCCAGTTGCATTATTATTCTCCCCGCCTTTCTTGAGTTGTGGGCAATCCTTTTTAAAGTGCCCCATCTTGCCACACTCAAAACAACCCTTCTGTGCGTTGTTCTGGTTATTATTCTGGTTGTTGTGGTTGTTTTGTAGCTCCCCGCGACAATCCTTAGCCGCATGTCCAATCTTGCCACACCTTTGGCACCTAGCTCTATCACACTGATTACCGGCATGATGAAACCCACACCTGTTGCACTTGGGGTGTTTACCAATATAACCCCCCGATGATGACGATTGCTGACCACTGTTTGAATTATGGTAAGACTTGTTTGAGTCTTGCTTCCGGTTTCGCTGATATGATTGTTGGTTGTGACCCTTGGAGTTGTTACCTTCCCACTTCCTTTTATGGTCTCCCACCTTGGTAGCCGATGTTCGTTTAGGCAGAGTCCCCTGTAATACTACCTGATCAGTAAGCTGATGCGCTAAACGAACAGCTTGTTGAATGGTGGTGGGATTTGCAGAAGTAACTAATCCTTGAATCTGAGGCACTAGTCCTCCAATATATCTTTCAATCCACTTACTGGCTGGAGTAGCCATGTGCGGTAGAAGTCTAGCCAATTCATGTGACCGGGTCGTATACTCTTCGATATTTGACCCCTCCATCTTGAGATGCCAATATTCCTCCTCCAGCTTTTGCATCTCACTACGAGGACAGTACTCCTCCTGCAGTAAAGTTTTGAAGCCATTCCATGTTAAGGCATTAGCCTCACCCAACCCCAAAGTCTGAACATTTGAGTTCCACCAAGTTAACGCTGGACCCTCCAATGTTCCAGTAGCAAACTTCACCTTGCTCTCGTCAGGACAGTTGCACATCTCAAACACAGATTCCGCTTTTTCAATCCATCGAAGGAGTCCTATGGCCCCCTCCGACCCTTTGAAGTTGTGTGGCTTACAGTCCAAGAACATCTTGAACGTGCATACTTGTGGGTTAGCCATTCCCCCAGCTGGACCATGTGGCCCTGTGTTGTGTGTCTGAGCATATTGTGCGATTGCTTCTGCGACTCTGTTATTAATTAGCTCGTTAAGCTCAGCAACTGTCATGTGGATGTTTCCGTCAGCCATTATCTTCCTATTTACAAGAAGTGTTAGCGTGTTTTCAAAGTCCAATGTGACATGTGCAAATAATACAACAAACACAACATGTAATAAGTAAATCAACACAATTGTTGGAAATAAATAATAGTTTTTCAATAGATAGAAATTTTGATTTGAGTACAATACTTTTGAAATCAAAACATAACTTTCCAAACATCTAGTGTAGGAACACAACCCGTTCCTAATAAGTTTAAACAAAAACAAAGGAAATCAATCATCCTCAACAGTGGATTCAGGATCGGAATCAACAACTGGTGCTGGTTCCTCCCCTTCTTCCTCTTCATTCTCCTCATCCTCCTCCTCATGGTCTGAGACTACTAAATCCTCTAAAGCTTCTATTCTGCCCTCCAAGATCTCGGCTCGGTTCTCTGAAGCTTCAAGACGACCAATCAAATTAATCATCTCATCCCGCATATCGTGAACCAGATGGGCAAGATTATCCTGCCTCTCAATAGCATCCCATAGTTCCTGAGAGTTTTGTGCGATCCTGTCTTCTGCCACATACAAATCCTCGCGCAGTTTGGCGATCTCCTCAGCGTCAGTCCTTTGCCTCTTAGGCTCAGGAGTATCCAATACTGGTGGTGGATGTGTAGAAGGTCCCTCAGCAGGTATCTGCTGAGTGCCCTCCACTGGCTCCTCTTCCGGATCCTCATCCGGGTCCTCATCTGGATCCTATTCTGGATCCTCGTCTGGATCCTCCTCCGGGTCCTCGTCTGGATCCTCCTCCGGATCCTCCTCCGAATCTGAGTCATCCCTCTCATACGATGGAGGAGATGGAATAGGTGGTGCTGGTGATGACGGTGGTGCTGGAACTATCGGTTCCTCGTCCTCAGAATCATCAATATAGATGTACGGTACTGATGATGATGCCATGCCTGTTACATAATACCATATGTAAGTGCAGTGCCATGGAATGTGTAAACAAGTCAATTACATAATGTCATATGTAATTTCTAAGTAATGTGTAAACATATGTGTCTAATGTCTAACAGTCATAGTCTAAGTCTACAAATGCAAACCTAGTTCGCTATAACCTATGGCTCTGATACCAATCTGTCACACCCCCAATTTTCAACTAACGGAATCATACCGTTTGGGAACGTGACAAACCAGGATCTCAGATCATTAGACATAGCGAAGACCTCTATATGAATTTCAAAATATACTTTGGTCTTTAAAACATAACATCAGAGTTTTCAAAATTTGCGGAAGCGTTATAAAACCAGTAACAGTTATAAAATGTAAACTACAAAACAAAATCCTCAATTGTGTAATTTAAACAATAAATGATAAACATGCATGCGACTCTATCTCCTAGTCCATGCCGGCTTTATTGCGCGCCTTAGCGTCCTGAGAAAACATGTAAATCAAGTCAACACAAAGGTTGGTGCATAACACAGGTTTTAAGTATTCACAATGTTCTAAACAACAGTTTGAATATCAAGTTGTAGATAACATAATCACACATGCACAGTCATGATAGCTAGTCATATAAACTATTTACATAAGTGGTCGACACCGAAGCTGACGAATTGCCATGCTATAGCATGTTTTTGCCTTGCCACTATTGTCTAGCACAACAATAGTAAAATGTGTTTGGTCAGTCAAACACCTGCGTAGATCCCATCTACCAGGTGAGGTTTGTCAAACCTAATAGATCTATTTCCAACTACCACGCTTTGCGCTACGGCAAACTAAACGGTTCGAGGTGTGTAAGGACTTTCAATTGCTATGTTGTCACATAATGTAAACAGCTAACTCATGCAAGTGATATGTATCTAAAAAGAGTTTGTTGCACATGTTTTCTCCCCCAAAACAGTTAAAAATAAGAAAGGGGCCGTGTACGCACCTTTGATAGTTGCAGAATGATCAAATACTCGTGAACTCTCGTAAAAGATCCTTTACGAAGAATCTGTGTTTAAACAATAACTTAATGTTATTCGAAATGTCGTTTTATGCTTGAAATCACATACGTGTCAACACACGTATGCTAAAGTGTTAGAAATGTGCATACGTAAATACGCGTGACTTTGAAATCGTTTAAATAAAATCACATACGATTTTATTTAAATAAACGTAATTATGCGCGGTTTCGTTTTCGGATTAAAATATGAATTTTATTATTCAACTACGTTCGGAATTGGATTCTGGTTCCAACGCAACTCGAACGAGTCGAATCGGAGTTAGAACGAAGAAAATATGATCAAAATACTAAACCAATTGTCAAAATCCCAAAAACTGTTGGGGGCCGGGTTCGAACCCGCGACCTCCAACCTCAAACACCTCTCCCTACCATCTAGTCTGATCAGATTTTATTGACATAACATGGGATTTAATTCTTTTAAACCCAACTCTCCTGGTTCCCCTTTGTTTAACCATACCGAACCAAATGGGTTCAATTGAACCCCAATTCGGTTTCAATCAAGCTCGAAATCATGGGGTTATGTTTCTAAGGACCTAAACGAATTTATACAAAGATTCAATTTGAAAAATCATCAACTCCTGATCACGTATTCGGTTATACATGTCTCGACAACAAGTTCACAAAACCCATATCCAATTCGATTTAATTCGTTTAAATTGGGCTAAGGAATCACAAGACTTTCAGTTAATGATAGATTTCGAACTCCTCTGATTTCTTTAATTTGACTTTCATCAATATTCAAGTCCAAATCCCCAATTCGTTTTCTCGTTTGAGACCTAGATTCTAAAATCCCATAATTTGTTGTAATTAAGCGAAATTATCATAGGGATTTCATTAAATAATAAATTTCGAAGCTACCTACAATGCTTAATTTGAATTTTCTATACGCTGGTACTCAAACCCCCAAAACGTTTAACCCGATGAACCCTAGAACTCAAGGTTCATCAAATCGATGTTATCACCAGAAATTGACTTATGTTGTAGCTTAATCGGCCCTCTCTGAAACTGCCTACATACTTTAATTTGATTAAAAACTTCATTTGTATGGAAATCCCCAAAACCGTATTCATATGAACCCTAGTTATTAGTGTTCCTACAATTCGATGTTAATACACAAATTGATCATAGGTATTAGCTTAGTCGGCGTACTTAGAGTATGTATGAACGATCACTTACTTGATTTGGCGCCTAATTGATGTATCTCGACTTTTAGGTGAGTATTCGGCCGACTCTCGATCGTGTTCTTCTACTCACGGCTTCTTGGATTAAATTGGTATGTGCCTCAGGTTCTGAAAGTGCCGATTGATGATTCTGAGTGATCAATTCGAAGTGATTAGGGGTGTTCATCGGGTCCGATAACGGGTTGTTCGGTTTATTCGGATCGGGTTATTCGGATTTGAAAATTTTGGGACCCTATCCAAAACCCGACCCGACCCGAAAAACATATATGCTTATCCGACCCGAATCTATCCGAACAACCCGAATAAGTTTGATTTTTACATCCGAATAACCCGAACAACCCGAAAAAACATGGTTTTGGATATCCGACCCGACCCGACCTAGAAAAATGGATATCCGACCCGAATCTATCCGAACAACCCGAAAAAGAATTCGGATCGGTTTTTTCGGGTTTCGGATACGATTCGGATTTCGGGTTTTTTCGGATTTCGGATTTTTTGAACACCCCTAGAAGTGATATAGCCTAATGATGTGATTTCCTAATGTAACCGTGAACGGTTTCAACTTTTGATCTAATTGAACCCTTAATTCGATTGATAATGATGATGATTACATCTGGTAACCGTTACTAATCATTAATGCACTGATTATAACAGGTTTAATTCGATTATAATGGCCTATTGATTGCGAATTTCAAATCCCTTTGATGTTTTAGCCGAAATTTTGACTAGTAAAAGTCAAAATTGACACTTATAATTATTTACAAGTTAAAACCTTGAAATTGTGATGTTTATAAGCCGTTTTGCTCAATTCCAACCCTTAGAATTTGTTTTGGATCAATTACTTAACATTTCGGTTAACAAAGTTGAACCGAAAATCCCGAATTGTCACTAATTGAAATAATTGAACTAGTTTTTGGGCTTGATTTATCCAATTGGGCCTCCTAAATACCATTGGGCCTACTTTGGTTCATTGGGCCTACCTTCTGTCCACTTGGGTCTCACAAAATATAATTGGGCCTATCTTGAGCCTTGAATTTGAAATTGGGCCTCCCTTAAGCCTCAGATTTGTGATTGGGCTTACCTTAGCTCTATTGGGTCTTCTTTGGCCTTACTGGGCCTGTGGTCTAACCATTTTTAGTTAACAAAGTTAATCCGAAAAGTCGGATTGTCACACTATTGAACAAGTTGCATGAGTTGGGGTAAATTATTGTGTTGTGTAACCTGATTCTTACATATATTTGTGTGAGTGTTTAAGGAATTGACACATTTAGTTAAATGAGTCGTGTTCGGGTTCAATAGTTATAATAAACATTGTAACCTCTACCGTTTTTGGTAATTAGATTTAAAATAAAATAGTGTAAAATTATGGACAATTTTAAAATTTTAGTTCTTAAACATATACATATTTAAATGTTTGCTAAAAAGGTTTTATTAAAACTTAATATATTAACATAATTTAAATAGAGGTTAAAACATTTTAAAATTTACAATAAGAATATACACAAACACATATATTATATATGTTATATAAAACAAAACATTAATTATTGTACACACAAGTTTTATATGCATACATATTTATGTATGTATGTATATATATATATATCAATAACAACATAGATAAATACAAAAGTTATTTACAAAGTTTGTTTTAATAAAAATAAATTAATTAAGTTTTATTAATAAAATAGATTAAGTTTTATAAATTATTCACATTTATACACACACACATATATATATATATATATATATATATTTAAATATGAACCGATTTTTAATATTTTTTTAAATATATATATATATATGTTGCTATTTTTATACTTATTTAACGTGATACAAACAAAGAAATAGTATAGATTTGGATTAGATAAACTTTATCATTTTAAAAGGTAAAGATCATATTTAGTTGAGTAAACTGCCATTTTAGTCACTATGGTTTGTCAACTTTTGATATTTTAGTCTAAATAGTTTAAATTTTGTTATTTTGTTTATTATGGTTTCATTTTATTGTCATTTTGGTCATTATGGTTTTCATTTATTGTTATTTTAGTCCAATTAAATTTAACCTTTATGATGAAAATGGCAAAAATTAACAAACCACTAGCACGAAAATGGTAATAAAATGAAACTATAATGACCAAAATAACAAAATTTAAACTATTTGAACTAAATGACAAAAGTTGACAAACCATAGGAACTAAAATGACAATTTACTGTATTTAGTTTTTTACTTTTGATTTTTTTAAAATGTAAAATATGATGATAATTATTTTGTTTTATTTTAATTAGTTGATGTTCGATCAATTAATTTATGAATTATTTATTATTAAACATGTTAATATTTTCAATACTGAGTGTGTGAGAGAGAACAAAATAAAGGTGAAAAAACCGAATGCCGAATAAAAACCATCAAAGAATTATCGAAAACCAAAAAATAAAAACCGAATGGTTCGTAATAATTAAAAACCGACTATATCGGTTTCAGTTTTTAACAAAAACCGAACCGAACCGAACCGAAACCAAACCAAACCAAACATACCTCTAGTTGGTTTAGAGTTTAGACATAAACATAGCAACATATGCTTGATAGAAGGGCAATATCGACTTTATGATGCACATGAATATCATCACCATCTCTGTCGACACGAGAGAGAGAGAGTAGAACCCACCCACCCTACAATCAAAGAAGAGCCGTCGCAGACACATCGGAAATCAGACAGCGGTGAGGTTCACTCCAGCCCTGTAAGTCTAAATCTATGATTTTCTTTTCACCTAACACGAGATCTTCCTCTTATGCTTCAATCTCCTTCTGCTTAGATCGATCATCTTCACTTTTGTCTTTCGATCCCAATTTTCATTTTTTAGGTAATACCTTGGAGAAATTTTTTACACTGAAATAAACGACCTGTTTAGTTATGGAATTAATTGACGTTTAGCATGGACTTTTTTTAGGGTTTGTGTACCGATCAATTTTGTTTCCGGGGATTATACCCTACATCTCTTAGTTTTTTTTTTTTTTTTTTGTTCAATTTGAGCAACTACCTTGCATACAGACGCTCCTATCCTATATCAAAAGAAACAGTTGTTTTTGATTTTCAACAATTTCTCTCTTCTTATCTGCATCCCTCTCAAATTAAATGTCTAAGGGGGTTCCACCGACGTGATTGTAGATTGCTTGGTTTCATATACCAAGGAAGTGACGCAACGGTTCCATAATTACCGGTTGGAGGTTAGACCTGAGCTCCTTAATGATGTGGTTTAAAGGGTAGAGAGCAGCTCAGATCTGTTACTGATCGCTGAGAAACAGCCTCCACCCTCTCCTTGTCTCATTAGGGGTGAAACCCTAGTTGCATAGCTCGACTGAAACAGTCGCCTGAGACGGGAAACGGGGATGATTGAAGCGTCCCTTGCTGTTGGAGACGAGATAGGAATAGGGGATGCTGCAAATACAAATGCCGTTGAAACCAACGACAACAAATCGCCCTAGAAATGGCTTCATCTTTTGGTTCATCAATTGCATAAATGTACTTGATGCGTTTGATAATCCAAATGACATGACTAGCCATTCATATAGTTCTTTTATGGTTTTGAAGGTTGTTTTCCATTGGTTGCCCTCATAGATGTGGTGTTGGTGATCATCCTGAGGTTAATCTTGGAAAACAAGGTTGTTTTATGAAGCTAGTCTAAAAGATCATTCAACCTTGGAGTTGGGAAACAACACATATATGTCCTTCCATGTTGCCTTTCTAAACCAGTAGAGTTGGGATGGCATAGTTTGAACCTGAGATGAGTTCTATTTTGTGTTAGATAGGGTAAACATGTTGGCATCTCAATAGGCCTAAAGGCTAAAGGAATCATAATAGGTAAAATATGTTGGAATTTGTCTAGTAGAATTTTAGCTTAGGGGTAAAGTGAGGAGTAGGAATGATGTCCTCATTGAACCTAGGCAAGATAAATTCTTTAAAACCTTTAAGCTCATGTAACTTAGCGTTGAGGAGTGTGTGTTCTTGTACCCATCATGAAAGACTTGTTGATCAAATTGTCATCGCCTTCTCAAGAGGATATGGCAGGCATCCATAGGGATGATATCACACCATACTTCATCATGATACTTCGTCCCAATACGTAGTGTTATAACCTTTTCAATTTATCTTTGTCGTATCTTACTATCTTTAACGTTGTGAACAAATGTTTGCCCACCAAGTAGATATGTATTTGTGCAACTCTAGTGCAATGATCTTGACCTATTTATCCTTTTGTAATATATTTGTACTCGAAGATTTGCTCCATAGTTTGCATTCACTCATAAAACTCGTTGGGGACAAGTCTCTAGTTGCATTTGAGAGTATCGAACTTGATGTCATTGTTGTGTTTGTTCTTAGGAACATAGCAACTATTAGGAGTGAGCAAACCTTAGCTATTAACCGATAACCAAACCACCACCGAACATAATTAACCAATAACCGAGATTAAGTAATGATTATGGTACATGTTTATGGTTAAGGGTGTCCTATAACCAAAGCTTAATCGAACCGATGTACAATATTATGCATATGTTAAAGATATATACATCAGTATAATTTAAGATAAAATTTATTATTTACTTACATATGCTTAAGGAGTTGAGCATAGGAACTTGGGCATCTGCCTGTGCTTTGGCTTGTGCATTTGGATTTATTTTAATATATATAGGATTGAGGTTAAATAATATAACCCCACCTTAATTGTGGTAACCCAACTAACGCGTAAATCCACCAAGATCAACACAAATCTTCTGTTTTTTTTCATGATCTTTATTATATACAAGGCTATCTTCTTTTATGTGTTTGTGTAAATTCATTTCGTTTAAGATCTTACACCAATGAAGTTGTCATCAACATTAAATAAATATTAACAATGTAACGCAAACTTACACTTGTTAAAAATCCTAAACGCTTGTGAATTAGCAAATACACATAAAAGAAGATAATCTTGTACATGTATAATGAAGATTATGAAACTTGATGGTTCAAATTTAAGTTGGTGGAAGATGTAGATGAATCATCCAAGGGGTGTTGTTCGGGTTTTTTAATCGGATTTTGGATTATTCGAGTTGGGATATTCTCTTCTTTTGTTGTAGTACTCCTTGACCCAAAGAAGATTTGAGTTAATTAATTTCTGGTTATTCGGTTTCGAGTTTATTTGGGTCGTGTTAATCAATATTCAGGTTTCTAAGTATAAATTGCAATGCATACTTTACTATTCAACTTAACATGATATTTATTAAATAACATGCACAAAATGTTAAATAAAAACATTCTTAATATCATCTTTGTTCAAATCCATGTATTAAACACATATATTTAATAAAAGCATGTCAAATAAAATTAACACAAAACGACACTATAATCTATATTTAACAATTATATAAACTAAAAGAAAATGTCAAGTCATGTAATCCAAACTATATCAATAATGAAACATAACATCATGTTTATAACAAAAACTTGAGATATGGGGGAAGATTTAGAATATTTTGTTTATTGACATTTTTCTTATGTATATTCGGGTTAACCTCTTTTTAACTTAATAAGCTAACCAACAACTACCTTTGGGTTCACATTCTCTTATAATCGGGTTTGAGTTGTTTGGATTCTATCTTAATCGGGTTGCTTTAATTTGGGTTCGACATTCAGGTAAAATGACACCCCTAGATGTATGCATTATTGTGCCAATGTGACATGGATATGCTACTTGAGGAAAAACCAGTGTTGTAAGTTGGGATTAATCGGCCGATTAATCGGGATTAATCGCTGGTCGGTCCTAAGCTGATTAATTTTTGCCTAGTCGGTACAAAAATCGCTAGTCGGCGCTAGTCGGGACTAATCGGGCCTAGTCGGGATTAATCGGGCCTAGTCGGGATTAATCGGGCCTAGTCAGATTAATCGGTCCAAGGGCAAAAAATCGGTCAACAGGGCAAAAAATCGGTCAATAGGCCAATAATTTTATGTTTAGGCCAAAAATTTCGGCCCAAGGCCAAAGAAATTGTGGTTTTTCTTCTTCTCTGACTCAGTCGACTCCCAAAATCACGATCGATCGGTCAAAAAGCAGTTGCGCACGATCGGTCTCAGTCGACTTCCAAATATGCTTATATTAATGTTTGAATTTTTAAGTACTTAGTTTATTATCTTTAAGTTTATTAGAAAGATATTTGAATTTTGAAGTATTATATTTATATTGATGTGTGTATTTGTATGTATATATATAAAATTTTGAAAAATTCTATACAAAAATTCCAATCCGATTAATCACGATTAATCCCTGGTCCCTACCTCGCTGACCGACTAGCGACTAGCGATTTCTCCAACCATGGGAAAAACCAGAGAAAATGTTTAAAGCTTAAAAAGGGTGCTTGGAATATGCAGGACAAGAAAGTTAGGGTGCGTGTTACATTGGTTTTGATGAAGAGTGTTGATTTTAAAATCATGAAGGAGACAACAACTAGTGGTATGATGAATGATCCATCAAATATGTCTGAACAGACTTTAGTGGCTGAAAAAGGTATTTTTGATATGGGAGTTTTTGAACATGATGATGATGGAAGGTGCCTCATATCTTCTACTAAGATGATGCATGTTACTAGGGGTAGAATGAATGACAGGGACAATGATAGTCAGGGAAAGAGTAAGTCTAGAGCCTGAAAAAGTGTGAAGTGTTGGAATCACAAGGAGGTGGGGCATATTAAGAGGATAGTTGTCAAACTCAAGGCGCATAAGCCACGCCCGGAGCCTAGGCATAAAAAAAAAGAAGCAAGAGCTCGAGTAAGAAAAACACATAAATTTTTATTTTAAAAAATATTGTTCTATGAAAATTAAAAATATTGTACAAATATAATAATAAAGCTATTTTAATTAGCATTTGAAATCATCTAATTTATACCAAAAATTTAAGTTGTACCATAAAATTAAGAGTACCATAGATCTAGGGGTGTTTTTTTTTTAATTTTAGGAGTGACCATTAGAAAAACGATAATAAAACAGTGGGTCTTTTTTTTACCCTAAATAGGCTGGCCGTAAAAGGTTTTTTTTTAACCCGATTTTTGCCAGAATCTAGCCAGAAACTTGCCGGAATATGCGTCTTTTTTCTAGGCTGCCATAAGGCGTGTTTATTGCGCTGCACCTGTCCAAAGAAACAATTGAATTTTGCTGTTGAAAATGCGTATGAGGATGAAGCATTGATAATCAATATTGAAAAAGTATGGACTCTTGGGTCATGGATTCGAAAGCTTAGTTTCTTGCCATGCATAGCGGAAAAACGATGGTGAATATGAAAATTGGTGACTTTGAGAAGGTACTGTTAGGTAATGATCAAATATTTGATGTAACATGCATGGAAGATGTTAATCTGATAACTTTATTATGAACCACATTGCAATTGAAAAATGTCAGGGTGATTCCAACTTGAAGACCATAACTTATTTTTGTTGGTCAATTGGAGGGCTTGAAATAAAGTTTGGTGGTGGTAAATGAAAAGTGGTGAATGAGAATCTGGTTATTGCTTAGGGTTTCACACAAGGATTGTTATACATGGTATCGGTGTTTACGGAGGGAGTGACTGTTTTGGTTAAGCATCACAAAGTCGTACTCGTTAAATCAGGTAGAGCTAAGAGGGTTCATTTTGCATACGTGAATCTTGGAGCCATGGGGATGTCACTAGAGTGTGTGTGGAGGTCATAACTAGGTCGGGATTTTGTCACGGTGG
This sequence comes from Mikania micrantha, assembly GCA_009363875.1. Taxonomy (NCBI): domain Eukaryota; kingdom Viridiplantae; phylum Streptophyta; class Magnoliopsida; order Asterales; family Asteraceae; genus Mikania; species Mikania micrantha. The sequence continues at coordinate 46,498,581 of CM018690.1, forward strand.
GAGCATATGGCATGTTTCGGGTAAAATTTTAGAATGTCGTAGGATTCAGAAAACCATAATTTCAAATGTGAATATCTCTCCTAGGGATCATATGTTGAAGTTGGAGATTGTTTATGTTTCTCAGTGTATCCATTGATCCAGTGGATCGTGCAAGCCGGTTGAGAGTTGAGACGAAGGATGAGTCTATGGTAGGATCTGCCATTTGCGGTGCACACATATATATATATATGCGTGTGTGTGTGCGCGCCCTCAAGGGGCAAATGTAAAATTGCACTAGTTTTAATATTATTTTACTTATTTTGTGAAAATAACGTTAAAAGCGTTGGATTGATTAACTTTAAACGATAACTTTGAGCCGGGGACTCCTTCGAGCAACCTCTCTATCCCAACTAAGATAGGGGTAAGGTTTGTCTTATCCTTCCCTCCATACCCTACTAAAGAGTGGGAATATAGTGGTAAGTTTGTTTGTTTGTTGGGTTGGATCTAGGGGGAGTTTCAACTACCCTTTCAGGTATTTGATGAGAGGGGCTGCTGTAAGTAGGAGACATAACTGAAATCTTAGCTTGGTTTTTGGAACCGGAGGCTTGAAGAATTTTTTTGAATATTATTGAATAAGGATGACTAGGCTACTTTGGTCTTGGATGGCGGACTGATGATTAATAGATTATCACAAAGCCTTAAACTTTAATTAAGGTTTAAGAGGCTTTGGGCCTGTTTTGACCCTTGAGGGTTTCTTAGGGTCTAAATTGGAACCCTAGTTTTTTATCTATATATCTAGTCATGTAATTGTAATCTTTATTTCTGAGCTTAATAATAAAATATACTAGTCGTAGTCCATGGTTGTACCCTGTAGGTTACCTTGACTGAACCACAGTAAATCCTCGTGTTCTTTATTTTTGTTCTTTCTTTATATATGTATTGTGTGTCGGTGTTTCTGTTGCACCACTTGATTCCTTACAATCATATCATCATTTATCAGTTTAATTTTATGAGCTTTTACTTTTGGAGTTGATGAATGCATTACTTTGAATCTGATATAGAAAATATAAGAAATTGTTCTTTGCATTTTTACAAGAGTATGATTATTCCCGTCTAACATATTGATTGACATATGATGGAACTTTGGGTTATTATATAGGCGAATATATATTTGGACTTTGTTATTGTAGTAATTCGTTGGCTTTAACGGTTAGCAGGCAATAAAGATACCATGAGGTGAATGCTGTAGTAAACAACAACCCACAAACTTCTTTTGCTCGTCATTTGTATTTGTGAGATGGCTGAAAAAGCATGTGTAAAACGTCTTCAAAAGGAATATAGAGCACTTTGTAAAGTATGCCTTCCTGTTCCATCATATATGCTTCTATAGTTATATCAATTTATATATTTATGTATGAATGTATAATCAGCATTGTGACATTTTTTCTGTGCAGTACTTAATAGTTTGGTCTTTTGTTATTATAATTTATAAGTGATATTATATTCATGTTGTAACTTACCATTTTTTTCTTTTTCCCATATTAAACTACAGGAACCTGTTTCACATGTTGTTGCTCGTCCTTCCCCAAATGACATTCTTGAGTGGCGTAAGCTGGCGTTTCTTTTCTGTTGTTACTTTTGTTAAAACAGAGTGGATAATCACAGCTTCAAAGTAAAGCGATGATGAGTACTAAGAACACAAACACACTTCTGTAAAAAAATTTTAAACTTCAATTCACATGTACAATGATAAATAAACATAAAGGACCCAACCTTTTTAGAAGTAAAAACTACCCACTAGATCACTACTTGCTACCCACTAGCTTTCTATAAAATAAGGACCCACTACATGCTTGCCAGAGTAGAAAAGCATGTGACAAATAAATAAAACAAGTGTGCTGACATGCACTCATGAAATGCACTAAGAGTTGGTGTTGGATAGCTTAACACCTCCCTTTGATGTCAACACTCTTCATTCCTAAACTCTTGCAAGACAGCTTAATGCGTTTTTATTTCAGATTATGTATTGGAGGGAAGCCAAGGAACACCTTTTGCAGGTTGGTATCCCCATCGCACTTCCCTAAAATGGGAACAAAATCGCATTGCATATATAGATTAAACTTTTGATCACCTGTCAAATTTTGCTCATTTAATATTTTAGGCGGATATTACTACGGAAAGATCAAGTTTCCTTCTGAGTATCCATTTAAACCTCCAGGAATCAGGTATTTCTGGACATGATTTCAGATTTCATGATTACTGTTGGATAAATTTGGTTGAATGGTTTCCAATTTTTTTGATATGAGTTAACATTTTTATTCATTCTTTTGTAGCATGACCACTCCAAATGGGCGGTTTATGACACAAAAGAAAATATGCCTGTCAATGAGTGACTGTAAGTCATCAGGTTAACTTTGAAATATTAGAGTTACATTTAAAGAAGGATCTGTACTCATCAGTATTCTTTTTACTCTTTTCCAGTCCATCCAGAAAGCTGGAACCCAATGTGGTCGGTCTCAAGGTAGTGTTATTTTAGCTGCAGAAATCAGCTGTGTATCTTATATGTCTGCTTATTTTTGTGTATTAATATTTTTATCTTTTCCATTATTATTATCATTATTATTATTTTTCTTCTTTGTTCTTCATGCAGTATCCTCACGGGCCTCCTCTCTTTCATGGTGAGTTTCGTGTGGTTCATTATCAATTATAAAGGGAACTCTTTGACCTAAGAATTTTACTTTATGTGCCAAGTTTTCTTTTAGTTCCCTCACTTTTTACACCCTTTTTTTTCCTGCCACTTTCACGAACACCAGCTATTCTGCGTACAATTTAACCAGTAGTGATGCTTCACCAAGCATTTTCAGTAGCAATTTTTTTACGTCCTACTGCTAAATGATGTGCAATGATTTTAATTGTTATGCACTAACATTCTCTTGCCAGATGTCATCATAATTTATTCTTATTCATGCAGATGGACAACAGCCCTACCACTGGTAGTGTAAACACTACGGTTTCAGAGAAGCAACGCCTTGCAAAGGCGTCTCTGGCTTTCAATTGTAAAAAGTGAGCTCCTTATCCCATAAACTAATAAACTTGAACATATTTTGCTCTTCATTTTTTTTCTTCCTGCAACCACCTTTACATTATGTGTAAATCAAAACAGGATTCTGTTTTATTGCTGTTTTTAGAAACCAACCCACTTAATTGCTACTAATCTGTAAATTTCAGATGTGGTCCTTGTTGGTCTACTGCCACATCAGAAGACTTAAAAATGCTTATATGATGAAAAATTGAAGAATTATTGATTTATTGACATTTAAAAAAATTATTAAATGTCAAATTAGTTGTCACGTGGCATAAATAAGTTGCTACATTAGTAAAAAATGGCATGCTACTAGTTGAAAATGTCATTTGTTGCTTCTATTGGTAATAAACTTAGTTTCTTTTTTGTGTCTAATTAAAGATAATTGGTAAAATTGAAAAACATGCAATCTTTTTGATTACTTCTGGACAGCCCAACATTCAGGAAATTATTTCCAGAGTATGTGGAGAAACATGAAGCACAACGAGTATCTGAACAACCTTTTGTAGAAGAAGAACCGGCTGTCGTCAAGCAGGAAGAAAATTCACAAGATTTGCTGGATAAAAAAGATGAGGTAAAAAGAATAGAAACACCGAGAGAAGATATGAGAGCAGCCAAGAAACAGTCATTTCCAATGTGGATGGTGGTGTTGCTTGTTTCATTTGTTGGTCTTGTAATGGCTTTGCCCCTGATGCAACTATAACGTGTTTCCAAAATAAGAAGTTAAAAAATGAAGTTTGGTATTGTTAAAAATACTTGTAGTAAATACTTTTGAGTGATGTTAAAACTTTGGAACTTTAATCCTTGCTGGATTATGGTTGTCTATATGCATTCTCTGATCATGGGCTTGATCTTTTAACTATTTAGATGGACATTGCTACAACCTACCACCATCTCCAAACTGCTAGTGCTAGGAAATGAAAGACATTTTTTTTATACACACAGGCCATAGGCCTATAGCCATGCACTTTCAATGAATTGAAATTATATAAGTTCTAATTTAATATTGAAGGTTTTTTACAATTACTAAAAAAAGAGTCAATTTCATAATCTAGACTTTGGAAATTACCTGTGTTCTTAATTCATACCTAAAGAGGCAAAGAACATTGCATACTTTGCATGAAAGCTTGTGCTTTTGAAAACTATGTAAACAAGCGGTATACCCATCCGGTGGCCGGATACCTTAATGTCATAATAAAATCCCAGTACTAAATCTCATTTAAAAAAATGTTTTCTTTAATAGCAAAGTACAAAGTTGTTTAAACATAACAACACAAATGATCATATAAATTGAAAATGTCATTTAATAAAGCAGCTCCTAAGAAGTCAACGGCAAGAAAATTCATCAACGAATAACATAAACAACAGACGAAGATGGTAGAATGAAGCGTTTGAAGGTTTGAGTTCATTAACCAAACAGGGAGACCTTTGTGTAAGTTTCACGCAAACCTTTGTGTAAGTTTCACGCACTTCAGATTTAAGATTCTATTTCATGTGTAAGTAAAACAGTCCTGAATTTAAGTATTTATGCTGCTAGGTGAAGCAGTTTCATAATTGCCGACCACATGTTCACATCGATAAATTTGAAATAGGACTTCCCATACCAATTATTAAAGAATTAAAATACTAAACTTATATATGAATAAAGATTTTTTTTTATAAAATTGTAAATATGGTTAAGTGTACTTTCTTTTGTACGGGTTTTGGGTTTTTACATAAAGTGTTTTTACAAAACCAACCGAATCATATAAATGTCATATTATTATATAAAATATTTTTCAGGTAAAGTGTTATTTTTTTTAAAGTGTTCATTTTATATTATTTTATGTAGTTAAAATTCTTATGTTTACTTATATTCATATTATATGTGTATGTAGAAGTTGGAGCCTTCAATTAAAGTAAATGTTATTGGTATCTATTGTGGGTAAGTTTCTTTATTTCTTGTCGCAATCTTTGATTAATTTAATGTTTTGGTAACGTTCAGTGAGTTAGAAATCATTTGGTTTACATTTTTGTAGCATATTTTGCTTTAATGTTTTTAATAATTTTAATAAATGTGTGGCATTTTTAGCTTTAATAAAACATTCATACATTGCTGTTTTGATAAGTTTATTTAGAAGTGTATCGGTTTTTTAATGTCATAAAGCCATTTGCATAAAATAACGTCAAAAGAAGCATTTTAAAAGCAATATATGTAAATATAATCACAACATTACTTATCAAGATTGCAAGTAAAAAGAGCATGTGACTTGTATGAACTGAAGTGTCTGCTATAAGAAATTATTTCAACACTTGCACTTTTTTTCTAAATTGACAAAAGTTAAAAATCATTTAAAAATCATGTTTCAACAGTTAAAAAAACCATGTTAATACGGTTGAAGAGACATAAATAAAGTGAATCATATCTCATAAACACGTTAGATCATTGTCATATGAGAAGGGAAATAAGATTAGCATCAAAATGATGTTTTTATAAATTTTTGTAAATCATGCTAGAATTACCTTCACCAATTCTTCTACAATATTTGTATTTTCATGAGAAATGGTAGACTCAATAACATGCTTGTTAGTATACCTATCAGTGAATTTTTTCAACATTGTTTAAACATTTAATTTGAATTATGAAACATCATAATGAGATACTTTTGAAAATTATATAATGAGCTAAATAAAAGAGAATTACATTTGTGAACTCTTCTTTCTTTGCAATTTGGTCTACGGGCTTCAAATTTAAGGGCAAACATAGAGTGTTTTTTTTTCCATCCAATAACTGGTTTATATAGGGCTAGGAATGCTAAGCTACTGACCCTATTTCATCGGAAATTCAAATTTAAATCATTTTTCATTATGGCGGCATTTAATTATTTTTCATTATGACGGTAATTTGCATTAGGAAACTGCTGCTTACAATGTTTGTAGGGTCATGAGGTAAACACGTAATAACTGAAACGACAATTTCTATAACCTCTGGTAATGGGGTAAGTGGTTGCTACTAACTTGGTAACTTGTGTAAACCGTCGATAACTGCATTATGAGAGGAGAGATAGTGTGAAATCGTCGTGAACCGCTGCTTCTAGAAGCTTTTTATGGACTTTGAATAGTCAAGATTAAAAGTTAGTGACTTTATAGGGTTAAGATTTTTTAAAAGTTGGTTAGATTAACGGTGTTATATTAATATATAATTTATAAGTTTAAAAAGAGAGACCTAAATTACTAGAAATAAAGAATCCAGAAACCAACTTCCTTGACATGTTTTAGCTTTGCGAATGTCATCATGAAACGATCCGTCTCCTACTCATACTTGGTTAAAAGCGAGGAACTAAGTCACAAGTATACCCTACCTCTAATGTCATCAATAACCATTTGACAAGTATCATATATCTTCACTTTACATGCTAACCTTTCACTCGTGTGTATTGTAAAATTTCTTTTTTGGTGGTATTTAACTAACAAAAAGGTCAACATCTTTTGTGACCAACTCAATATCTGTTAGATATTTTAGTGTAATTGGATTAATTTTATCTATCAATGTGAATCATGAAATTTATTAAACAAGTTGGGTGTGGGGTGCATGCACGCTTGTTTAAGTTTTATTTTTCTCATTATATAAATATGAATGAGCTTCTCTTTATTTTTCTCAAACATTTATCACGTAATCAACACGATTGCTCAAATTATTAAGGCGAGTGGTCAATAATAGTAAACTAGAGTTATTATCTGTGTGTAGCGGTGACAACTAACATGATCCCAAATATGAAAATACTAATAAAACAATGACAACAAATGTCACTCTACTGTAAAACCCAAAAGTGGGTGACATTGTAAAATTTTAGATGGATGCAACTTCAAACCTAGAGCATTTACGATGCTAAAATTTGAATTAAAAAGCATGTCGTAACGATTGTCACACAGCCGTAAAACTTTAAAGCACACTCTGTCGTAAAAGTAAGCGTCACTCTATTGTAAAACACAAAAGCGTACCATGCTACAAAAGTGAATTTCTTCAAACATCGAATACAAATGCAGACACAATAATTAAATAGTGTTAACCAAAAAAAAACCTACCACTAAAGTATCAAAAAAATTATAAGAAACTTTTACACCTTGAATTAAAGTGTACTTAATTTTTTATGGTAAAAATATAAAAATAAAAAATTTGAATACCAAAATTAGAATACATTCACTTGAGATAAAAATTAAACAAACAAACCAAAGAAATAAATCGCAAAAAATTTTTTGTGTGTGTATTAAAATACTTTCATTTTTATTACCAAAATAAAAAATATAAGGAGCTGTTTGTTTGGATCTGAATAGATCTAAATGGATTTTGAATCTGAATGTTTCAGATTCAGACAGTTTGTTTCACAAAAAAAACATGTCAAAATGGAGGCTAACATCTGAATGAAGGTCTGAATGATTCAAATATCAACATAAGTCTGAACGGAGGAAAAATAAAAAAGGGTTGTTTATACCCTTCCCATTTCTCCCATTTTTTAACCTAGAAAACTTCAAACCACGTCCACAGCTCTTGAATTCTCCCATCCACAGCCACCGTCTCGGCCTTCGACCGCCTCTTGGAGCAGTCTTCCACCTCCTTGCCGCTGTCGACCGTCGCGATACGTGAGCCCGTCTGCACTGCCCTTCTCCCACATCGCCAGCGTGAGCCCGTCGACCACCTCTGCACCGCCGTGCCACCCCCTCTCTGCACCGGCGCACTGCCCGGTTCCTTCATCTTCTGCGCTGAATTGGTACTCTTTAATAATTGATTTTCGAAGGACACCCTTAGAAAAAACATACAAGGCTCGAATTTTCAAGAAATTTGATAAAATAAACAATAAAAAAATCTTATATTAATCCTTCAATTTAATTTTAAAAAATACATTAAATAATAAAAAGAACCTAAAAATTATGGAATTTATATTTAAATATTGTTTAAACCGAATAAACGAATAAACCAAATTCAAAAAAATGCTAGAACAGTAAACCGACGCGAAAACCGAATTTTTATTATTGTTAATGTGTAATTTGGATTTTACCATGTTTTTATTATTTATATTAATATTAAAAAAAACTTTAGAAGGGTAAAACGATCATTCTGCATATTCGTTCAGATGTTCAACCAAACCGTCTTAACTGATTCAACACTTAATGGTTCAGGCCATCTTAACCATTCAACAATTAACCATCAAGATCAAGCCAAATCTTTAATTTTTTTTAACATAATTGTAAACACATTTAGAATATTTTCTTATTTAATGAGTTTGTATAAATTTATCACCGTTTGAGAGTTGACATCTTTGTAAGTTTTTAACTTTGGCATTGTAAGCGTTTTTGACTCAAAACTCATATATGTAGTTTACAAGTTACATATATGTAATAACATTAAGTACATATATTTTTTTTTATTTTTTTTTGTTAACATATATAACCTTATAATAAACAAAATGTCAAACGAAAATGAAAAACAAAATTTATTGATAACAATTGTGATTAGTTTTCTTAGTTTTCTAAAAAAATGGTGGTTTTCTTACAACCCTCCCACACACACACACACACATCTTTCTATTCTAATAAACAAAAATAAATTTTGACACTTGTTAACTTCTCATGTGTTTATTGCCACTTGTCATTTTTTTACCAACTTATTCAATTTTCTATCCTATTAATTATTTAATTAATTACATTCTCTCATATTAAATACTTATAATTATAATAATATTAATATATAACAATATTATTTGTCTTTTTTCATGCAAGAAAATAGTTTTTAATAAATTAAAAATAAAATATTTTTATTAAAAAAACACACTTAAAAATTTTTATAAAATATGATATTTTCTAAAAAAATTTATAAAAGTAAGAAAAATATTTTATGGTAGTATTTTTATAAAATAAAAGTTCAATAAAAAATCAATTTTTAAAAAATAAAATAAACCATAAATCATGTTTACAAATAATGGAATTTTATAAACAAATGATGTTTTTTTAACGGAGTGCTTAAAAAATATTTACTTCAAACCAAAAATTATAAAAATGTTAGGAAAAAATAAACTTTAGTTATTAATGTTTAATGATATTTTCAAATTAAGTCTTCTAACTTTAATAATTATATAATTTGTAAATTATCTCCTTGATTTGTATCAATTAGTTTTTGAGAGAAAAGTAAATGAACTTTTAACATCATTTGGTGTAAGAATTTTTATTCTTACAAAACAAGTATGTTACATATTATTTATTTAGTTATTGAAAATCTTAATTATTATTTTATGAGTTAAAATACTCATTAATATGTAATTTAATTAATTTACAACAAAAAATTTTAAATTTTTATTAATAATTATTTAATATTTTATATTCAGTCCGTGTAATACACGGGGCAATAATCTAGTATATATATATATATATATATATATATATTACCATGTATGAAACAAATATATAGTGAGGATTTATGGAAACATTATTCAAACTTTAACCCTAATATTACCATAAACATACACCAAGACCTCTCCATAAGTAATTATATGTCAATTTTCATAATTAAAATGCATTAAATGAACATGCATGTTGAGCTAACTTATTTCTAGATACTTTCTTTGGAATATCTAAGTATATAGTTTTAGTTTCATTTCTATAATTATATTATAAAAGATAAATTCTCAACCTAATTAATTAATTAATACTTATTAATGAAGGCATGTGTAGATGACTAAAGATGTGTTAATAATACATGTTTAATTACCCAAAATACGTACGTATAATATGGAGATAGGACGATTCGTTAAAAGCGTGAGGGGTTGCTTTCTTAACTAATTAAGGGGGACCCTTCTATCATTTTAATTGGATGTATATGATGAGTCATGTGACGATGCATCTGATCTATACATCTTTTTACATGATCACACATGCATGTATACTCATACTCATATATCAAAGCAAAAGAAAAATGCTACGTGTCAAATAAAAAATAATAGAAATCAGTAATGCTATAAAAATAAATGAATTATAATTTAGTTATAACATCTTATTTTTTTCCTAAACTTTAATTTTAATATTGAATTCTTTTTTTATCCTGTAACATTTTTATACTGAATTGTTGTTTTTTTCCCTGAATTAATTTTTTTTTTGTATTGAATTTTGGATTTTTTATTGGATTTTTGTTTTTTGATGCATTTTTTATACTAGCTTTTTTTGGATTGAATTTTAGTTTTTTATACTGGATTTTGTTTTTTTACTTAATTTTGTTTTTTTTTTTGTATTTGATATTTGATTTTATGTTATTAGCATGTCACATGTGAGTTTTGTATTGCTTTTTTCTTACTAAGCAAATTATTTTTATAGTGAATTCAATCATCAAATTTTCTTTTCATTTTTTTTGGAATTTTTATTTTCATGGATGTTATACTGTATTATAACAACAAAAATCGATCACTTAAATATCAACATGTGTTGCGTCATATCAGTCGTCTATATACTTATAATATTACTTTTGCATCAGACTATAAATGTTAATTACCTATAAATCAAAACAAAACTGAGTCATGACTCATGTATGAGCTTTCCAAAGATTGCATCAAACAAAACTGAATTGGAAAAACTACAATATGTAAAACAAAAGATGAACAATATGTAAAACAATAACATTCCTATGCTAAATCCCAACAAATATTAATGACTATATATGTGAAATTGTAAAATTTGAGAACTATTGTTACTTGAGAATTAAAAGAACCAATTCTAGTCACAAGTTTAGAAGGGTATAAAAGTAAATTTCCATATTGTAAAAAAATTACTTTTATACCTCTTAAAATATGTGGTTCAAATTAGTTCATATGGTTTTTTATATTTAATGTTTCTTAATAAAATAAGTCCATGTATATATGTACTAGGTTAATAATCTTTGTATTAAACATGTTAAATAAATAAAATTTTAAATTATTTATTTTAAACAACAAATTATATATTACTCAAATATAGTTTTATATAAAATTAAAAATATAACATATTCTGTAATTATATCATTTAACAGATTGAATAAAATAATTATTATTTAATATAAGAGATTAAAAAAATTAAAATCTTAAAAATATTTCTTGCAAATATTTAATAGAATAATAAGAAAGAGAAGAAAACTCATTTTTTGATATCTTATAAAAGTGACACATGTCTTATCAAAACATTTATTTATAATATAATATAAATGTGTATTACTCTTAAAAATGGCTTTTTTTACACATATATCCAAAATAATAAATATACCAAGAGAATTCACTAGCAAAAGATAGGATAACAAAAGTATAAGCATTTTTTTTTTGCGCATGACACGAATCTACGTTTATTTGATGAAACGCATTGACATGGTAATATGGTATCGTTGACTATGCATTTGTCCGTTTACAGACATCCCCAAACCAATTAACGGGTCAAAAGACCCTTTCTTTCTTTTCTTTTTTTTTTTTTTTAAATTATCTTGTTAATCAAGTTTTTATAGTATTTAGTAAAATCACTTAACTTTTAATAAATGTTTAAAGCATTTTTAACCTTTTGAAAATTTTTAAATTTTTTTAATATTAATCGAGGCAGATGAATGAATCTTTATTAATAAAAAGTGATTTTTTATAATGAATTTGAAATAAGATATAATAATGAAAAAACAAATTACCTAATTAATAATAAAGTTTTATGATTATTAAAATTTAAGTCAAATTGAGAAAAAATAATAATTAAAATAAATACTACAAAAAGGCTCTTTAACAACGGTCTATTTTTTCCATTTAAAACGGTTTAGGATAAAACCGCTATAAAAAATATTTAACCGTTGTATTTGATGCGGATTAACACTTATTTAAAACGGTTAAATACAACACTTAATTTTATAAACTTTTATTGCGGTTGTCTAAGTATTTATAGCGGTTCAAAACATTAAATACGAATTAAATATAATTATGATATTTATTCAAATAATTTACGGCGGTACGATTATTTTTTAAATTTTAGTGTGGTTATTTTGGTATTTACAACGGTTCAAAAACATTGATATAAATTAAATATGAATTAAATCTCACGCTTTTTTTCACCATGGCGGAAATATTTTCACTTTTCCCGCCTCCACCAAAACCCCATTTAATTTTCCACTATTGCAGAGGTTTCTAATGCTTTGATGGGTGAACCGCAAAATTTCACTCCTCAACACCACAAGGTTCGTCGGAAAGTCGATCCGAGAGTGTGGCGCCAAAAGGTACGCCAAAGGCCGGTCGAAGTAGCTAAATGGTAATGATACTACACTAGTTGAATCCAAGTCTATTTTTGTTCTTGAGTTAGGGTTTCGATCAGTCTCAAATTATCTTTGTGTTAATTTATTGAATCTTTTTGACATATTTGCGTTAATTTATTGAATCTGTGTTATTTTGTGAGACTGAGATTTGTGTGATGAACATAATGGATAATACTATATGCGTTGATCCTCTCTTTTAGTTCCACATGATATTTGACTATATCTGTTTAGCGTTACATGCTTTGGTTTCAGCCCCATGTGATCTTCGGTTATTTTTGTGGCATTTGAAAAAGTTGGATTTTGGTGAATAAAGTATAAACATACATTACACATGTTAGGGTTATAGGATTGCATGAAATCCCTTGTAAATTGAAGTAGAATTGAAATCCATAATTTGATATTTGATTAAGACTAATTTCGTGCTGTGATGTTAAAATTGAATTGTTTTGTTGATTGATTTTGTGTGCATATATCTTTAATGTCTTAGTATTTCATGATATTACACTTATATTTGATTTATTGTTTTTGTTTAGTGGTCATCTACTACTAAAATATCCCAAGGGCAAGCATGGAGTTCAAAGTGTAAGAAGAAGTTTAGTGACGTCAAAAAAAACTACAACTAAATTTAATGAGAAAGGTGTGGTGTTGACAAATATAACATGCTCAATCTTGTTGTGTCATGTGAAGATGGCAATTATATTATCTTGCATGCTAGATGTTAAGCAAAAGGTATCTTCTCAAACTTGCTAATAGCTAGAGCTGAAGTTTGTATTCGTGATTTGATTTTGATTTCTTGAGTTTATGTTACTTGGCTACAAGTTCGAGTTTTGCTGATTTGAGTATAAACTTTGAACTCCTTGTTTTTGATTTTAGTGCTTCTTGTTATAAGTTTGAGTTCATGTTGCAATCTGGAGGGCTTATCTTGTAACTATGTTGTTATTGCTATCCTTCCTTAATTTGCTTGCTGTCATTGGTCTACCAGATTTCAAAGCATAAATTACTAATTCTTGATTCGATTTGATTTTATCAAATCTTTTTATTGGAGTTCAAAGTTTGAATATGTTGCTGTTTATTGGGAATCAAGATACATCTTGAAATTTTACTAGTTTGATGCATGATTCAAGATAAAGAACTTTGCCACTTGTTTATTTACTATAATTTGTTAAATTTTAGAACTTTATAGATTGAATTTGTTTTTTTATAGGAACATGATATGGTTAACAACAGAAAGCTGAAGTTCATGAAGGTGAAAAATATTTAAACTTTTATGGAAGCACATTAAAAAAGAAGCACGATTGAAAGAAGATTGAATAGGATCATCTACTTTTTGTTCTTTATCTTGTTTCTAATGCGCAGGTTTTAATCTAGGATTAAAAGAATGATATATTTTTGAGAACTGTTGAAGAAAATTGCAAGTATAGAGTTTGATATTGGGAAGTGAAGACATGTATAAACATTGTAAACTAAATTGTAAATTTATGTTTTTGTAATATATTTGATTTTAAATATTTTGTTTTAATTTGTTGAGTTGATTGGGTTTTCTTGATTTTGAATAACTGAACTACCAATTAATAAAAACCATAATAATCATTTTGTAGCGATTATTGTTGAAAAAAAATAATATGGACCGTTGTAATACTAGTACATTTACGGCGGTGATTGTGGTTAATTTAAGGCTTTTATAGCGTCATTTACAACGGTTTTGTGAGAGCTAATAGTAAAGATGAGATTGTGAGAACCGTTTTAAATGAGGCCACAACCGTTTTAAATGAGGCCACAATCCGTTTTCAATGAGACTTTATTTACGACGGTTCATTTATCTTTTAAAGCGGTTGTAACATCTTTTACAACACACACATTTACAACGGTTGTTGAACCGTTTTAAAAAACGTAATTGACCGCTTTAATAAACTTTCTTTTTGTACTAGCGTGAATAAACAAACAGACATAAGCTAGGGGGTAGGATGAAGGTAACATTCATAAATATTTCACTTCTCTTGATTAATTTATAACATTTAAATATTTATAAAAATTTATATATGATTGGAACAAATTGCAAAAATTGAGTAACTTTAAAAAAGACAAGAAAATGAATAACTTTAACAAATCAATTAAAAAACCCGGTGACCATCATATAAAGTTACCCCTTTAAAAAACCAAACCGGTTTTTGTCAAAGTTGTCAAAACTGTTTTTTATACAACAAATAAACTAATTTCTAATTGGTTATTGTGAAGGTTGTTAAACGGACCGAGTACCTGGTAAAATGGTTTTCTTTTATGCAAACTAATTAATTTTTTTAGACAATTAATTAAAATTAAAATATAAAAGTAAAAATTAAAAAAATTATAAACTCAACAAATACTCTTTTATTTATTTATTGTTATCACATATAATAAATACTAAATAAAAATATAAACCCAATAAATTCTTTTATTAACTAAATTTATAGTTGAGAAATGTTTGTGTTGTTTAACTCAAGGCATTGATTTTCGTTGATATAATTGAAAATGTAGGGTGATGTTGAAAATGGTAGCTCATTTGCTTCTTTATAAGAGGTTTTTGGTTCGAATCCGGGTCAAAACATATTTGCTTAGGCAAGTTAGAGGGTTTACCTAGTTGTGAGGTTCTCCTGGGGTGGGCTCGGGCGTACGTCTCAGAGCGTTAAATCCGGTGGGATGGTTGAAATCGCGTCTTGGGTGTCATCGTACTAGCCTGTTAAAAAAATAATAAATCAAATGATCAACCTTAGTTGTGTCTTTTCCTATGCTAAAACAATCAAACAAATAATTAACAACCCTAAATAAATGCTTTAATTTATTAACAAACAAAAATTTTTATTTAACTCATTCTCATTAAATGTAATAAGTTTTTAATTTTATAATAAAAATTAAAAAAAAACATTTTATACTATAAAAAATTTAAAGTATATTGTGTTTAGTTTTTTCATCAACATATTTTTATAAGTTACATAATTAATTATATAAAATAATATCATAATGTGTAATGTGTGTAATGTGTAATGTTTAATAATATTAACTAATATCACTAAGTTAGAACATGAGCTAATGCGTAATGTGTCTTTAATGTATAATCTTAGTTAAGACACATATGAAATTGAAGGAAGAGTAGAGAAACTTTGATGGACGAATTTTAGTTGTTGGAATATAGGTTTTATATTAATTATATAAGTAACTTCTTAGAAATCATCTTATGATCACCACTTACAACGGATTTTCATAAGTAAATTATTGTTTTAAAGTAATAATATAATAATAACTTAACCTAATTCTTGAGATTTATGAAATAAAGTTTATTTATTTACTCAACTACGTAAATTATTATTTAATAAACATTAAAATAAAATTATATAAAAATGAAGTCAAAATCTTACACAGGAAATTGCAAGAAACGTGAGTCATTGTTGATAAAATATATATATGACATCCCGTAATTTTCATGTCAGACTTTCTCTTAATTAAATGTTTATTTAATTAGCATTTGCAAACGTGGCACTAGAATTAGTTTAATTAAGTGTGGCACGTGGCACGACAGCACACACACTAAGGCAAACACAATAATTCGGCAAATTATCGCAACACGCCCACACGTGTCTAATGAAATATGAACGTTGGTGAACACTTAACAAGTCGTGTAACTAAACACTACTAACACCACAAAACACTCAAACACAAGACCAAACAATGTTCCATAATCGAGAAAACGTCGAAAATGAGCCAAACCATCAAAACTGGTTGAAATTGGGCTCAACCGGGATCCTTCGCGGTGCGCCAAGGACCCCAGAGTGGGTCTCGGCAGTACGCGAAGGATGGACAGGGGATTTGAATCCCGAAATTCATTACGGTATGCCAAGCCCTTTGAGGATCTGCTTGGTGGTACGCGACGACATCCAGACGCCAAATCTTTATAAAACCAAGACAATCATTGCTATCCTACCCTTCTCACTCATCACCCTTGACTCCACACCCCAACTCCCGAGCTTATCCTCTGCAAAACCACCTGCAACACCATCTGGAAGCCATTGGAGCACATCTTTGAAGCTTGGAAGAACCACTAGGAAGCTTGAGGGGAAGGTTGTGGAGCTTGTTCATCACCATCACTAGATTGTTCTTGTCAAACACTGTTGTCCAGGAGTTCAAGGAACTACTCAATCACCATCTTAGTATCTTTTTGGAGCACTAGAAGGTAAATCCATGGCCAACTTGCATCCTTCACTGTGACAACTAGTACCTGACCGGCCGGCAAGTCCGTACGGTAGGTGTACTTGCAACAGTAACTATGTGTACATACGTGATTGTGAACAATATTGTGTTAACAGATTCTTAAATACAAGAAATCGTTGTACGTATTTTTGTGTAAACTTAGATACCGTAAGTACAACATACATATGAAACTTTAGTCGTGTGTATTTAAGTGAAAACTTAAGTACAATTAACACAATAGATCATGAGAAAAACAACAGTGTTCAAACAATTATCATAAACAAATCGGTTGCGATCTGATATCCATAGATGACAGGAATCAGATGGCCGACAATTCAATGTGAAAACAATGTGAAAACAGGATGTTAGTTGAGTCCGACAGTGAGGAAACACAATTTAAACACAATTCATAGTGACGTTTCAGAATAACAAACTGACAGCGTGTTTGCGTGGGTGACGATTCACACAAACATATCTGTGAGTTTAACGTTCTGAAATGACGACTGGAAAGTAGAAAACAAAAGTCGGAAAGTAAAACCATCGTCGTGTTCGTTCGAGTGACGATTCGAACGAATACGCGCGATGGTGACGCGATTCGACGAAACGAAAACGAAAACACGACACGAAACGAAATTAATTTAATAAAATAATTTATTTAACATTTTACAATTTTGAAACTCATCAATTGATTAAAATAATTTTCTTTTATTTATTTTATTTAAATTACGCGTTAATTTCCGGATACGCGACGAAAACGCGAACCGAGCAACCGAAACGAACCCGAACCCCACACAGGGTATAAAAACCCTTAAATGAAAGGAATTCTTTCATTTTTACCACCAAACTCTCTCTCTCTCTTAAAAATCCGGCCACCATCTTCACCGCCACCAAACCACCTTCAAAACCTTGTATCTTGCTCGTTTCTTAACCGATTTGAGTGATTCTTGCGCCCATGCGTAGCTCTTGAAGTCCTCTACATGAAAGTACAATCGATCTGAAGAAAAAGCCACTGGATATTAAGGTATGAAGCTGTGAAGATCCGAAAATATAGGGTTTTCTATGTATTGTTCGACCAAGCTTTTCTAACCGGGTAGTTACACCATGTTCGGGACCTCAAGACCGTGAAACACTCTAA
Organism: Mikania micrantha; assembly: GCA_009363875.1. Lineage (NCBI taxonomy): Eukaryota > Viridiplantae > Streptophyta > Magnoliopsida > Asterales > Asteraceae > Mikania > Mikania micrantha. The sequence goes on from CM018690.1 coordinate 46,516,272, forward strand.
TTGCATAACCAGAGTGGTGGGAACAGGTGGGTTAGATGAGCTTGGGGAAGGTGATGATGGAAGATTGGGTCGTGGGCTGCAAACCGATGGTGTTCAGACCACCATGGCCGAACCCTTCCATCACCGAACCTTGTTTCACCTAGCGAACCCACATGTCCTCTTGTTGAACGAACCTTGGATGGATCCCATTCCCGAACCCACGAATGACGAACCCTTCATCATGCAATCACCGAACCCTTCGGTGACGAACCTATGCTCAACGAAAGTGACGAACCATGCAGACCCAGCGAACCATTGTCTTGTTCACGAACCCTTAAAGGCTCACGAACCATCAGCCCCCGAAGAACCTTCCATGAGTGACGAACCCTAGCCGAGTGGTACATCCTTGCCGAACCCTTTCCTATGTTGCTAGCTGAACCCTAGTTCTAAACTCCTAATAGGTTCGCTGCTTTTACTCCCCACCGGTTGCCATATCTGCAAAATTTATACAAATAACCCAATCCCATATTCGGCCCACCCTTAAACCCATAGGCCAATGATTAAGTAGTAAGCCCAACGTCATTCACCTTGGCCCAATAGCTTACAAGTGGTCTAGCTAATTATAATCAGTCCATTAATTAGCCCAATCTCTTATTTACGGCCCAACATTAGTTCATTGGCCCAACATATTGCATTAAGCCCAACAGAAACTACATATTATGGCCCAATTGTATTTAAACAAGTCCGGCCCAATGCTATTAAGTGGCCCATAGCTTCGGCCCACACAACATTTAATCGGCCCAATGAATAGCCCAACTCAATTCTTTGGCCCACACACACACATACACAGCCCAAATAGATTGGCCCACATACAATTTCATTCGGCCCAAAAGATTTAAACAAGTGGAGTCATGACAAACAAATGAAATTTAAAGTTTCACAAGACAAGATGCATGGGAAAAATCATAAGGATTGGTACATGGAATTGTACATTTTAATCTTAATGATTACCACAAAGGTGGTGGATTGTGAGTTATCTCATGGAATCCAAAACTCTATGTTTTAGAAACTAATGACATAGTGTAACAAAGTTTACATAAAGTAAAATAGAAAATAAATAAAAGATGTGACAATCTAAATCTAATAGACTAAGGGTAATCAAGATCAATAACAATTAAACAAGGCCGAATGAAGACCAACAATCGAGACTCTCAAGTATTAGCCAACATTAGGGCTAACACTTACACGCGCACAAAACCTCACAACTTATACTTATAAGTTAAATACGACATGAAATCAATACAGGAACGTGAACACAACTACAAGAACAATCAAAGAGCACGTGCATTCTTTCTTTTAAGCTAAGTCAACCCTACAAAAACAAGGTGAGTTCATATGCCCCTTTTCTTTAATCTTTACTGATTTTAAACTCACGGGGCTGAGAAACATGCTTTACTTTTATTTACTTAAAAGTTTCGCTTACATATTTCTGATACTTTGATTAAATGATATTAAATTGTTTATTATCATATATCATTGTATGCATGCTTGTATGATTACATGATGACAGGGAATGATAAGATGATGATGATATTATAATATCATAACTCATCAATACAATAGAATAACATAGTTGTATGATTATCTCTTACAACACTTAGTTATTCTTACAAGAAATAACATAGAAACAATTTCAAGGAACATAATGACATGATTACAAGAACAAACATAAGAATGATATGAGGATAACACATCTTCGTTACATCATTCGATACAAGAGTTAAGTAAGTGTAATAAGACTAGTTCTTATAACACTTAGCTTTACAACTCAACGCATATTACAAGAGAACAAGGAAACAAGAATGATAATCATGATAATGTAACTTCATGATAACAACATCATTCACTCAAACGATTAACATAATGTAATAAGACAAGTTCTTATTTAACTTTGTTAATATCACGGAGAACATATGATAATGAGAACAAGAATACAAGTGAATACAATTACAATTAGTTACTATTGACCTGTTGCATTTATATCACTTCAATCATGTGCCAAATTGTACAAGTAGATCATGTAAGTCCCTTTAATTCGCAGACCAGTTAGTTTGACGTGACTAAACCGACGATAGCATAGTGGTACCATAGGTTTGACAAACCTCTAGCTTGTAGGGCTAGTATGTTGATCGTATTGATTCATTGGCCGGTAACGTATGACCGGTGACAGGGCGACTTCAAGTCAGGTTCTGGTAAGCGACACATGGTGATATTAATCTGCAGTGATAAGTAATTAATCCAGCGAACACTCTATTGACTAGTAGGTTGAGAAAGTGATCTTCTCTTATGTTACACTACTAGTAATAGGTTTCGTTGAGAACACTAGACATACAAAGTGGTAGAGGTAAATCGGATGCATTGAAATCTGATTACGTGAGGATTTCAATGGATTCCTTTTAGGCTCTATGCACTATGGTTCAAGAACAAGTTGCAAGTGGTTAATTAACACTCTTAATATTTAAAAGTGTAACAACAGTTAACCCCTCAAATATAGAATAATATAAGGAACAGATTTGATAAATCTAATATCCTTAAATTTATAATGGTTATCTAAACTTCGGTTCGATAACTGCCATTATTTCATTAAAATTATTCTATACAAGTTATCACAGATGAATCAAGAATGACATAGACATTGGATTGGGAATGGAAAATCAATAGTTGTATTGCAAGTGGTATGGAGTTCTAGTAGTGATGTGGTGGGATGTTGGCTAGGGCTTAGTTCCCTTACATATGCCCTATATATAAGCATCACTATTAGGATGATATATTACTTGTAAATATAACTATTGAGAAGCCATTGGGTGAACAAGTGAACAAACGACATACAAGTAACAAAATATATAATGTGGTTGTGCATGTGAATGAATCAAGGTTTTCAATTAACTTACTTATGAACTCACCAACCTAGTGTTGACTTGTTTAAATACATGTTTTCTCAGGTGATGAACAGGTGTAGATACTTACATGCAAGGATTTAGCTAGTGGACTTTTAGAAGACCTAGCTTTATTTTGTATTGCATGCTTTTGGGAACAAGAACATGAATCATCTTTTGTATATCTTGTACGGATACAAGATATAAACTCATTGATTCTTTTTGATTAGATTTACTTAGTTAAATTATGATGTACAATGTAATTTAACTTTGTAATTCTATTTCATGTCATGTTAGCATTTCTCATTTATATCTCATGTGCTATATAAACAATCTGATCATTTGATTATCACTCAAAGATATCGCGCCCCGGGAACCTTCCGCCCGACGGGAAAACACGATCCGTTCCCGCCGGCCTGGGGTGTGACATTCACACCTTAAAACCCACATGCATGGTCTCACACACACATGCAACTCACTTGAGGGTGCATGCATGAATTTTTAATGTTTTAAATCTGGGTTTGTTGATGAAATGAGAAATCTTGATGATCTATGAAGATCTATAATGAGTTTATTTGATAAAAATGTGATTTGGAGTCATAAATCCATGAAATACATATTTTTAGTTGCATGCATGTATGATCTAAGTTGTTTTAGATAATTTTTATGATGATAAATGATTATTGATGATGTTTGAGATGTGCTATATGATTTGTTATGATTAAAATGGTCAAAAAGGGGTTATAGGAGATAGTTACTACTTTTAGTAACTTTTGTCTTACAAAATGTTGTAATATGAGCATGCATGTAGATAGAAGGATCATATGTGTAATATTATGATGATATTGGTATGAAAATGGATTAGAAATGTTTAAAATGATCTTTTGATGTGTATTTTAACATAGTTACTATTTATAGTAACTTTGTTTTGTGAAAACTTGGTAGATGATGATATTTGGTGAATTATGTAGTTAAAATGATGTGTTATTGTTATTAATGTAGTTATTAACATATATTATGCATTAACTTGATTAAGAGGATGCTTAGAATGGAAAGTTGCCATTTACGGAAACTTTATTTTGATGAATATTTGAACTAGTAATGTACATCATGATTAATGATTATAAATGGCTTCAAATGATGTGATATAATGGTTAAATGTAAGGTTATGTGATTGTTGATGTTAAACATGTCAAAACTAGCAATCTTCTAATTTAAGAAACTTTAATGACTAAAAACGGTTTATATGTTCATATGATCATATGTAACAATGTGCTAAGTGTTAACATGATCACTTAGGAAAAAAAAGCATGCTAGAACCATTAAAACGATATGTGTTATGAACTTTCTAAAAATGGAAACTTACTATAAATAGTAAGTTGTCCATAAGCGTGAATTATGTGTTTTAGGCGCTATGTGCACAAATCACAAATGTTACACGATCATAACCGACACACAGTTCAGCAACGGGTCGTTGACTTGACACGGTCAAACACGATCAATGTGGACCGACATTGACAAACATAACAATCGAGGGTTGTTGAGCACAAACACGAAACACGGTCACATACACGAACTCCCGTAAGCTATACGATATAGGTAACTGATGAACGAGCCACCTGAAGCAAACCGGAGCTTACGCTATCTTTACTGTAACATCAGTGCCGGAAACGTCACTGGAACAGTGATCTGAACGGTAACGTGAACAGTAATCAGGTACGAATTACATGGGTTTCATTGTTTATCACATTCATTTCATGTTTCATGGTCATTTCGTGTCATCAACGAACAAATACAGAATTAGTTCAGAAAAACAAAGTTCAGAACTATGGTTCATCAGTCAGATAATTATCTGGCATTACAGAACCATCTTGTGATTATGTATTAGGATGTTACTATGTATAAACGTATGTGAGGCTTTACAGAACAAAACAACACGGATGTCGTTACGTGAATGCTAAATCGACAAATTATTCGTATAAGTGACGATCTGTACGAATAAATCTGAAAGTTTAACGTTCTGAATGATATCCAATAATTAGAGAACAGTATTGAAAGGTATAGTTATCGCCGTGTTCGTACGAGTGATGATTCGAATGAATACGCGCGACGACCGTACGATTCGATTTTAAACCATAAATTAATTATTTCTAAAAATTTAAAATAAATAAAAGATATTCAGTTAATTTAATAGGAATAACCACTTAAAAAAATTTAATTAATTCTATTTTTAAGACCGAGTCGTTTCGTTACGAAAACGACGAGAAACCGACGTTTCTACGCGAAACTACGCGAACCCGAACGAACCCGGGTATTCTCACCTCATTTAATGAGGCATTCAAGCCTTTCAACCACCACCACCAACTCATCTTCTTCACAAAATTCGTTCCACTCTCTCTCTAGAATCTCTCTACCTTCTCTCTAAGAGTTCTTCCTCGTTTCTTCACGAAATCAACCCATTTTGGTGTCTAAACGACCACCTCAACTTGTAGATCATAGAAGTACAACAGATCTGAAGTTCTATCCAACAGATTTGAGGTAAAACCACGATTTTTGCTCGGTTTAAGGGTTTGAAAACCCTAATCTCAAACCCATCTTAAAAACCGGTTCTAGACCACTTTCACTCTTAGGAGTCTCACTATTTCACCTTAGAATGGGGTATGAACAAACCTCCTTTCATTGCTGGTCGATTTGTTCGAAAATCCGATGTGTTTCCCCTCACCAAGCCGCTGCGGCCGAATGGCCAACACAGCCCACCGAATGACCAAGTTCCCCCATTCGGCCGAATGGCCAAGGTCTCATTCTGTCGGCCACCTGGTTCATTCGATCGCCCAATCCTCATTCGGTCGGACATGTTGTTTCGGTGCCAGCCATTCGACTTAGTCATTCGATCGGCTAGTCATCATTCGGGCAAGGCCTTTCGGCCAAGAGTCTTTCGGCCGAAACTCATTCGTTCGGTCTATCTTTCAGACAAGTCATTCGATCGGTGAGGCCACATTCGGCCGAAGCTCATACGCCCCTATCCTATTCGGCCAAGACTTGGTTCATCCTAACCCTTTCGGCCCAGAGGTTAATCATTCGGCCCAGCACCTATTCGGCCCGATGTTAGGTCCAAGCCCATACTCATTTGACTAGGATCGGGTTGTTTAATCAAGTATTAAGGTGATGAGTTGCATGAAATATAACCAAGTGTGGGTGTGTGTGTGCATGCACATTATAGTGTGTGTGTGTGTGTAACGTCCTGTTTTATATATATAAATAAAATACTCTTATTTATTGTTAAAATATTATTATTTAAAAAAATACAATAATAGAAAACGGTCAATTGAACCGCAAGATCTCGTGTAATAAGTAAAATACTTTACTTTATAAAATATGTTGGTAAATATTATTATTTTAAATATCTAGTCATTATATACACATATGTGACACTTACATACTAGTAAGTAACGAGTAAAACGATTATTAAATTTTTTTGACATGCTTATTCGGTCAGTTAATGTTATAGGAGACCGCTCAAAATTAATAAAATATATTATAATTAAACTTTCTCCGTTTTTAACGAAACTTTAGTCGAAATGTAGAGAAAAATGAGCTGATCCCAGCAGTATTTTTAGAATATTATAAAACGTCATATTTTTAAAGTTATACGAGAAAAACAAAATTTGAGCTAAATTAATTATAATAATAAAATAATAAAATAATATAATATTCAAATGTAACATTACAATTTCAATTCTCATTTGAAAAGTTTATACGTGGAGGCTACATACGAAAGAAAAAAAATATATATATATAAAAATTATTATGGTGATCCTCGTTTGAAAAAGTTTACACGTGGAAGATTTTTACGTCAAACTTATCCCAATTGAATCGAATGAAGACATACACGCATAATCTATAAGTTTCTTTCATGCGAAATTTTAATCGACTATAAATACTCACAAAACTTCACTACAATTAAAAATACACACACATACGTTTGACTGTTTTAAAAAGCTCTGGATGCTAGGAGGTGCTGATCAATATAAAAAGTAAAGATTCATGAGTTGGTTCGTTTAGGTATATTATTTAATTTATTAGTTTAACTTATAAATTTAAGAATTTAATATAATATAAACTTATAGGGTTAGGGTTAAGCTCCGACCCTATATATTATAAATTTTAGTTTACTTAAAATAATAATAATAATCGTAATAATAATAATAATAAATCTTCCTTGCAGAATAATTATAAGAATAGATTAAGCAGAAACGTTGCCCAAATTTATATTGAAAAGTTCTAAGATGTCGTTCAGCCAACCAAAAATTCAGGTGAATACATCTAACTTGTTTTTAAATTTATAAATGATTTTTTTTATGAGCATGGTATGTTAAACTTTGACGCATAAAGGGATACTATTAGACCAGCATTTAGGCCATTAGTATACGTACGATTTGCAAATTGTATCCGCTATGGGTGAAATTCCCATATGTGGCTGGTAACGTGGGCTGGAAGGTTATACGTAAGACGCACTCCGCAGGCAACCTAACCAGTGACGGGCTGTGGGCTGGAGGGAACAATTGTAAGACGCACTCCGCTGTTGTTCCTAACCAGTGACAGTACAAGCCAGGGTATGCAGTGGTTGTATCGATCAGTGAAATAACCTGCTAAATGTGTAGTATGGCCATTATTAATTATGGTTAAAGGACCGAACATGCTATGCTTACATATCGAGTCTGTTATTTGTATTCACCAACATTATGTTGATGTTTTATTTTCAAAAACTTTTCAGGTAATAATGAAATATAAACAAGAAGCAAGATTAGAGATTCTTGGCCTATGATGCCTTGAATAAGATCTTGCGGTGAGACCATGGAGCTATTGGAGCTATGCCTCCAAGTCATTATAAACTGGATATTATAAAACGAATTGAAATTATATGTGTGTGAAAATCCGGTTTACTATAATTTGAAATGATGGAGATCATACCTATGCGTATGAAGCTTTATGAAATCCTGAAAAGTTATTAACAAATGATGAAAATGTGGTTTTTCATACCCATGAGTATGAACTATTTAGAAATAATGAAAAATATAGTTTTCACATCCATGCATGTGAATTATTTGTAAAAATTTGAATTAATGAAATAACGCTTCCGTTGAAACATATGAAAATAAAAATAACAAACTCTGACCGAGACATATCCATGAAACCAATTCGGGTCGCAGCGCCCGGGCCGCCGAGAGCCCGGGGTGTGACAGTGTGTGCATGGGAATGACAATAATTTTTCTCTCATGCAAACCAACTTTAGAAAATTTGAGTTTTCAATAACAAGCATACTTTTAAAACCTAATCTCAAATTAACAATTGTTGATAAACCATTTTGAGATTTAATACATTGGAAGAAGCATAAAGGATCAAAGAATAACCTAAGGTGTTGGGTGGTGATTTAATTCTTAACACCTAGCCTTAGAAAAAGCTATAAAGATATACGACTAACCTAGATGGTTTTCATAAACTATCTAGGCCTAGTTTAGCAAAGAACTATCAAGAAATCGTTTAAAGAGCAAAGCCTAATAAAGGGGTCCGAGAGTGGCCCAATGGGCTTAATCTAAGCCCATCACATGTTGAATGTTCTTTATTTAAAATTAATTATATTTTTAATAAAAGAAATTAAATTTATAACTTTATTAAATTACATTAAATAAAGTTTTCTAAATGATTAACCCTAAATGAAATAATTTAAAATGTTTAAATTAAAGCAAGCTAAATTGAGAACTTGTGATAATGAGTAGGGAATTTGGGTTACCAATGGGTAATAAGTTAGACTAGTTAATGAAATCTTAGAAATGCATTAGTAATCTAGGACACTTAGTTGCACACCGAGACCCAACCCTGGACCTAACGTCTATTATAAATACTTATCGCATTCGAATCTCTTGAAACAACACAGGTGCTAAAGATACATAAGCAACAGTTAAAGAGCGCGCATTATCTTTTGTGATTCATTTGCAAACACAAGTGAGTTCATAGCCCCTTTTCTAACATTTTTGTTTTAAAACGCGGGGCTGAGAAGCATGCGTAAACTGTTTATTTAAATGGTTTATTTAAATTGTTTATTTAAATGCTTTTACTTGTATATGTTTTACATGCATAACTGTTATCCTTGACTCCTGTCTAGGTGAACTGTTTTAAATCATAGAACTATATTCAAAGAACTATTTTCAAAGAACTATTTCAAGGGTGTGTTTTTAAAGAACTAACGATCTATTTTCAAAGAACTATTTCAAGGGTGTGTTTTCAAAGAACTAACGATCTATTTTCAAAGAACTATTTCAAGGGGGTGTTATCAAAGAACTAACGATCTATTTTCAAAGAACTATTTCATGGGTGTGTTTTCAAAGAACTAACGATCTATTTTCAAAGAACTATTTCAAGGGTGTGTTTTCAAAGAACTAACGATCTATTTTCAAAGAACTGTTTCAAGGGGGTGTTATCAAAGAACTAACGATCTATTTTAAAGAACTAAGTACAAAGAACTCTTTCAAGGGTCTAACTGGGAAATATCAAAGATAACATGTGCCAATCTCAGGTTTGAAAGACGTCCTAGCTAGACTGATCGAATATGAGACGCATGTTTGATGATATTTACAGTATTCCCTAACTGTTTTGAGGAACATCTGGGAAATGCTCAAAGATAACATGTGCCAAAGAACTATACGAACTATGAACGGTCTAAAGAACTATAAAAGCCTATATATCAAAAGAAGTCCTAGCTAGACTGATTGATTATATGTCACATGTTTGATGAGGTTTACAGATCTCCTTTACTACTAAGTACCTGATTGTCATACTAGTCTACTCGAGTTGACCAAGGCCCAATCAATAGGACTTAGATTTTATTAAATGTTTATTTATTTATTTAATTAAGCATTTATAACTGTTTCTACAATTTTTATGGTTGATCATATTTGTGTGATGAACTAAAGGAATCAATGGAGATTTCAAATTATTGTATTTACAGGAACAAAGAACTGAGGAAAAAATGGGTTACTGGTTGGGGTAAAATGCTTAATTATCATTAACACCAATGTCCTATGTGGATTAGTATGTGGTGGGACGGTTTCTAGGCGGGTCGTAGGCTCGACTCAGGGGTATGCCCTATATATAAGCATACCGATCTGGATGATACATGTGATGTTAATGAGATTAAGGTTGTTACCCGAGGGTTTAACAAATGTTTCAAGTGTACATTAGAACTATAGTGAAATGGAAGTGTAGGTTAGGTAAAAATGCTTAACTATCATTAACAACAGTGTCATATGCGTATTAGTATGTGGTGGGACGGCGTCTGGGCGGGTCGTAGGCTCGACTCAGGGGTATGCCCTATATATAAGCATACCGATGTGGATATTACATGTGATGTTAATAAGGTTAGGTTCTTTACCGAAAACGGGTTACAAATCATTTTCAAAGATTAAACTGTATGAACTCACCAACCATGTGTTGACTTTATTTTTGCATAACTTCTCAGGTGACGAACAGGTCAATTAAGAAGCTTATGCTTTTGGACTAGGACTTCAGATAGAAGACTTAGTATTTTTGGACCTGCATACTTTTGGAACATCAATATACAATTATTTTGTATATCTTGTACAGTTACAAGATAGAAATATTATGATGTTTATGATAGATTTACATTGTTAAATTATGAACGATACTGATGTAATTTAACTTTGTAATTCTATTTTATTTAGAATTTCTCATTATCATCATGTGCAATGTACAACAATCTGATCATCTCGATTATCACTCACGATATCGCGCCCCGGGAACCTTCCGCCCGACGGGGACTCCGATCCAACCCCGCCGGCTCGGGGTGTGACATTTACCTAACTATCTACTAAAGTGAGTTTACAATCCCTCTTTATGTGACACCCAAACTTACCACACGTTTACATGTGTCAAATTTTTGGTCCCAGTTTAAACTTTAACGCAAAATCATGTTTGGAAGCGTGAAATCACCATTTCATAAGTTAAACACACTTAATTACACATCATTTACATCTATGATTAACAAAATACAGTGTGATTAAGTTTACAACCACCAAAAGTTAACATAACATTCGAATCATTTCAACATGTGCCCGATCATGGTTCCCGAAGCATATCTGTTACTCACATGTAAACATCACACATAATTTTCACCATTAGTTCGTAAGAACTAAGTAAGATCATTCACATATCATACTCCAACATGTATTTGCACATAAAACACGATTATGCATTAATTTCCCTTAAACGGGTCATTTTCACCATTATGATCATATGATCCAATCCAACTCTACCACCAGCACCTCTGGCTAATTTAAAACATTATAATTAATATATATTCTCTATTGGCTCATCCAATTACCCACACTCTAGTAGTTTCATCAATTTAGTTCCCGGATTAACCGGCTATCCACACTATAGTGGTTTAATTTATTGACAATCGACTCATTCGATTTATCCAACCTCTAGTGGTTTATGTGACACCTCGTACAATCCAGGTGAGCATCTCACTATATTAAATGACTATTTGATTTATATTTGTACACGTGGCACTAGAATTAGTTTAATTTAGTGTGACATGTGGCATTACAGTACGAACACTGATACACAACAGGATAATCCAAGGGATTATCGGAAACCGCACAGACGTGTCAGAACACACGAACGTTGGTGAACGTCATAACATTTGGTCACAAAACACTTCACGGGTCAATTATAGTTAATAATTGACAATTAGAGTCCAAACGATGCTCAAACGATGTATTACAGTCGAGAAATGGGCAAAAACAAACCTAAAACAACAAAATAGGCTTATTGGGCCTGTCAAGTGGGCCAGTCGGTACGCCTGACCCGAAACCTTGACTTTAGGCGATACGCACAGAAGGCACAAATGGCGCCTCATTCGGTGGACTCGCGCCCAACGCCAGGCGCCAAGCACGCCCGCCAGGCGATGCGCCTGGGTGCCATAATCGCTGAAATCTTAAAAGAACCAACCAGAGACTTGATGCAACCATACCACTCATTACTCTCGAAACTATCAGCTAGAATCCGGCTCAACACTCTTCCTTTTCGTCATTTTAGACCCTGGAAGCCATTGTTGAGCATCTTGAAGCTCAAGATTGAAGAGGAATAGCTAGGAACTCACAAGGAACTTGGAGAAGAAGACTTGGAAAGCTTGACCACCATCTTCACCTTCATATCCCTGCAAAAGCTTGCTGTCCAGAGGGTTTCTAGAGCTGCTACTACAACATCTAAGAGTTACAAGGGCTTGAGAGGTAGTTCTAATGTCCATTTTGCACACACAACACCCACAAACACACATGCAATGCTTAAAACTCACATGCAAGCTCCCTAGCTTTGCATGCACGAATTTTGTGATGTTTGAATATGGGTTTAATGTTATTTCAACTGTTAATAATGATCTAAGATGGTTTGATGACATTTCATGATGATCTATGATGATGTGTATGTGTAGAATGCATGATTTAGTCATACAAAGGTGATATACTTGCATGCATGCATGATCTAGAGTATGTTAGGTGATTTTGGATATTCATGTATGTTTATTGGTGTGTTCGATGAAATGCTACATGCTTTGTTATAGTTTAAATGGTCACAATATGAATATTTGCAACACTTGCCATATATAGTAACTTTTATGTTGAAAGATGGTGATATGATGAACATGCATGTGTGTAGATTTGTTATTTGGATAATAATATGATGAGTATGATGTTTAGAAATGGATTTGGATTTGATTGTGGTCATATTTGGCCTAGTTACTATTTATAGTAACTTTTAAGGCCTAAATAATGATAAATGGTGATTTGGCCTAGATTGACATGTTTAGATAGTGTTAAATGATATTACATGATGATATTTGATATAAAGATGGATTAGGAATTCTTAGAATAATCATTTGAATGAAAATTGTCATAGTTATTATTTTTAGTAACTTTATTTTGAGAAAATCGATTTATGGATGTTATGGGTGTTACATGCTTGCTAGATGACTTATTTAATAGATTGAATAAAATAATTAGTATTTAATATATAAGAGATGAAAAAAAAATCTTATAAATGTTTCTTACATATAACAGAATAATAAGAGAGAGACAAGAAAACCAATTTTTTAATAACTTATAAAAGTGACACATGTCTTATTAAAACATTTATTTATTGTATACTATAGATGTGTTTTGCTCTTAAAACTGACTCTTTTTACATATGTGTATATCAAAAATAATAAATATATCAATAGAATTCACTAAGCAAAAGATAGGATAACAAAATTTTAAGCATTTATTTGTGGATGACATGTGATGAAAAGCGTTGACATGATATGATTGTTGACTATGCTCCCAAACCAATTAACTGGTCAAAAGACCCTTCTTTCTTTCTTTTCTTTTTTTTTGTTATCTTTTAAAATCAGTAAACTTTTAATAAATGTTTCAAGCATTTTTAATTTTTATTAAAATGTTTAAATTTTTTAATATTAATCGAGACAAATGAAAGACATATGAATCTTTATTAATAAAAAGTGATTGTTTTTATAATTAATTGGAAATAAGATGTAATAATGAAAAAAAATAACAAATTAATAATAAAGAGTTTATGATTATTAAAATTTAGGTCAAAGTGAAAAAAATAATTAAAATAAATAAATAAACTGACATGCATGGTCAAGTCTTACTAGTTAGTAAGCTAGGGGCTGTTAAAAAAAAAGTTAGTAAGCTAGGGGGTAGGATGAAGGCAATATTCATAAATATTTCATTTTTCTTGATTAATTTTATAACATTTAAATATTTATAAAAATTTATATATGATTAGTTCATCTAGTGAAAATTGAGTAACTTTAAAAAGAAAAAAAAATGAATAACTTTAACAAATCAATTTAAAAACGTGTTACTATTATATAAAGTTACCGTTTTAAAAAACCAAACCGGTTTTTGTCAAAGTTGTCAAAACTGTTATTTTATACACAAATAAACTAATTTCTAATTGATTGTTGTGAAGGTTATGAAACGGACCAATTACCTGGTAAAATGGTATCAAGATTCTTTCAAATGGAAGATCTTGGTTCAAATCCCTTTCGCAGCGAAATAGGGATTTGAGGGGGGTCAGGGGTTTTCCCAGTGAGGTTTCCTTCTGGAGTGGTTGTGGTGGCTCATTAGAGGTCCATATAACTAGACATTGGTAACATGACCTGAAACAGTGGGTTCACACGATTGAGACATTCGCCGTTCAAAAAAAAAATTAAAATGATCAACCTTAGTTGTGTCTTTTCAATGCTAAAACAATCAAACATATAATTAACAACCCTAAATAAATGCTTTAATTTATTAACAAACAAAATTTTTTATTTTACTCATTCTCTTTAAATGTAATAAGTTTTTAATTTAATAATAAAAATTTTAAAAACATTTTTATACTATAAAGTTTTAAAAATACTGTGTTTAGTTTTTTCGCCAACATATTTTTATAAGTTACATAATTAATTATAGAAAATAATATCATAATGTGTAATTGTAATGTGTAATGTTTAGTAATATTAACTAATATCACTAGGTTAGAACATGAGCAAATGTGTAATGTGTTTTTAATGTATAATCTTAGATTAGACACCCATGAAATTGAAGGAAGAATAAAGAAACTTCGATGGACTAATTTTGGTTGTTAGAATATAGGTTTTATATTAATTATATAAGCAACTTCTTATAAATCATGTTTTGATCACCACTTACAACGGATTTTCATACGTAAACTATTGTTTTAAAATAATATATAACAATAACTTAACCTAATTCTTGAGATTTATGAAATACAGGTTTCTTTTATTTAATCAACTACGTAAATTAATAATTTAATAAAAATTAAATAAAATTATATAAAAATGAAGTCAAAATCTTACACAGAAAATTACAAGCAACGTGGGTCATTATTGATAAAATATACACATATGTCTTCTATTTTCACATTGAATGTATTTTTCTATGCCGCAAGGTTATATTTCTTCTATATTTCTCATACAAATTTATTTTTGATTTCCACGTGTTTTAAAATATGTAAATGAAAATTGGTAGAACATATGCATTAGAGTCGATACATCTAATATTTTTATTAGAGTCTCTAATATTTATTTATTCATTCTCCTATCTTTATTATTCATTGTCTTATAAATATATTAGTTTCATTGATTTTTATTTATTAAAAATAAAAATAAAATAATATAAAATTATGTTTAATATATATACACACAAATTTAAGACATTATTAGTTTACACACACATACATACATACATATATATATATATATATAACTAGTATAACAACCGCGCGATGCAGCGAGAAACACAACACTTAAGTTGTGATTTTAAAGTTTTGCATGATTCGTTTTTGAATCATAACCACAATAAAATCAATTTTTTAACTTAGTAGTTAATTAAAAATGACTTTAACTTCTAACATAAAAGGCCAAATATGCCAAAAATGTTAAGATGTGATTAATTTGTTTTGAGGGGTTTTCTTTTATGATCACTCTATCTCACATAAATTATTATAAGCTACCAATGTGGGACAAAGCGAAAGTAAAAAAAAATTTTAGATTAGATTTAAAAAATTGTACCATATTCTATAAGAGTTGTAAAACTCTTAATTATAAATGATTTAAGTAAATTACTCTTTTGTCCTTCTAATATATATATATAGTAGTATAGATAATTAATTATAAATGAGTAATCGGTAGATTTATGTAATTAATTAGCTATAATTAATTAACTATTACATTTAATGAATTTAGCTTTTTGACTCTTTTTTTTCAGTTTTTTTGACTTTTTTTTTATTTATCCAAAAGGTTGGTACATTTATCATCTCCCAAAATGTATTTTATACTTGGATTGTGACTACTACACAAACTTTCGTCTATGACTTAAATTTTATTGGAAAGTGGATCTGAAGTTCTTCTTTAACTTTAGTCGTCTCGTGTGTAGTTTCTTTCATCTCGAGCTGACCTTCAAGATTAGACTTATCTTGTATATCATTTCTTCACCCTTGTGTGGAGGCGTTAAACATTTTTGACACAATCGTATGCTTCATCATTTTCCATGTATCAAGATCATTTTAGTGTGCGGTTACACAAAGATGTGATTCCGGTAAATAGTGTGGCACTAATCAAACATTTGTTGTTAAGTTAACTCTAGTTTTATATTTTTAAACCCAATATTAATTTTTTTGGTTTGTTGCCATCATTTTAAACAAAAAATGTCTAATAGTTGAAGTACTTACTTTTAAATGAGGTTAGATCACCTTTTAAATTATTCTTGTTAATCATTTGTTGTCAAAATGACAAAAATACAAATTTTCTTGAATCATCAATTTTCTATAATTTTCCCAACAATATCAGGGTCGAAATTCTAAATGCTCGCTTAACTGGCATTTATGCTTGATAACCGGTCGGATTATTTTTTTACTGCTAGGCAATGTGTGAGTGTTTTAAGCGTTTTATTTTTGAGTGTCAAAAATGTGCAAAATTTGTGTGTTCAAGCCAAAACATTTCTACATATTTATATAGTCGTATGTAGGTAAAATGGTTCAAAGAATGCGTTAAATGGCTATATAATTGTTTAAATTCAGTTTTGCTGAAAAGCAGATTGGTTAACCGGTTGAAAACTGATACCCGGTCAACCGACTACTAGTTTTTGGTTCAATAGTTACTGAAGAATTATTAAAAATGGATTTTTACATATATCTCCCTATTAATTAAGAAGCCTAATTACATATTTACTTAATCTTTAAAATTAATTACATATTTACTCATAAAATGGAAAAATATGTAATTAACTAGTTTATTTGGAAGAGGAAATATTTTTTAGAAAAGAGAAATATGTAATTGACAAATTTATTTGAAAGAGGAAATATTTTTTATAAAAATGAAATATGTAATTAACTTTTTTTGTCTAGGTATATATGTAATAAATGACATTAGGATTGAGAAATATGTAAATGCCTATTTAAAAAATAAAACAAGTTAATCAGTTTTAAACCGATTAGACACAATAGTAGAATCTGTTCAAAACCAGTAGATTTTTTTATAATTTAAAAACCGATTTCTATCCAATTTGAACCCTATAACGGTGGTAATTTTTTGCATTTCTATGTGTGCGCATTACTTCCACAACATATTTTGCGCATAATAAGAGCGTACTGATCATGTGACCGGGACAGTAGGAAATGATTTTTTTTAACAATCAGATATTATCCAAAAAGAAAATATCTTCTTTTAAATAATTAATGATGTATTTAATTGATAAACACGTTTGAGCAAACTAAAGAGCAATTGCAAGAGTATCTTTAACCAAACTTTCTATTACATGAATGTCGTATAAACTATGCCATATATATAATATATACACATGCATATATATATATCTTGTATAAAAAAAAAGAAAAAAGAAAAAGAAAATCTTGTATGTTTGGTGTGTTATGTTTGTAACTTGTAAGAAGGAGATTCACAAATAAGTGCAACTCTCGGAAAGACTGGAGTGGAGCCCCTGGCTAAAGGAGCTGGTTAGCCAAGTGGAGATGGTCTCCAAGACATGAAAGCCAAAACGGGTCATGATCTCATAGGATTTAGTCAAGTGGGCGTGGGTGACAGCTGGGGTTCTACATAGTGGGCAGTTAGGGTGGTCTTTTAGCCATGCTTCAACACAGTCAACATGAAACCCATGTCTGCAGCTTTGGAGCACCGCAAGCGTGTCTCCGAAAGCCACCTCTGACAAGCAGACGATACAGTCCACACGAGGGCTATCAGCTCCAACCTCCTTTAGCCTCATGTTGACGTTGACGTTGGTGTTGGTGTCTAACCAAGACTTGATTGGTGTGATTATGGAGTCCACGAAGCCTGCTATCATAATCATCATCATCATCATCTTCTTCTACTTGTTGTTTTTGTGAAATTATGTATATATATATATATATATATATAATTGATCAAATTAGGATGGGAGAGATGGAAGAAAAGAAAAGGTCCGTTATGTGTGTGTTGCTAGAAGTGGATTCGTGCACCTGATTTATAGATGGCCTGCCTGTTGCTTTTGAATTGAATTATTATTATTAATATTAATATTAATTTGGCAGCAATGAGGAACGAAGGCAAGATTTGACTCCTTTGGTCAATTCAACTATAATAAAAGAGCGGGCCATGTTTTAGATTAATTAAAGGGCGCAACTAGCTAGCTAGCTAGCTTCCTATTGTATGAATATATTAATAAAAATAATAATAATAAATTAATTACACGACGCACGACGGCTTTTCAATATTGACATTTCTTTCACGCGTTCATAACGCTGGATAATATATAGCCCAGCCCAGCCCCAAGCCCCCAACCCCTACTTATTGCACCTGTGTATACGTGTTTCATACAAACATCTTATCTATATCTCCCTCTCTTCAATTCACGTCATACCAACCTACACAAAAACATCCAACTCAACATATATATATATATATATATATATATATATATATATATATATATATATGACTTAAGTTAATTATAATTAGGACGGACCTCACACTTTTTTTTTTTTTTCTTCCTATAACAAAATCACTAGTTTTAAAGACAAATTGGTGTCATATCCAAGCTCATGTAGGCAACGTACATATATTGTTATACAAAACCTACCCATGGTTTATTCTATATACTTATAAGAAAATCATACATTGGTTTGCTCCGGAATAATCATGCAATCTAGTCACGCAACTTACGTTTTTAATAATTTTTTACAATTAAGTTTATCAAGTAACCTGTCCCTATCATACGCATATTATTTTTACAATTTTTAATATTTTTTTACCAAAAAGATAAAACAATATTATACCTAAACTAAATGTTATAAACTTGCTTGATGAAAAATTAGAAAATAATATATAGATTACGTAAGGTAGTGATATCTTACAAACCCTCGGTAGCAATCACCTCACAATGACTCACTAAAATGGCGGTGTTCACTTTAAAAAATGTGTAACAGTTAGGTAAATCCCATACTGGCCATGAACTTGAAACATGTTGATGATTGATCCTCCCCAAATACTAAAGAATGTGTTTTGAATGCATTGGTTATAGATAAGAGAAGAACTATGAAGTTAAGCAAGCTTAGGTTAAAACAAAACAGGGATGGGCGATATCGGTTGAAAGTTTTCAATCAGAAAATCAAAAGCAAATATGTGAGATCTTAGGACAAAACGAACAATATTGATTGTATGAAAGCTCAAATGTTACAAATAATATCAAAGCAACATCTCTGTCATTTGGGATGTTGGACCACACAACAGCAAGGATAACGAGTCCTCAAGAGTATATGTGATACCTTAGCCTAGTCCTATATCACAACGAATCTAATTTATGGCTGTCATAACAGGTCAGACACGACACATTAAGACACAAAACACGAAATGTGGGTAGACACAAACATGCCACACAAAAATATCGTGTATGTTTTTCCAAACATGAACACGGCCTATTTAAGACAGGTAAATACGAAATGACCCGTTAATGAACATGTTAAAAGTTAGCATTGTAAATGATCTGTTAACAAACCTTTTAAGCAAACCTGTTAAGGAATTAGGGTTTGAGAGTTAGAAACTTTAGAAGGCGATCGACTACCCACCTATTTTATTATATTATTTATTTTACATTTTAAAGTATAAACAAGTCTTTACGTGTTGACCTGTTTTATACACGAAACATATTAAAGGCAAACATAAAACATGTTAAAGTTGTGTCATGATAATGGTAAAAATTTCATCGAGGATGATGACTTCAAAAGGAGGGATTGTAAGACACATGTAAACTCCATGTTGGTCATGGACCGAAAAGATATTTGGTTTATAAGAAATATTCCACCTCAAATACTAATAACATGATATGGGTAAATTGACTCTATATGAAAGAAGTTTGTAGGGATGAATGGTATTTCTAGAAAGTTTTCACTCAGACAAGCAAAAACAAATATGTAAGTTGTTAAAGGGAAATGAGAATAATATTGATGATATGATATGAAGCGTCTCATCAATAAGATAATGACTACCTCACAAACATTTCACTAAATGTAATAAAGATAATATGATGTAGCTTGAAAGCTCTTTGCTTGTTTGAATTCTTTTGACCTCTTAATCTTCTTAGAAGTAGAATTATATTAGATAATGAGATAAATCAATTTAGAATGTGTAATTTAAGTTTTTATTGGGCAAGAGGCAACTATAAAATGTGAGGGAAGGGTTAGATTTATTAGACAAACTGGTTAATTCGAAAATATAAAGTTATTGACCAACAATTAATGTCATTGTCAATCGTGTATTGGTGGTGAGTTATGAATAAAGTTAAAACATAACAAGTTTCCTTTTAACAGTCATATTTGACCATTGTCAAATTTGTAAAAAAATATACAAAATTTGTATACATTTTTTATGTTTTTGTTTTAGAACAAAATATAGAAGATGCTTTTCCAAGTTAATTTTGACTTAATTCTTCCTTAGGCATTGTTATGTTTTCTAGATGAATTGTGACTTTACCTGTCAAACCGCACCTCTCGTGACCTTATAATGTCATTGATCACTCTTTGAAGTTTGCGGAAGCATAGTGGTGATGTCTCATAGAGGGAGTTGTAAATTTACTTGTTCCAGTATCAAAACACATAAAGTTAACTTAAAAGTAATATTATACATGGGTAAGATCTGTAACACCCCAACTGTCACACCCCGAGCCGGCGGGATAGGATCGGTTGTCCCGTCGGGCGGAAGGTTCCCGGGGCGCGATATCGTGAGTGATAATCGGATTGATCAGATTGTTATATTGCACATGATACATAAATGAGAAATGCTAAATATGATAGAATTACAAAGTTAAATTACATCAGTATTGTTTATAATTTAACAATGTAAATCTACTATTAACATCATAAGTTTCTATCTTGTATTTACACAAGATATACAAAAGGGTATGTATAATGATGTCTTCAAAATATGCAGGTCCAAAATACTAAGTCTTCTAATAGAAGTCCTAGCCCAGAAGTAATGACTTCCTAATTGACCTGTTCGTCACCTGAGAAGTCATGCAAAAAGATCAAGTCAACACATGGTTGGTGAGTTCATATAGTTTTATGATTTGTAAATGATTTGAAAGTCCTCTTTGATAAAGACCCTAACCTCATTAACACCACATGTAATATCCACATCGGTATGCTTATATATAGGGCATATGTAAGGGACAAGCCCTAGCCAACATCCCACCACATACTAATATGCATATGACACTGCTGTTAATGATAATTAAGCATTTTTACCCTTGACACCATTCCATAAGTTCTTCTGTTACTGTCCCTGTGTGTACAATCAATTGAAATCCATGTTGATTTCACAAGTTCATCACACAACATGATCAACCATAGTAATTGTATAAGCAGTTACAAATGTTTAAGCAAATAAATAAATAAACATTTACTAAAATCTAAGTCCTAATGATTGGGGCCTTTGGTCAACTCGAGTAGACTAGTCTGTCAATCAAGGTACTTAGTAGTGAAGGAGAGCTGTAAATCTCATCAAACATGTGACCTATAATCAATCAGTCTAGCTAGGACATCTTTTGATATATAGGCTTTCATAGTTCTTTAGACCGTCCATAGTTCTTTAGTTCTTTAGTTCTTTGGCACATGTTATCTTTGAGCATTTCCCAGATTTCCCCTTAAAATAGTTCTTTGTACTTAGTTCTTCGAAATAGATCGTTAGTTCTTTGACAACACACCCTTGAAATAGTTCTTTGATAATAGACCGTTAGTTCTTTGAGAATAGACCGTTAGTTCTTTGAAAATAGATCTTTGAAAATAGTTCTTGAAAATAGTTCTTTAGTACGTAACAGTTACCTAAACATGAGTCTAGGATAACATTTATACATGTAAAACATATAAAAGCATTTAAGTAAACAATTTAAATAAACAGTTTACGCATGCTTCTCAGCCCCGCGTTTTAAAACAAAATGTTAGAAAAGGGGCAATGAACTCACCTTGTTGCTGTTGAGTTGACTTAGCTTAAACGAAAGACTGCACGCGCTCTGTATTGTAATTTGGTTTGTTTTCACGTTCCTGTATTGATTTCACGTTGTTAAGACTCGTAAGTATAAGTTTTGTAGGGATTTGTGTGTAGATATTTGTGTTAGCCCTAAAGTTGGCTAACGCGCGTAAGACTTGGTCATGATCCCTGTTCGGTCCCATATGTTTGATTCAAGTCAATGACCTTTTAAGTTATCATCTTGTCATTAGTTATATGCCATTTGCTTTGATGAAAGACTTAGTGCTTAGTTTCCAACTCGTCTTTGTTGATTTAGTACGTTTTGAACATTTATCGCATAATTATGAATTAATTAAGCAAACATTCTTTTGGCATATCTTATTTTGATCTTATGAAATGTAGTGAACTCATGTGGGCCTAATCATGGCATATGGACCGAACATTGTGACCAAGTTACTTGTTGGGCCATTTGTGTAACAAGTTGGGCCTTGGGCCCAAATCCATGGGCCTTGGAATAGTTCTTGAACAATTGAGGATGGTGAGGCTTATTTGAAAGTGTGGGACTATGATTTGGACTAATGGAATACAAAGGCCTTGCCAAAAGTTACAAAGGCTAGAGTTCAAGCAGCTTTGTGGGCCTTGATTGGGCCTCTAAGGAATTTATTGGGCCCAAGGTGGGCCTTGGTAATATTTGTTGGGCCTAGAGTCATATAGGGCTGTAGGAATCAAAAGTGGGCCAGAAATGGGCTGTTGGCCAAGTTATTAGCAAAGTGGCTCCAAAATGAGGGCATGGGCCTCAAAATAGGCCTTAAATCAGTTTATGTGGGCCTCGGGCTGATTTTGTTGGGCCCATTGAGTTTTGTCTCAGGCCTTCACTAACATAGTTCATAAGCCAAGCTGGGCCTTGCTTACATGGGCTGAAACAATGGTGGGCCTAAAAATTGGACTGTTGACCATAATTGTGGCCTTGGGCCAAATCAGTGGGCCAGGAGATGATTTTACTGGGCCCATTGGATTCCATCAAGGCCTGTAGTAAAATAGGTCATGGGCCAACCTGGGCCTGGTTCCTTTGGGCTGAAATCGATCGTGGGCCCATTTTGTCCTTGGTTACCTAATGAACATGGGCCAAACAAGGTTTTTGGGGTTAACTATTGGGGCCTACTAGAGATACTGGGCTGGAACAGCAGAGTTGGGCCGAGATATCATTGGGCCTGGATAGTATGAGATTGGGCCCATCCTGGGCCAACCAGGATACGCTTGGGCCTATTGTTGGGCCGAGGGAACTTGATGTTGGGTCTGTTAATTGCATGCTAGGTCACAAGAGTTCCTTGTTGGTGTTCATGGATCTAAGAGGTTTACCAGCCGTATGTGACTAGCTATCCCCCTGTAATGTGCCTAGGTCGAATGAGAGGCCTGGTTCGGCTAAGGTGATGGCCGAATGTGGAAGGAAATGGGCGAATGAAGGATCCCCGAATGAAAGAGGGTGTTGGCTGGCGAATAGGGGAGGCTTTGGCTGGCGAATGAAGGCTTGGAACCTGACGAATGAACCTAGGCCGATTGTGGCTTCTTCGGCACAGGTGAGCCATTCGGCCCTTGTCATTCGGCAAATACATTCGGCGGCCAGAGGGGGTTCGAACATGGTTGTTTCAGCCTAGGCCCTAGGTGATTTCGAAGGTAGGGTATGCTATAGATGGTCCTTGTAGTCGTGGGTTGCAGGTTTTTAAGGTGAGAAGTCGGTTAAAGCTCAAGGTTTGAACAAAGGGTGAGAAAACCCTATTTTCGTGGCTTTTCTCATGCTAATACCTCAAGTTCTAGTGAGTAACAGCTCCGATCTGTTGTACTTTCTTGTAGAGCTCGTCGAGGGCTTCGCGTGGGCACAAGAATCACCGAATTTCGTTAAGAAATGAGAGAGATATGAAGGGGAGAAGTTTGGAGGTGGCTAGGGTTTTCAAAACCGGGAATGGGAGGTTTGGTGAGGAAGATGAAGTGAAGAATGAAGAATTTTGACTCATTTAAGTGTTTTTATACCCCGAGGGTGTTCGGGTTCGTTTTCGTTGCTCGGTTCGCGTTTTCGTTACGTTACCGAAAAATTACGCGTAATTTAAATGGATTTAAATAAAAATAGTTTAAATTAATTATTTTGATGAGTTTCAAAATTGTAAAAATGTTATTTATTTTATTTTATTAAATTACTTTCATTCGTGTCGTGTTTTCGTTTTCGTTTCGTCAGATCGCGTCACCTTCGCGCGTAATTCGTTCGAATCGTCACCCGAATGAATACGACAATGGTTCTGCTTTCTGACTTTTGTTTTCTACTTTTCAGTCATTATTTCAGAACTCTAAACTCACAGATATGTTTGTGTGAATCGTCACCCACGCAAACACACTGTCAGTTCGTTATTCTGAAATAACACTGTAATTGTGTTTGAATTGTGTTTCCTCACTGTCGGACTCAACTAAACATCCTGTTTTCACATTGTTCTTGTACTGACTTGTCGGTCATCTGATTCCTGTCAATTGTGGACATCAGATCGCAACCGATATGTTTCTGAGTATTGTTTAAGCATCGTTGTTTCTCGTGATTTGTCGTGTTAACTGTAATTAAGTTTTCACTTAATAAACGTAACTAATGTTCCAAACGTACGTTGTACTTAATGTATTTAAGTTTATACGAAAATACGTACAACGATTTCTTGTATTTAAGATCTTGTTAATTCAAGTACTGTTTACCATCGTATAAGTACACATAGTTACTGTAGAAAGTACACGTACCGTACGGACTTGCCGGACGATCTGGTACTTGTTGTTACACCGACCAATGGCGGAATCATTGGAGCGTACACGAAGTGTAGATTGGTCAAAAGCACAAGGTACTATATTGTAATTACTAACATTAATTTCATTACAAAATATTACATATCACAAAATAACTAACTAACCAGGTCCAAGCTCTAATGTAATCATCAAAATAAGCTTAGTTGGGAGTTCCACCTGAAACATGTTAAAAACAAAGGTCAACTAAAAAGTTGGTGAGCTTCACAGGTTTTAAGCACACACACCAAGAATAGTTTGAAAGATATAAGTTGTCACATGTGATAAGAAGCTAATATGAAATAAAACATGTAAGTAAACCATACGCAGATCAAAAGTTAAGTTGTGACCAAGCTAGCATTCCTAACAATGCCGAAGTAGTAACCTATCACCACAGATTTACCACAAAGGCAAACCCAACCTGGGTGGGATGGTCAATCCAATAGATCTATCATAGTTTACTAAAGTTATGATCAATGCAAGCTCAAGCTAAGTTCATTACAGATTATGTCATAAGCTAAGTTCACATGTAATAAAGTTTAAAGCAAGTTAATAAGTTGACATGTTTCACCCCTAAAACTTTAAAACAAGTAAAAAGAGGGGATATGAAGACTCACCTTGATTTATGAGCTAATTTGCAAATAATGCCAAACGCGTAGTCAGTCAACACACTACGAGTTATCCTATATTGTTAAACCAAGTATAAGCTAATGTAATTATGACTTGTTATGAAATTCCTAACACAATAACAATACTGTAATTTGATCTCATATGTGAATGTTTGTAATTATATTTATTTCAAAAGGAGTTTGTAGTTACAACATCCTTTAAATGCTTTAAAGTTTAAGATTTACATTAGATAATTATTAAATGTTAAATGTATATGTATATAACAACTAATAATTAATAAGTCGACATATAATTGCCTTTATTATTTCAAAAAGATTTATCGTTTTTATGGTCAACAAATAAATTAATCAAAAAAATTTGAATTAACTAGTACTATGTTAATTTGTTTATAATAGATATGTTGATATTTACTAAAACAACTTTGATAAAATAGTTTCATTGAATAATATTAAAATTTTTAAAAAAAACTACAAAAAATAATGTAAATAACTTTAATAATTAATGAAATATTTAAAAGTTTATAATTATT